>CM048051.1:5172500-5425000 GCA_026259375.1 Verasper variegatus
ACCCTAACCTCATCCTGCATGTCTTTGGACTGTGAGAGGAAGTCAGACTACCTGCAGAAAACCCACACGGACATGTGGAGAACATGCAATTCAAACCTCTTGCTGTGAGACAACAGTGCAAACCAACTGCACCACCGTGACGTCTTTGGCTCAACCTGTTGACGATGAATCATGAAAACAGCAGCCTGGCTATACCCGGCTGATGGGGACACTCTATTCCACACTTAATACACTCGTTGCACAATTCACATTGTAGTATGTACTGTTTATATACTGTTTTTTATTTATGTATTCATGTCTTTATAGAGTTTTTAGTCTGTATGGTATGTTTATTCTCTAATTGTTTCATTCTATCCTAATGGGCATCTACAAGACAGGATTTCATTGTACTAGTGCAGTGACAATAAAATAAAGTTAATCTCAATAACTTTTAAAGGAAGTACCTCAGTCTTCTCCTTCTGTGACTTCCTGTTTTATTTTGAAAGTGACCTTGTGTCTACTGTTGTTTCACTTCCTGCACCAGTGTGTTTCCCACCTTTGAGAATGCGAGCTGGTCCCTCCGGTGTTAAACCTGTTAACTCCACCACTTTGTCCCTGAGCACTCACTCACGCTCTCACTTCATCTGCTGTGTTCCCTCAGCTCCCTCGTCTTTCACAGACTCTTAAATAATATCTCAGAAATGTAACATTCAACATTTAGACTTTAGTGAAACAACTAAAAATTCTAACTCAAACTCTTGATTTGTAACCAGCAATTCCCTATATTTGTGAAAACAAGATCAACAAGCTGCTCTATGATAAACACATGATCCCTCTATTAATTAGACCTGTTTTTTAAAACTTGAGTTTCTTCTGTTTTTGTCGAGGTACAGCTGAGTGTAAAAACAGACATGATGTGTCACAATCTCCTCCCCTGAGCTCTGTGTGAACTGTGATTAGGTTTGATAGCATGCTGGCGCAGAGGGCTGGCGCATCTCGCCTCTGCCTTACTGACCTGAATTCGCCTGTCTCTGACCACAGCGCCATGGCAACAGAGCGGAGGTTCACCGTTGGACAGACGTGGAAGTCAGACATGACTTCACACAGCGAACAAGTGGTCGACAGGAAGTGAGTTTGTGACATTGACGACAAGAAAGGTTAAGAAATGGGTGAGGTGGTCTTCTTCATATCTGTGATGGGACTTTGTCTATGTCGTCGAGTAATGTTTCCCACACAGTGAATAAAGTTGCATCACCTGCCGCCATGTTTAACTTCACAGTGTGGAGCATTAAACTGCACCAGCACAACACCAGAGCAGAACAATCCTCCAGAACTGCAAGGTTCAGTGGGTAATAGGACCAGAGTTTATTCTCACACACGGGTTATTTTCATCTCAAACCGAAAAACCTCACAGGCGAGTTCACACGGCCACATTTGACATTTGAGTGATTCTGTCGCTCAGCTGACACAGAAATATGTCTAGCCACCATGAATTCTTTTCACAGAACTCAGGAAATGTCACTTAAAGTTGCAAAACACCGTGTGACAGACTGAATCATGCAACACTGACCACAGCTCTGTAGCCGTGAGCTGATCTGTTTCAGGCACGATTTGAGGATACAAATAAAAAAATGAGAAGCAATTTGACGATTAGGCCGAATAATAAGATAAAAAAAACTTGTCAATGTAGATAACTACCATGATATATGTCAAATTATTATATTTTAAATTAAGTTTAAAGACCGATTTTTGATCCTGAGTGAATGTTGTGGATTCAAACTCTTCTTTATGACCAACACTTCAAAACATTTTACAAATCTCAGGTAGAACAGTTTTGTGTTCGACATATTGACACTTCAGATATATTCCTATTGATGAAAATTATATAGCTATGATTATTGATATTGTTTTAGTGCCCAGTTATTCATCATCCAAACAGTTGCATGTCAAGATGTCATTCATGAAAAAGGCTCATCACATTTTCTCAGCGCTCACTGTGATGTTTTCAAAAGAAGATGGAACCAACAAATGTAAAAAGCATTTCTGCTTCAGTTAAACACGAATAACGGATTTTTCAAGCCTCCGTTGGTTAATTTCCCGTCGGCTGTTGAGTATTTAGCTTGGAGGCAGATTAAGATTCTCTTAAGAACCTAAGTTCAGATCAAATTAGTCGACTGCGTGAGGAGAAAGCCTGTTCTGTCCGTGCAAACCTTAATCACCCTCAGCCGCTTGCTTTGATTACCAGATGAGCGTCAAGTATATTTGAAAGTGACTTTCCTGCGAATGTTTCCTCTCCTGTGAGACTGACACAGCAGCGAGCAGCTTCCAACAACAACCACTGAGTGAAAAACATAAACCTTGACACGAGACTGAGCCGAGCGTCATGCCACTTAGAGAGGGAATCCATTTCAGCTACTTGAGAATGAGCAGCAGCAGAAATAAAATTATAAAAAACAGAGACGGAGGAGCCACAAAACAACACCAGGGCCTCAGAGAGCTCAGGTTGTTGTTGTGACAGCTCAGCCTCACTTTTAAACCAGGGAGCAGACAAAAGACATGAAGGAGAGTCGGGGAGAACAGAGCATGCATGTTCCTCCGGCTGTAACCAAGGGAAGATGCTTCATGTTGCCGTAGTGATTCAAGCATGTGTCTGCGTTGCTGTGGTGATTCACACATGCCTCCTCTTCCCTCCAGCCATGACGTCGTGATATGGGAGAGGGAGAGTTTCCGTCGCCATAATAAAGTCTGGTGTGGGAGACAGAGTCATTGTGAGGATCCCGTGCGTGTCACTGCTCAGCTGGACAAAGATCCTCACACAGACTCATCACAAGCACACGAGTCCTGCGTGTTCACGACGGAGACTGAACACAGCTTTGGTTACTCTCCTGTTCTTATCATTTCAGGGGGCTGAAGCTGAAATGGATGATAAGAAGAAAATAAAATGTCTGATACTAATATATACTTTTAAAAACTGTCAGCGATTCCTAAAGTGTCAAACTCTCATGACAAAGAAATGAGACTGAGGGTTAATATTTTACAGATTAACCATAAACCTCTGTATTAATAAATATACATAAAAAGAAAACAGAAATCCAGTCAGGTGATGAATAAAGAAAAATGGGAAGTTGTTGTGCGAAAGTTGAAAGCTCAAACATATTTGAAAAGAGCAGGAAAACCCCTGGCATTGTGTTTGCATTGTACAGTTTTGTAAGTCTAATAAAACCTTGTTGTGTAAGTAAAGTAAAGTATTGTGGTTTTTAAATAGTCGGACGCCACCTGTTTACTAACTGTTGCTTTAAGACCTGAGGTGGTGAGAGATGCACAGCTTCCTGGCTGCTGCTGTGTTTCACTATGAGAGGCTTGATAGCAGCAATTAGAACAAATAAGTCCCCAAAAAATTGCAGATAGGATGACTTTTATATATTAGTATTAATATTATTATCATTATTATACCTATAGCAAAGGTTTGTCATCTGCATATAGTTACTTTTCATACTTTGTTTAAGTATAACCTACATACAAGTATTCTATATTCTCTTTTTCTACCCTTGCTTAAGTTAAAACTCTATATCACTCCTTATATAACACCACTCCACACTCTCCTGTTTCCTGCCAGGATTATTGTGAGTCCCTCACCACCTGACTGCAGAGTGAACAACAGGATACAGCTACAGAAACATTTCCAGGTTGGATGAGGCCTCTTAGATTTCTGCAAAACACACGTCAGCTTTCTCTCTTCATCAACACTGAACCAGACGTGAACTCACGCGAAGAAACGTCCGTGCATCGTGACCCCTGACTCACCCCAGCACCTCACTCTGCACCTCCCTCCAGCCGAATAACATCACCCGGAGGTGAAGTGAAGCCACGATGCCCCACGGAGGATGATGTGATTAAAGAGGATAAAGCGTTGTGCATGTTCAGCAGTTACCTGACACCTGGCTGCACTTTCTCCGAGGTGTATTTTCAAGGAAGCACCTGAAACATGCTCATGACTGTGATTTCAGGTCACTGAGACACTCAAGCTCCCTGCACATCTGAGCTTTGGAAAAGGAAAACGTTTTTTTGAGGACAATATCGGAAACCGGAGTATCACCAATAAGATCATTATATATCCAACTAATCTATATCTCTTTTTTATATTGAAAACAAAAGCACTTTTTGACAAATCTTTGAACTATTTCTAAATTGTGTCTTCAATTCTTTTTTGGGACTCGATTGAAGGATTATGTAAATCTTATCTTAGTGTGAAATTTGACTGTAAAAATGTACAAGGGGTCAGACTCCATTTCTCAGTGTTTTAAGACTCTACAACTTATATAGACACTAAAAAAGTAACAACACTGTCCGAATGTACAATGAACTTTTTCAGTGAGAATCAGGAAACTGTTCCCACCTTTTTTCATTTCTTTTCTAACCTTTATATTTATGTTAAATACATTTTTTGACAACACAAACAAACAGAAGTAACCGGGGGTCCAGGGGAGCGTTGTGGGGCCTTTGTAGGGGACACAAATAAGGGGACATGCAGTGACTCGCATGGGGTCCGACACCTCAGCACCTTTGTCCCCCTCCTCCCTCTCATCCACACTGAACTTACTCTCTGTGATCCTCTGCAGACCCAGCACATCCTCCGGGGTGACCACCGCGCCGGCCCGCAGGTCCTCCTCCGTGGTCATCGGGACCCCCACGTCGGTCGAGTTGCATCCCTTCTTCACCCTCATCGCCGCCGCCGTGCGCCTCTGGCTGCCGTCGCCGTCGCCGTCGCCGCCGCCGGTGTCCGCGTCTCCGCCGGCGTCTCTGGCCGGATTATCAGCGGCTGGCTCCTTGGCGCTCGATGGGTCCTGGCTGTTGCCCCTGCTGGTGCAAGAATAGCTCATTCTCCGTTCCGTCTGCCAACCTAAGATACAGAACAGTTGCTCCCTCCCTCCCTCCCTCCCTCGTTCCCTGAAGGATGCACAGTTGCTGTCTGTTATCCGGTGCTTAATTCAAATCCGCTTCTCCTTCAGAGAGCCTGTCTCCTCTGCAGACGCGCTGCATGCAAACCTCCCCTCCTCTCTCCTCCTCCCCTCCTCTCCTCTCCTCTCCTCTCCTCTCCTCTCCTCTCCTCTCCTCTCCTCTCCTCTCCTCTCCTCTCCTCTCCTCTCCCCTCCCCTCCTCTCCTCTCCTCTCCTCCTTGGAGCTGCTTCTTTCCTGTCGCTGTTACGCACAGCTCCTCTACCTCAGACGGAGTCCCTGTTGTGTGAAGAGGAGCTGGAGGTCTGCTCGGTTTGAAATTTAAAAAAGAGGCGGCAGATGGTCGTTGATGCCCGGGAGGGGTGGGGGGGACGCGTCTGAGCTTCAGCCCTCCAGCAGAGACGCTCCGTGCGGCTGACAGAGCGTCTGCTGCTTCTGCGCAATGTGCTCTACAAGTGATGGAAGAGGCGCAACGATAAATGATGATCTAACTGTCCGTTCATTCATAACAGCGTGTGTGTTGTTCAGGTTTTAAGGACCTACATCACATTATGGGGAAGGATGAGTTTCATGTCAGGTTAAGGTTATAGGTTTGGGTTAAGGTAAGGTTATGAGTAAGTAAGGGTTAGGTTTGGGTTAGGCAAGTAACTCTGTGTGTGTGTGTGTGTGTGTGTGTGTGTGTGTGTGTGTGTGTGTGTGTCTATTGAGGCCTTTCACAGAGTGCAAACCTCAGTGAAACAGGCCAATGTAATTTATCAGTGATTTTATTGCTCTGCTATAGTTTACATTTTGAGGCAGATCTTTATTATATGTACTTTGGACGTACTTCTTACCGCACTATGTGACACACAACATTGACCCTGTACATATTATATTTTATAGTGTTACTGTTGCTGTCACTTTTTTGGGGGGAAATGATCTGGTTACTTGCCTGTGTCGCAATCAGCTGCAAATAAATTGTGTTAAGTGTCGTAAGTCTGTTGCCACAAACACCAGCTTCTCAATCTTTACATTTACAGCTGTTGCCTGCTGGAAGTCGCCGTCACTACAGACAGGCACCAGCAGGAACAACTCTGTGAGGATTTAATTCTATTTCTGTCTTTCTCTCTCTCTCTACTGATGCATGTCAACTCTCTGCATGAGTCAGTGCAGATCTCAGCCACACATGACTCTCCATCACCACCATATAAAACTGACTTACTATTCAGAGTAGTACATGAAGGGTTCAGGTCAAGGTGTCATCCTGGATTTAGTTTTTCACACCAGCATTGACTGAGATCAGAGTCATTAAGAGGGTGAAGATTCCATAAACTAATTATAACAGTAGACACGGAAACATTTGGAAACATTGCACCCTAGAGGCAGTCCTCATTTACTACAGACCAGTCTCCAGTATTAACTTGGGTTTGGCCTTTTCTGGGCACCTGCAAGATATAAGAAGGAGTGTGACTGTAGGTGAATGTGCAGTTTCATTCACTCCAGAGGCCACTGTGTCAGGTGTTGTAGTTCATATGCTGATCAAAAAGTACAGGCAGAGTCACAAGATACTTTTTTTCTGGTTCAGAAGTGGCACCAAAGTTGAAAAAGGACAAACTTCAAGTTCACAAAAGGAAAAATGAATTCAAGTGTAGATATAAAGATAGCTTTTTAAGTTTTAGTGTGTTCCTTTGTTATCATGTAGGACATTTGTGTGGCTGTCCGGTGTGTGTCTGTGTCTGTGCTGCATGCTGGTGTTAGCGTCTGTGTAGCGTGTATAGAAGCAGGTGAGGTTTTGTTACGTGTGCGATGTCTGTATGTGCACACAGAGCGTCGGCTATATGGCCACTGTGGGCTCTTCACACCGGCCTGCTGAGTCCGCTCATCCCTTTGTCACGTCTGAGCTGCTGCTGCTAACATCAGCAAAAACACACACACAGGGACACACAGGGACACACAGGTACACACATGGACACACACAGGGACACACATGGACATATGCAACAGTCCTGTGTCACATTCTCACTTACACAAAACCCCTGTGATCAGGAATGTCCTCTAGAATCTTTTGTTGCGATATGATTTGTGATATGCTCACATCTCTCCCTCTCATATAGATCTATCCCTGTGTTGCAGACACAATCCTGGAATTACAATCTCTCACACACACACAGAAACACACACACACACACACACACACACACACACACACACACACACACACACACACACACACACACACACTGACAGAGAGTCTGGGCAATGTGCTGACCTCAGTTTGCCATTCCTAAATGTTTATTGTTCAGTGCAGCTAGAGAAGAGAGGAGGGTGTACGTTCAGCTACCTACCGGCTAACCTCTCTTTCTATGGTTCGCTTGATTACTTTAATGACACAGTGAGGGACTCTGTAAAACACTGGAAGATGTTTGGAATAAATGAAAGCGAGGGAATCAGGCAGCCAAACAGTCGAAACAGTAACAAACACATCGACTCTCTTCTTTCAGCGTGTTCCGTGTCACGCTGATGCATCCACACGGCAACAGTTCATGAAAGAAGAGCTGCCAATTACAGCTCATCAGTCGATGCCAAAGTGACACTGGTGCTGCCAATGAGGCCTTTCCATCGCTGCCATCGCCCCCTGCTCACCTTCATTGATAAATCATTCACTTGTAGAGGTCTTCCAAAAATAGCAGCAGCTACTTTCATTCACATTTCAACCTCAAAGTAAACGACAAACGCATCACAATGACCTCTGCTGGCGTTCAAGGATGATGAATCAAGTTCCTCTTTTTGAGATCAATAAAGCAGCTTAATTAGATTTCCAACACAGCCAGCATCTTTCTTTCTATTTTTAAGTTTTATTTCAAATGTGCTATTTAAGTAATTTGTCCTGGCATCATTACACATGGTATTCATGTTTCAGGAAATCACAGGACCGAGACAAAACAAGTGATCCGAGTCTTGTTAAACAAAAAGCAGACGTCTGAAAAGTGTTGGACAAGGACAAGTCAGCTCAGCAACGCAAACAAGAGCAAAAGTCATAGAAAATATGAAGCAAGAAAAGAAGAGAAGACATTTAAACAACCTGAGTCTAAATAAAGTAAAATAAAACCACAGTGTTATTTTAAAACATGCTCTCAGTTTAAGTGATTCCAAAAAAAAAAAAGGTTGAAACAATCCTGCAGAAGACTGAGTCCTGGAATCAGTTGTTGTGGATTTGCTTTCAAAACAGCAAAATTAATGTGCTTTGCCTCTGCAGTTATAGACCGTTCGATAATAGATCTGTATACTGGGGGGGGAACGCCACTGTGCCCCCCCCCCCCCCCCCCAACATATACAGTAGATTTACCACAGAGACATAGGTAATGCAGTATGGACGTTCAGCCTCTTTGTGCTCGCCTGAATCATTGTGCGTCTGTATGTTAACCCCTCTGTGTCGCACACAACAAAACAATGGAGTCCAAAGCAAAGTGCTGACATGGGTCCAGGCTCGCCCGCCCCCACCGGCCCCTGCCACCCATGGGTGTATATATACTCCCTTATACACCGTCTCTGCAGACCATTCAGTGGAACCCTGCGACACACAGCTCACCAGTTTAGGTAGGTCAAACTAGTTCAAGTTAACAATACAGTACAGTTTCCCAATCTGTGGACATGATGGAGTATGAGCCTTTAATTCAGTGGATTTAGTAACGACAGGGAGTTTAAATTGATCGGAGTGAAGACACATTCTTTTTTTTTACCTTTACTGCTAAATAGACGGTGAAGGCAAGAAAATGGAAGGTTACAAGTGTATACTGATGTATTTTGTTGGAGTTAATTGCCTGAACACAGAAAACAGTGAAGTATTAGCATCAGAGAAATTTAAGACACAACCAAGAGTGTCAGATTAAAAGATTTAGATATTTGAGATTAAGGAAGTTTTGTGTGGTGGTGATTTTCCCCATCCCCACCCTGAATATGTGCGTTTCTCCACAGGTACTACTGAAAAACAGGAGAAAATGGCTCTGACTAACCCCATGCCCATGGGCCCTTGGAAGGTAAGCATATGCCATACTACATTACCCATGCAAATGGAGCAGGAAGAAGTTTCAGAGCATGATGAGGCACAGCAGTGTTCCAGCTGTGTTTATGTACTGTTTTACAAACTGACCTGACTGTGAAGATCTAATCTCCCGTCTCATTCTTTCGTGTTCCACAGATCACCGTGTACGACCAGGAGCACTTCCAGGGCAGGCGTATGGAGTTCACCGCCAACTGCCAGAACATCATGGAGTGTGGGATGGAGAACATCCGCTCCCTGAAGGTCGAGTGTGGCGCGTACGTACCAGGCTTCTCCTCACTTTTAGAAATACCAGAGCAGATTTAAAAACTGAAAAAGATGGGTTGAGGAGTTTAAAAGTGTGTGTTAAGTTTGTATTTCCTTGCTGTCTGACTTTATCAATTCCCCTTTCTTCTTGCAGCTGGGTCGGCTACGAGCACTCCAGCTTCTGCGGCCAGCAGTTTGTCCTGGAGAAGGGAGACTACCCTCGCATTGAGGCCTACAGTGGCAGTAACTCCTACCGCATTGAGAGGATGATCTCCTTCAGGCCCATCTGCAGTGCTGTAAGTCTAATGAGCGACACAGGAACAGCCCTCGGCTTACTTTACTTTGTTAAAACTCCTTCCTCCTCCTTTGCACAGAACCATAAGGACTCCCGCATGACCATCTTCGAGTTGGAGAACCTGACAGGCCGTCAGTTCGAGCTGTCTGACGACTACCCCTCCCTGCAGGCCATGGGCTGGATGAACAAAGAGGTTGCATCCATGCACATTCAGAGTGGAGCGTAAGTCCCACGACATGACATTTGATGAAGTTTTGCACAACTTATCATCAGCTGGATGGATATTTATATCACTATCTTATCTTATCTTATCTTATCTTATCTTATCTTATCTTATCTTATCTTATCTTATCTTATCTTATCTTACCGTATCTATCATTTACTTCTCCAGATTCGTGTGCTACCAGTACCCTGGATACCGTGGCCAGCAGTACATCCTGGAGAGTGACGTGCGTGGAGGCGAGTACAAGTGCTGCCGTGAGTTCGGCTCTCACGCCCAAACCTCCCAGATCCAGTCCATCAGGAGGATCCAGCACTGAGAGGGAAGCGTGTCTTTTACTCTTCCTCATCACCTCTTCATCTTCCTTCTCCTCTCCCTCTACCTGAAATTCCATCCCTCGCTCCGTTCCTCCTCTCCCCCGACCTCCATCTCTCCGGCTCCACTGGTCCGACAAGTCAGAGCAGGATCCCAAGCTGGTCTTAAGGTGCTTACTGATGTCAGTTGTTCACAGCGCTTTTTGTTTTTTAAAGAAACATCACAAAAAGAAAGGAACAATGTGAGAAAGACAGAAAATCGGAATGACAGAAAGAGGAAATTGAACTAACGTGCAAGAGAGGCCTCGTGTGCCGAGGTCGGCTGCAGAGCGGTGAAAACACCTCAAAGCTTTTGCTCTTTTTCATCTCGACCATTGATGGCATCATCATCATTGTCACTGTCTTCTGCATCAACACAACAACCAGTGATACCTGTGATATCCAAGACTGCCTGTGTTCAAGACGATGAATAAAGAGAATGAGCAAAGAAACTGAGAGATTCACAACACTGACATGTACCTCAATCCCTTCTGTGTCTTGTCTTTCTCTGGTGAACTCAAATCACAATAATCAATGTGAGAAACATGAACTTATCAGGTGAATCCAATGGGCAAAAACTGGTATGAATGAGAATTAACCTCATTAAACCCTGAAACACTGACCTGTCATAGGACTTTTCCAAACCACACTAATATCACATAGTTTCATTTTTATTAGCAGGCTCAAACTTTTCAAAAATGCCAAAATGTTTGAGGCAAAATTGATGATGCAGTCATAAAACGGGTATATATGGTCTTTTAAAAATGATCTTCTTAATATAAAAGTAAACTGTGAAATACAGTCAGTGTAGCCCAGAAAAAAAGTACAATATTTCCCAGCTCAATGAAGA
This sequence comes from Verasper variegatus, assembly GCA_026259375.1. Lineage (NCBI taxonomy): Eukaryota > Metazoa > Chordata > Actinopteri > Pleuronectiformes > Pleuronectidae > Verasper > Verasper variegatus. The sequence goes on from CM048051.1 coordinate 5,183,439, forward strand.
GGGGGCAGAAAAATAGAATCAAAAGATTCAAGTATTTTAGCTGTCAAGGTCATTTTTTATCTAAATTGCATGGTTTGCAGCTTTTACTTTTATACTTTAACTCTCTAATAGAAATACATGTTGTAACCTGGAAGTTAAAAATGTTAAACTAAGCTCCATCTCAGCCAGATTTTCACAATAATAAACTTTATCTGTAATAATAAACTGATGACAAAATGTGGCCCACAGCAATGAAAAGGCACTTTTACATTTCTTGCTTTAAATACATTTTTCCTGATTATACTTCACTTACTTTTTACTTCAGGGAGATTTTTTAATCTGGGTTTTTAACTCGTTTGTTATTTTCCATCTTTCATTCAGTTCAGTACACGCTGCACCTGCATGCAACGGCCGTTAGAGGCCGCTGTGGTGTGGAATAAGAATTTGCGACAGTGGTTTCTTATTGACGGCTGACGGTGACATGTCAGTAAACAAACATGGCGACCAGCAGCGACTACTGGGAAGGTAAGTTGTGTTACTGCGTCTGATTGTAAAACAACTGCGTGTACACGTGTTGTGTTGGTTTGTCCACCGGCTCAGCTCAAACACACTCACATACTCCCGTCATAGGTTTCGTTAAATAAACGTAATGTCGGCGCAGAGCAGGATGTTTAGCTGCTAACCTGTTAGCTTGTTGGTGGATGTTTCACCTGCACGGACCGATCATGAGAGGATTGAACCCGGCTGTCGACAGGCGGAACCCCCGAGAGCCTTCATAGAGAGGACCCCCCCAGACTGGAAGAGACGTTGTTAGGCTTTTTGTGTGATTTTACGTGTCTCTGTGTTCATTTGTGTCTCTTTGTGGTAGTTATAAGTGTCTCTGTGTTAATTTGTGTATGTTTGTGGTAGTTGTACGTGTCTCTGTTGTAGTTTTCATCATCTTTGTGTTCATCTTGTCTCTCTTTGTGGTAGTTTTAAGTGTCTCTGTGTTTATTTTGTCTCTTTGTGGTAGTTATAAGTGTCTCTGTGTTAATTTGTGTATGTTTGTGGTAGTTGTACGTGTCTCTGTTGTAGTTTTCATCATCTTTGTGTTCATCTTGTCTCTCTTTGTGGTAGTTTTAAGTGTCTCTGTGTTTATTTTGTCTCTTTGTGGTAGATTTAAGTGTCTTTGTGTATGTTTGTGGTAGTTTTTTCTTGTATTCATCGTGTGTCTCTTTGTGGTAGTTCTGAGTGTCTCTGTGTTCATTTGTGAGTGTTTGTGGTAGTTTAACGCGTTAAACTACCACAAACACAAATTATAGTTTGGTTGGATGTGGAAAATTTGTTTCTTTCATACAAGATGTTTTTCTGTCTTTGTGCTTCTGTCTCAGATTTGCGTAAACAGGCCAGACAGCTGGAGAATGAGCTGGACCTCAAGCTGGTCTCCTTCAGTAAACTCTGCACCAGCTACAGCAGCAGCAGCAGCAACAGGACGAGAGACAGCCGGTCAGCAGCACACTCCTCACCTCCCTTTACAGTGTGGAAGTACTCTGACTTCTGTTGACCTTAGATATACACTTTAAATATCTGTATAGAATTAACCTGTGTTAAATAAAATCAGATTTTTACAATACTACTACTATTACTACTACTATCATTGCGTATCATAAATCCTAAATGTCCTCCCTTTATTTTCTGCTGTTGCACAATGTTTGAGTGATATATTTTGTTCCAGTAACTGGGTGTGTGTGACGCATTAGTCTGTTCAAAAACACATTCAACTACATTTTTATACTTGGAATGACAAAAAGAACTTAAGACCTAATTAAGCTTAATTTCCTTTTCATCAGATCTGATTCTGGCTCAACTCAAGACAATATGCTTGTGGCCATGACAACTGAGCTGGAGCAGCTCCTGGCCAATGTAAGTCAAATAACACACTTGTATAGTATTAGTGTCATTATTAGTATAACTTTTATTATTAAGTAATAGTATTAGCTTTAGTGTAGCTTCAAGTCAAAGCTACAGAACTAATCTTGTGCCAATATTATCAAAGGTAATTAGATCTATATTTAATGATAATAAAAACATTATTGTTAGAGCAGCTCAAAGTGCTTATACTGTTCTTCAATCGAAAACAGAGCATCAACCAAAGCTCTTCGTGTTGTCTTAGGTTTTTATATGATGGGAGAAGTACTATTTTACAGGTTACCAGGTTATTACCAATGCGCTTTTTACAATACATTCATGTTTAATAGAACATTGTTATACGGTAAACTGACATTATAATCTTGTGATGTTAAGAGTTATTGTTTCTATAGCTGCTTTATATTCATGTATTATGTAGTTTTATATTGAATAACCATATAAATGCAATCTCTGTATCTTGCAGCTTACAGGGGTCAATGACAAAATGGCAGAATACACAAACTCTCCAGGAGTTTCGTTACACAACGCAGCTTTGATGCACACCCTACAGAGACACAGAGACATTTTACAGGTACACACAATAACTTCACTTTCTCTCATTACTGCCATTGTCAGTATTTTGACTGTAGTTCTTAATGTTGCATCCTGCAGGACTACAATCAGGAATTCCACAAAACCAAAAGCAACTTCTTCACCCTGCGGGAGCGAGAGGACCTGCTGGGCTCGGTTCACAGAGACATTGAGTAAGCCCCCTCATGCAAATAATATATAATAAAAGATATTGGATATTGTTCGCAAATAAAGTGTCAGAAAATATCGAAAAATGCCCATTGCTAAATGGAGTTTTTGTTTTGTTTTGTTTATTAGAAGATATTCTCCTCTGCTATCTCTGTGGACTGTTGCTGTGTTATCCTCCACCAGTAGGAGGCAGAAATGTCCAGTCATTAACAGAATTCCCCCACCCTTTAACAGCCTGCTTCCCTCTATCATGTTTCATCCTGTAAAACGAGGCACCTCCTCTCATGATCCGACCTACCTCCCCCTCTCTGCATCTCCTCCTCTCTCTCTACATCCCTCTCCTTCTTTCTTTCTTTCTCTGAGGGTATCTTTCGTAAGTGCCTTCTACAGTAAATCAAACCACAAGGCTTTCATTTAGCCAAAGCTGAGAGAGAGTGGTTATGTCTGGCCCATCTGAACCAGAGAAATGCTCCATCTGGGGAGGACAGGGAGCGCACGACCAGAGGGAGGGAGACACGTTGTCCTGAGCTGATGCTGACTGACTGATTACAAAAAAGATGAAAGTGAATTTTAATAATTTCCTATGAGAGGTGTGGAGAAGCTGTGGGAGAGAGAGGGGGCAGAGTGTAAAAAGGAGATGGAGGACAGAGTTGTGGCTTAAGCAGAGCTAATCACTTAAAAGCCTTATCGCAGGAAGTACATAATGAGCATCCAGGCATCAGTTAATAGGAGAGAGTGAAATACTTAATTCGGACTGAAAACTTGCATGTGATTATGGGGGGTAAGACCGTGTTGTTGGTTTTCATGAATAAACCAAACGAGAGAGATTTAAACTGCATTGCCTCACCAATCAGAAAGAACAATTGTGCATTCTTTTATTTTGATATACGGTATGATACGATTTGGGCTGCCACAAACGATTATTCTATTATGAATTAATCAGTTGATTGTTTCTCTTGCTTCTGTTTACCTGTGCAGGTCCTACAAAAGCAGCTCAGGAGTGAATAACAGAAAGACCGAGCTCTTCCTCAAGGAACATGAACATCTCAGAAAGTAAGAGATTTCTTTAAAACTAGAATGACACCCTCAGCGCATACCTCTGCCAAGGCCTCACAGTCCCCTTAAATTCAATCAAGCTGCACCAAATCACACACACGCATAACTATCGGTCCCCTAAATATGTCAAGATCCATTCATTATTCCTCAGGAAATTGAAGAAAATAAAAAACACCCTATCTCTCAATGTCAAAGGAAGTAAAAACATTCCTGGATTCTCTCTTGGCCCATGTCCCGTCCCTCCAACAGGTTTTGTGGGAATCCGTTGGGTAGTTTTTGCGTAATCCTGCTGACAAACCAACAAACTGACTCGGGTAAATACATAAAGTCCTTGGCAGAGCTGATGAATCCACCTACCAGCACCTCTAAAGCTCACTCACAGTTAATGTCTGGTTTGTTTTTTCAGTCTGTATAAGGACATGTTTCCGACATTAAAATGCTGTCCCGTTTCCCATTTTCACTTTTCCTTTCTGTCCAGCTGTTGGAATGTGAAGATTGAAGAGAAGGAGTAAAGTCCCATAAATATGATGATGATGATAATAATAATGATAATTATAATAAATTGGCCAAACCCTTCCAGCAACATGTGAAACAACTCACTGTTTATGTTATTCCCATATCCAATGGTTCCACTATTGCTCACACCCTTATTGTTCTGTTGCCCTGTTTACTGTTGGGCCCAACTCCTCCTGTAAAGAGGTGTCGTCAGTGAAAGAGACGATAAAACAACCTGACAGAAAAGTACATTCACACTGTTTAAACATTTACGTCTAATTTCAGTGCAATTGTCAAAAGGAGAGGCCGACCGATATGGACTTTTTAGTGCCAACAAATAAGCATTGTTATTGAGGCTTGATATTTCACAGTTTAACCTTTGCCTTACCTTTTTATAAATAGCTATATATAAAAAGAAAACACAAATATATATATATATACTCGTAGAATTATCGAAAGAACAAAAACTTCTGTTTCTTACGAGGTGAAGGAAAGTTTATGAAGTAGAAAGACAAATTACATTGTGCAATGTATGATTCTCCCCTTATCACGTCCATAAACAACCGGGTCATGACAGTGTGTGATGGGGAAGTGTAGCACTCTTCATCATCGCTCGTGACCGGAGATGAAATGGCAGCAGGCCAGCCCAGGATGCTCCTATTGACAGTCTGTCAGCTCAAAGATTATCTAGAGATGATTGTGATTGGATACTTCTCCTCTATTAACGGAATTATCTTAATGCTTGTTCAGCCAGTAAGGAGCACAGTCAGAAGTAGGAGAGAGACAGGACACAGGCCTTGGAAACTTATCTTTCATACTACTGTTTACAAACTTGATGCAAAGGGGATAAGATGAGCGTGTAGTTCAGTGAGCGAGGGAAGTAGTTCCAAGTTAAAGACAAAAAGCCGGAAATAAGCAAGAAGCCTGGGGGCTCTGCCTGCTAATGAAAGATGGAGAGAAATAGCAGAGGACAGCAGTAGATAGGAAGTGGAAGAGGTGGACAGATAGACAAATGAAGTATAAAGCACAGTATTGATTTCTTTGTCTCCGCTCGAGTCTGCCAGAGTGCACAGTGCAGCCTGTGTGTGCTCTGCTCAGCCCTGAACACTGAACATTTCATTTTTCTCTCCGTCACTCACCTCAGCAGTTAATGGAAGCTGACGTGAACGTCGAGCATCTGCTGTCTTGCATATATGCACCTATATTCATCCGCTGTATGTGTTGTAGAGACGAACGTGCTTCTGCTCAGCACGGGGTCGGATTTGACCAATCAGTCCGACGTTCTAAAGAATCCTCCATTAACCAGCACTTTCTCCTGCCTCTCGGGACTCGCAGGAAGTGCTCCCTTTATGATAATCGACAAAAGAGCCGTGTGGTTTCATGCACAGGCTTTCCTTTGTTTAATCCAGGAGGAAACATTTTCCAGTACGGTTCAAATCATATCAAAATGTTGTTTTGTGAAAGGGATGAAGGCGTTTCAGTGTCTTTCAACTTGTCCTTTTTCCCCCCCCCCCATTTCTTACTCACAGCTCCGATCGGCTTATTGACAATGCAATAAGGTGAGCTTTACTGCCGCATTCACTCTCCTCCTCTCCCCTTTTACTCTCAATCACTCACTCAACTCAGTCAGACACACACACACACACACACACACACACACACCCACCCTGAACAAACACAGCCCATTCAGATCTGTTAAAAACACGCCATCGTAACATCCTACTTTTTCGCTTCTCGGCCAAAAACATTAAATGTGATGTGATGTGGTGACGACAGCTGAATCCCTCGTTTAATCCCCCTCGTGCTTTCTCCCCATCCAGTATCGCCATGTCGACCAAAGAGAACATCACTTTTCAGCGTGGGATGCTGAAGTCCATTCAAACCAGGGTTACAACTTTGGCCAGTATCCTTTTTTATAATTTTACTTATTTCTCCTCCTCTGCTCTTTACCCGGAATTCTTTACTGTCTGTGTTTAAAATAGAAATCTCAGTTTTGCCTTTTTGCAGGACATTTGCACCGATTTGTCTCAGCACATGCTGGCGCTATGCAGGGATATCAGCCTGTATGACGCAGTACACTTACTATTAGGCTCCATTTGTCTTACCCCCCCCCCCCCCCCTTTGCTTAAGGAGCCCTGCTGATGTATGTTCCCCACTGCTTTCTACCTCTTGCTCACTGCAAGCAAGGGAAGCCCGACTTCTTAATTATCTTTCCTTCACCGCACCTCCCTGCACCTCAGATCGTTTCCCTGCCATCAACGGTCTCATCCAGAAAATCAATTTGCGCAAGAGGCGTGACTCTCTAATCCTAGGCGGGGTGATCGGCGTCTGCACCATACTCCTGTTGCTCTACACTTTCCACTGATTCACCCGTCACTTGGCCGCCATTTACTTTCATTTTCAAATATTCATTGCAGTCCAACTGTTGCATAGATATTTCTTTTTTTATATCTTCGTATATATGTCTCCTATTGTAATTTACTTTCCTTTAACGATCAATTAAGAGAGACATTTTAAGTTCCATCACATTAAGTCTTAATTGAAAGTGAGGAGTTGTTGAGTTTTATTTATTTTCTGCAATATGATTTACGTTTTCATCTTGAAATTCATATATTGCTGCTTGTACCCTGTTGTAATTTTAAATGTATGAAATAAGATTTTACTGGCATGGTGTACCGTTCATGCCGCACTTTTGTTATACAGTATCGACGGTGCCTGACCAAAATAAAGACGACGATCTCACTCCTGCGTGTGTCATGCTCATTCAAGTTTATTTCAGACATGCAGAATTATGGCACGTTAACCAGTCATACAGTATAAATGTATAAACATCAACATCAGAGTGCCAAGAACAGTGCATACGGGGGGGGGGGGGCGGCCCCTATCTCATATCTTGCAGTATAGTGTAAACATAATGAGGTGTAGAGATCCAGGCAGTTCCAGTAGAGTCCAAAACACGAGTCGGTTCATTTTAACATAGTAGCACGCGAAGCCAAGAGATCACACTACGACTGCAGCGGGGCGTTGTTGTGTACATGAGCTTTATGTAAACGTGTATGAAATCAGCAAATGCGTCCATGAAACACCCTGTGGCGAACAGAAAGGAGGGTCGGTGCTTACGGGAGTTAAATGTTAGGACAAAGGCCGGAGGTGCACTGATGACTTCTGCTATTCACATCACACGCAAATCTCATTTTACGCTAGTTTGGGGATTTTTATGATTGATCTTATGATTATTGTATTTTTTGTATTTTTTTTTTGCTCTCATAATCAAAATGTAGAATCATCCAATTGTCTGTGTCGTCAGTGCACCACCAGTTTACACTACGAGCTGTTTCCACTCTCTCGCAGGGTGTGCTGCGCGGTGAGCGGACAGCGTGCAGCCTTCATCCTCCTCCCTATGTTTCCTGAGTTTGTGGGGTTAATGGATGTGAGCCTGTGACTTCTCTCCTCTTTCTGTCTCTCTTCAGCAGAAAAAAAAGCAACAAGTTGTACATCAAGAGTCTCTTAAGCTTGTTTTCAACTCAGATTTGTGCTTTTTTTTTTTTTTTTTGGTCTTCAATCCTCATCCTCCTCTTCTTCTTCTTCCTCTCTCTCCTGTGCAAATTTGAGATCAGGTGAAGTCCAAGGAGTCGGTTGTGTGACTCCTTCCAGCCCACGGTTCACTGCTGGTGCTCTGATAGACAGAGAAGGGAGAAATATCGTTACACGGCTTCACACTGAGCGTCGGGAGTGTGTGCTTTCCACGTTATTATTTTTTCATACCTATTGTAAACACTATGAAGATGATGACAGCCACACCCAGCAGAATTGCCAGACAGCTGAGCAGCATAGACAGACGCCCATATTTCCTGGCTCCTTCAATATCCCCACTAGTGAGAACAGACCTGGACTAATGGGGAAGGAGAAGCGAAAGGAAGTCACTAACTATGAATTATTTAAATCCAACATAGACGCAAAAACACCTGTAGTGTTTGAGCTTAAGTTCAAATACACCCAAGCATCTAAAGCCCAGAGACAACCAGAGTTCACACTGTGTTATCATGATGGGAATTCGAGGAGCAAGTGGATGTAACACTCACCACATTCGCGTACCACAGCGCGCACACGTTGAGCGGCACCGCGGGACAGAAGCAGGACAGCACGGCCAGCCAGAGGTAAGTGGGGGGCACAGACCCGGGCGGCACCGGGGAGGGCAGCGGGCCCAGGCTCAGCCGGGACGTGGACCTGGGTGGGGCCGCCAGCTGCCCGACGGAGCCCGACTTCAGCGGCGACCTGTGCCCGATCTGTTCCGAGTCCAGGGACCGGACGCTCCCTCGGATGTTGAGGGAGAAGGAGTCGGAGGATTTGATGTTGGTCTGCCCGCTGGACTCGGTGGTGGGGGCGCCCAGCAGCTTCTCCGTGTCCTGGAAGTCGGTGGGGTTCGAAACTTCCCTCTCGCCGAGGGCACTTTTCCCAAAGGCGGCATCAGTGTTGATCGCCATCGCGGAAAGATAAGCAAGTCTTACAGTGTGTGTGTGTGTGTGTGCGCCCGTGTGTGTGTGAGAGTGAGGGAGGGAGCCGCTGTCTTGTGGATGGAGATGCTGAGGAGTGTTCCTTCAGATCTTCTCCATGGGGGGTCATCAGATTCAATATTCTAAATTCAGAGAGGCCAATACCTTCAAGGCAACCTATTTAATTAAGCAGTCTAACTCCATCAAAATGTCTTATTGATGAGCTCGATGTTATTGATGTCTCGGTCCCTCTCACGTTTAGTTGACGGTGAGCGTCCGGACACGCTTCGCCTTCCCCATCCTCCCCCGCCCCTCTCTCCCTCTCTCTCGCTCTTGCTCTCTCTCCCTCCCTCACCCTCTCTCTCTCTCTCTCTCTCTTTAAGTTCTGAGGTATTACCGCATCCCCTCACATATGCACGGCTCACCCCCAGCGCCCGACGCCTGCTCGTGCACCAGGCGAGGCTGATTGATGTGACACTGCAAAAAAAAACAACCAAACAAACAGTTCAAACGTCTCTTGGAGCGAAACAGACCCGGCGCGTAAAAGCTCTCCATTTACGCACGGGGGTCAGCGGCTGCACAGGGACACAGGAAGCTCACGGTTCTTCACCCACTGGCACAATAAAGTGGTTAATTAATATTGATCTTTTTCCTCCACTTTATCTGACAACTAATTATTAGTAAAGACTGAAATTTTACAAATAAAGGAAAAGGTTTCCAGATCATTTACTTAAAAGTGTTTAAGTATTATTAGTTTAATGTACTTGGGGTATCAGAAAGTAACGATACATCTACTACTAAGATAAAATGGCCCTTATGAATGTTACAGTGTATTGAATACTACTTTTTAACTTTATATTTCAATTAATTCCAAGCTCCTTATGTTAAATGTTGCATTTTCCATCCACTCTATTTATTTACTAGTTACGGGTGAATGTTTAATTTAACAAATTAAACTTTTCATGTAATTTACTTTGTATTGAAGTATTACTGGCTAAATGTAGGCTAATATCAGAAGTAAAGATATTCATAAAATAATAATGCCCATGTGAGTGTTACAGTAGCTTTTAGAAATGGCTACTGCTGAAGTTTAATGTTTTTATTTATTTCATGTGCCACTTATATAGTCAACTTGATTTCAGGGAGACCTATTGCACATTGTCCTCAACTACATGTATTTAACAATTTATGTTTACTGTTGTAAAGGAGAAAGTTTTTAAGGTGATTTATTTAAAAGTGTCATATGCATCAGGGGCATCAGAATTAAAGACGTTCATAATGTAAGAGAAATGGCCTATGTGAATGTAACAGTATTAAAATATTGATGCATTAATATGTGATTAACCTTTAAATGATGTAGCTGGTGAAGCTGCACGATGGCCTAGTTATATATAACTTTATTCTAAGCACTGTGTTATTATGATGATATATTGTAAAAGCTTGTTTGTTGGTTTTGTAAATTCTGTAAAGCAACTGTTACCAAAGCTGCCGAATAAGTGTAATGCAGTACAAATACATTAAAGATCTTAAAGGAACCACTCAGAGTACCTCAACATATGATACGTCAATGCAGTACATATACTCAGTTACAAAGTGCTCCATTATGCACCTATATGATAAACACTGATCTGTGTTATAATTGATTTAAACAAAGTGTGATTTTATTGTGTTACAGATTTCTGCACATGTCCTGGAAAAGATGTTTTGTTCTGAAATGTAAGTGGAGTATATGATTATATGATCACTGAATTTTCTGAACGATGAATTTTAACTGCAGGTGATAAATTCACCAAACAGGGAAAGACCCATTCAAATATCACTGGATGAAGTCAGTTAAATATCATCTTTAATTCTTCTTACATCTTACTATACTTTTAACAAATGGAGATTCCACCAGATCAGAGGTTCTTTACCATGTTTATCCTCACGAGGAGCTAATAATCCAGTCAGACTCTACCTTTTTAAACCTTAGTTTTACAGAGATTAGATCCCCATCTAGTGGAAGTTTTGACAAAATGCACCGAGGCCCATTCCAGTTTTGCCTCATCTTCCCTTCCATTTCTATAAATGCCGGTCAGTTGTCAACGTTGTTTTTCTACAGTTTATATCATTGACTCCCAGTTTGATGATTTTATGATTTCTAAATTTGAAGAAATCCCTTGAATGGTCCTCATTCACCCACAGACACTTTATGTGCACTTTCTCTATCACACATCCCTCATACAGGAACAATTTGGGGTTCGGTATCTTGGCCAGATCCTCTGGGATCAAAGCAACAACCTTCTGGTTAGTGGACAGCCCACTCTACCTCCTGAGCCGCCCTTGCAGCATCTGATAATTCCTATAGGCCCTGAGGAGCAGCTTCCCCTTTATGGCCTGTGTGTAAAAACAGTGGAACTGGATGTGGCCCTGACTAAATATCAGCTTATTTACTTTTTATGTGGAGATTAAAGATAAAAATAACCATGAAGTTATTGCAGATCTGTCTCTTTAAAGTAAAAATGGATTGACACATTTTCATTTGGCTTTTTGTGCCTCTGTTTTATTCATTTCTAGTCAAGAGTCACCACAGCCAATGTCTTTAACTGTCCATTGTTTGCAGTTTTGTCCGAGAGTCTGAGGAAATAGTTCGGTCTTTATTGAAAGCAACAAAAAACCAAAACATGAACAATAACAAAGTTTCTGCAGAGTTCACCACGTCACATTTAGGATTTCTCAAGACGTGTTTATTATCACAGATACAAATGAATAAGACAGAGGGACGAACAATTTAAATCATCAGTTATTAGCTGAGGAATGTTGAAGGTTTGAAATGACTATTTGCCAAAAACACAAAAAAAAAAAACTTACATTACAGCAAATATTTAGGACATAAGTACATAATATCCAGGGTTAAATATCAGATTACCAGTTTGACACATTAACTAAAAGGGAAATATACCTTACGTGTGATTAGCACAAGAATATAAACAGTGGTTGTATAAGTCCAGTTTAACAACTGAGTGTTGTGAAACTGCCTCCTTCCTCAGTCCCCCCCCCCCCCCCCCTCAGCTGTCAGCTTCCTCTCCTTGAGTCGTCCGGGGCAGGGCTGACCAGAACAGTTCTTCAGCTGGCAGCTTTAGCATGTGTACGGGAACATAAAGCTCGCCAGTGAAGAACTGCTGTGCGTCAGCCATTTGGGGGCCGAGGGTGCGAGGGGAGGTGCTGCGAGGCGCCGGGAGGCGGCCAGTGTGCGTGAGAGCTCGAAGCAGACAGCCCGGGGTGACGGAGGACGAGGCACGACTCCTCTTCCCTTCCTCTGCTCACAGATTCCTGCAGAAAGAGAGAAGAAGAAGAGTCAGTTTAACTTCCCCTCTAAACTCTCTGCTCGTAGCGTGGGTACGAGGTGGCCTGCAGCCAGTCACACACACACACACACACACACACACAGTGGGTGCAGTGGTGTGTGCGATCAGCTGTGAGTAAGTGAGTGAAACGAGGTGATATGTAAGAACGACAGCAGAGATACACACAGGATCATGTGTCAGATCGCCAGAGGGGGAAACATGCATCGGCAGCTCAGCTCTGCCTCTGCATGTTACACAGCACCAGCAAGAAATTCTTAGATATTCTCCCAGTTACGATGCTGCGGATCAGACGCCGGCCTCCAGAGAAACGCTCCTTCTCTCCTGCCTGTTTTTCCTTAATGTCAGTTACCGTGGTTACGAGGCCCGAGCAAGTGGAGTCGACAGCCGCTTACATGAAAGATCCTGGAATCCTGTCTGAAGTCTTCGTTTGATTCGCTCATCAGCATTTTAGCACCGTCATGTTCCACGTGCTAGCTGAAGTACAGCATTCCAACAGCTAGCATGACTTTTATTTTGAAAAAAAAACAGCTAAATATTTATAATCAATCAATCATCTATTGGGTTTTTCCAGAATTAAAAAAAATGCAAGTCAAAATATATTATCTGCACACATTACATAAAGATGGACGACATGATAGGTTACCCAAAAGTGAAGCCACATCATCGTGACCGCCCCCTGGTGGCTGGCTGCAGTATAGGTCATAAACCCTGCCTCCTCCATGTTAGTAGATGGCACATGGACCAAACTAAAAAGTCAAAACACACATTAAATACTTTTCCTCAAAGATGGTTTCTGTCATTTTAGGAATCGATCTTTTGATCCAGTCTACAGATAAAACAGTGAGGGAGTTTTATTTGTGATCCATTGAAATTGTTTTATAAATTATTGAATTGCTGCTATGGCTTACTATAACTGTTAAATGAATTACACTCCAGTGTTAACCAATCCAGTGTCTTACACAGTGGATATAGTGTGGACGGGATAAAAATAGAGACAAACGCGTGTAAAAAAATAAATAGAACATTCACAGAGAGGTTAAGCACCGAATGATGAACGCGTGTAAAGCTAAAGCATGTCTGTGCTTTTCTCGCCTTCAAAGAATGTAATCTTGCGGTGATCCGGAGACATTGAGGACATGCTCCACTTCTCCGCTTGACGATGAGTAACACATGCTGCACATTCCTGCGCTAAGGAGAAGCAGAATAATCTCAGGTATTCGAGCGGCCTGTGGCCTGCAGAAGGCGCACAGCAGGGGAGGGTGGGTCACAATCAGGCAGACTTATGAAGGTTTTACAGACATCGCCGCAGGAAAAAAAATAAAATCACTCTGTCTCACACTTAGTTTGGATTTTACTTCAGCGTCATCCTGAGAGTGTCGGAGATCATTCATATGAAACGTGCATGGAAAAACACTGATGTGATTTACCTTCCACCTCCTGACAAATGAATCTACATGACACACTCAGTCTTTTTTTAATAGGTGAGTCATGCAGAAGGTTTGACTGCCTGTTCTGACTTGTGACACAAAAATGCCCTTAACTGAATCTACATTCTTTTTAAAAAAAAGACTTTCATAATCAGATTGAAGTCAAATAAATCTTTAAAAAAATCTGAGTGACTTATGAAACTGAATACTGGACTCCAAAATGGCGTCCATACACTCCTGTCAGACTTGAGGTTAATTACGTTGTGGCTCCAATTCTCTCTCAGTCTCTTTCTGTCTTGTAGCCTCCACATCTACATGTTTTTTTCAGCTTTACATGACTGAAGCAGTTGACTTCCACACGTACCCTTCTTGCAAACGCGCAATATGTAACTAAGCCACGAGGGGCCTCTTATTCAAAATAAAAACCCCAAACTACGTCTGATGATGTTGTGAAGCAGCATGGGATCATGGGAGTTTTTCACTTCACCACAATTGCCGTGTAATAAAGTTTTATTCACATTACGCAGCAAATGGCGACGAATAATCATGATCAATTACGAACAAACGGAAGACCGGCTAACTGGCTAGCAGTGTTTTTATTTCATCGTACGTCACAGAGTTATAGCAGAGACGGGTAAAGCCAAAACGACCCAATTAAAAAGGGGGATTTAACTGCGTTTGAACATTGTTGGACACATTTTGGATAACGTAAGTACACAAATCCCAAAAATATGGTGGCAAAATCCAAATAGTTAAATAAGCCATCAAAGACATGTTGGGATATTTCACAGAACCAGTGAAAACTTGGCCCTGGCTGAAAGTCAGTGGTTCACACGAGTCTGGACCAAAGCAGTGTACCAACCAACCAGACAGGTGCCTTAGGGCAATACCGAGGAAATATCAGGAGATCGCCCAATTAATCAGGATTCGTCTGGGCTCCCTGGGCGTATCCAGACCAGATTTCATGACCTTTGGATGCTTTGAAATCTTGAAGATGACTCATAAACTGATTCTTTGTTCGTTTTTTCTTTGTCAGTTGCAAAGAAATGCTACCTCCTAGCAGAATCATACAGTGAACCACCGCCCCACCCCCACCCCCCCCCGCAGGGCTGCACACGCGCTCACGCCAGTGTATGAATGTATTCAGGCAGGAAGACGTACAAGTCCTCTGGCCACACACAGGACCAGTGACACTCCTAACTGTTGACTGAGGCTACCACAACCTCAAACTGAAACTGAATTAGCGATTTGTTCCATAGCGTGTCACTGCCTCCACAAACGGGGACTCTGTATCTTTAGGTTCACAATGACAGCCAGTGTTGAACCCCGAGACCCTTTAGCTGTGCCACTGTTTCCCATATCTCCTCCTCCTCCTCCTCCTCTTCTTCTTCTCTTTCAGTCCTTCCTGACTCGTCCGCCTGCTCCAACCTCTCTCTCTTGATCAGATCAGACTGTCCTGCATTCCTGACATTCCAGCTGCGTATGTTAGAAATTCCATCCGGCTGCTGTGGGCTCGCACGGGCTCCTCCACCCCTCCTTTTCCATCCCTCTATCCTTCACCCATCCCCACTCTGTGTGCTCGTCTACATCTGGTCCGCACCAGACAAGGCGGACGTGGCTTCACCATTAGGTTCACCCTCACCTCCCTTTCCTCTTTTTTTTTGCACCTCACACCTCCCCCCTCTCTCTTACTCTTTCATTCTGTCCTGACTGAGCGAGGGAGGCAGACAGAGTCACATGACAGCCGGCGTGGAAGGCCTTGAAACAGGCTTTTATACAAGGGGCAACAGTGTAAAAAGAGATAACACACAGTCTAATATACAAAATAACTGAGCTTATCTGGGGCCGTGGACGTGCAAGCCCCGCCTCGACAGGGAGGGTAAGCAAGAGGAAAGACATGCTGGAGTGGAATTGCCAGGATGTGCGTGTCCAAGAGAAATAGGAGTGATGGTGTGTAAACAGGGTGTGAATGATCCGTGCACAAAGAAAATAATTGAAGTTGTTTATCGAGGGAGCTTGAAGTTGTGTAACACAGAACATATATAGGTAGAGGCAGCGCACTCCTATAGAAGCTGAGCAGAAAACAAAGTGTGCAAGATGGAGGGTGGTTCGGACAGATCCCCGTCAGAAAGTGACAGACGGACGTCTTCCTGTGCTTCGTGACCACTTGATTGGTCTCTTCGTTCGCGGGGTGACGCCGGTGTGTGAGAATACCGCAGGAGGCGATGAGATAAGATCCCTACACCCTCGGTCTGGTGTAAATATGTGAGGAATTGCAGATTTATCACAGATGCAGATTTGCATATACTCACACATGATAATTAAACGTTGTGCGTCAATGACATACATCAGTTCAGGTGCATTCCCCGGCTGTGGGTGTGGCCCACATGGAGAGTGTTTACTGCCCCAGATTGTAGTCTGCAATATACACTGATCATTTCAGACTGGGAATGGGGACAAAGACAGGGAAAGGGCGGTGGCTTTGGCAACACTCTGACCTTAGTGCAGCGCTCTGCTGCTCGCTGGACTTTAAAAAAGGCCATCTCACGTTAACCCTGAGATCACCACGACCGTTTTTTATTCGCTAACTGGAAACCATTCGGAATTCATGACATCCTGGGAGGTGGTTTAACGCACGAGGCCTGTAAGCCCGTCCTCAGGCAGTCTGAGCCATTTTCTGTGCAAAGACTGAACCTACATAACACATCCCTTCTTGCCCCATCCTCCCGTGACAAGGCACGCAATAGGAATGAAGGGTGTAACCCAAGTTGGGCAAAATGGCTTCACTTCTGCAAACGCAGGCAGGGAGATGGCACGGCACGGGCGAGGTTTGCCGAGTTTTTGCCTGGACACAGGACAAAACACATGTAGATGACTGGACGAGTTGCTTTCTAACTGACACCCTGCCACTGCCATGTGATCCTCGCTGACGGAGTGGCTTATGTCACACTCCAAGGTTGCAGTGGCAGAAATGCAGCTCGTGACACAGCCTATTGAGCATTCCTACCGGTGCACTGAACTCTGGCTGTACAATTATATAAGGCAGGCTCCCTCGATGTAATATATATATATATATATATATATATATATATATATATATATATATATATATATATATATATATATATATATATAACAGCTCCCTCCCTCCCCCACAAGCATTTATCCCATAGAGAGACTAACTTAATTTAACTCTGCTTTTAAATGCTTTCATGTAGCTTTAGCTTGTATCAGTAGAACTGTAAAATAATTGCACACGAGTTGAGGAGACCCAGAGGTGAACAGGGAGGCCTAAATACTTTGTTACGTCATCCGCTCCAGGAATGTTTTACTGGTTCTTACAAACATCTTCTATAAACGTACTGGTGTAATGATTTCCTTTGAAGGACCCTCCGGCTCTGCCAGACGACTGCTGGTGTCACCGCATTTCTCAGAGAAGACTCGGCCTCAGATATTTCTCCTACATTTTCACCTATCCCCTACTCGAGCTCGGGCTTATTCCTCGGGCCTGTTATGAGCTCAGCACATTTTAAGAGGCTTTGAACACGGACACATTTTGACAAGATTGGATTCCACTAGTGCAGACCTCAACTTGCAACGTCTGCTCGTGGTCTAAAAATACGACATTTCCAGAAGATTGAGCAGCAGATTCGTGGTTTTTCTGAGTGTTCTGTGGCAGTTATAACATATAATAGATTGGGAATAGAACATGAAAACAAGGCTGTAAATCTCTAGCAGGCTGTTTCTGTTTTAATGTGGATATTATCTTGACTATTAAGCAGGTTTCATTCATCTCCTCAGTGCCATCAGTGGAATACTCCATGCAGCACTTTAATAAAGTCTCGGTCCACAGTTTCACACTGTCAATGATCTGAATTGGGATTTATTTTTTGCAGGAGCTCAGAGGTTATGGTGGCAAAATGTCACATTTCTAGGTTGCCTGTAAATCCTGTGGTGTCAGGGCCTGAATGATGTGACACACACACACTCACACTCACACAGGCCTTCAGCCTCAACTCCTATCACATCACATCCATAACCTCGACAATCGGACGCTGTAAAACTAACATCTGACCTGCAGAGGTGATGTTGGACTTCGTGAAGTCGTGTGAGGGATGATTCCCAGTTGCCGTTTCCACGCAAACTGGGTCATCGAGCCGCCACGGGCTAAATCATGCGGACAGGAACACGCGTATCGCCGGCAGAGACAGACACACACACACACACACACACACACACACTGAGCCCCACCTTGACCGGCGGCCGGGTCGCTCCGGCAGCGGACAGCCCATCCCGAGCGGACCCGGCGGAGTTCGGGCTTCCTCCTCGGCCCCTGCTCTCTCGGCGGAGTCCCGGAGCTCCAGCAGGGTGTGTCGCTGTCAGCTGGTTTGTTTCAGCGACACAGCGACTCACGGTGTAACACACGGTTCGGCCCCGGGTTCGATCTGTGGAGCTCAGGAGACTTTTCCTCGCGGCGGCGGCGGAGAAGAAGACGCAGGACTTCAGCCCCTTTTACTCAACTCCTGCTCCACTCCTCTCTCTCTCTCTCTCTCTCTCTCTCTCTCTCTCTCTCTCTCTCTCTCTCTCTCTCTCTCTCTCTCTCTCTCTCCCTCCCTCTCTCTCTCTCTCTCTCTCTCTCTCTCTCTCTCTCCCTCTCTCTCTCTCACACACACACACACACACACACGCTCACTCACTCACTCACACACAAGTCAGACACACACCCGGTTTCCCACTCCGATCAGCTGGCAGCGTCATGACGTCTGCACCTACGAGGCGAGGACCTGACGTGCACACGCAGGGCGACTCCCCTCAAAACACCGAGAGCAGTAAAGAACCATGAATGTCTGCGATGTGTTTGGTAATTTTCTTTTTGTCACTGCACTCTCTCACCTGCATTCATTTTTGTTATTTAATCCCGTTGGTTCATTTTCGACCTTTTAAGTTCCTTCATATTGTGTTTTTAATGTTTACTTCCTGTCAATGACTCATCTGTATGAATGTGATTACAGATGTATGTGTTTAACTCTGCCGATGATCGCACAGTTGGAAATAACGGAAACCAGAAATGAGCTATAAATAAAAGTAGAAAACCACATTTGCAAAATACTGTATTTCAGGTTGAACTCCTTGATTTCTAATGCAACATATAGAAACAGAAACATTCACAGGAAAGGAAGCAAAATTAAAATAGTTTTTAATATGTCCATGGTGAGTGTTACATTCGTATTCAGTGTATACTATACACTATCAATTGATCATTATTCCTTAATGTGTATGTAGGTGGTGCTAATGTTAACAGCATGTAGTTCATACAGACAATTATACACAAGGATGAACAGACAAAGACAGTACACATACTTATGATAACAATGAAAGAATAAACATAACCTGTCAACTATAATTGCACAAACATAATTCATTTGGGTGTTACCAATTAAAATAGTTTCTTTCAGTTGGTTCAGCAATTAGTTCTCCAAATAATGTTGAATTTGAGTCTCGACACTCAGCAGCTGATGCAAATGTGTGAACGGGAACAACACAGTTTCTAAAGTCAGGAAGCAAATTCAGCAACATCAGCAGCAGGCCTTGATCCTAACCAGCCTCAAGTCCCAGAGAGACAGAGAATCATGAAGTGTCGACATTCACAGTCAAATGGTTTGAATGGGTTCCGCTGACAAAGCAGCTCTTCAGGTGTCAGTTTGAGCCTGATTCTAATTGCACAAAAGCCGCACTGTGTCAAGACGGCACAAGAGTCTGGCCTCCAGGGACATCAGCAGGTCGAAGTGAACTTGTTACCCTGTTTAAAGGGTAACACACACACACACACACACACACACACACACACACACACACACACACACACACACACACACACAAACAAACACATCGAGGACTGTACGGCCGATCTACAGTTTTTCTGTCTCTCTCTCTCTCTCTCTCTCTCTCTCTCTCTCTCTCTCTCTGGCCTGTCTCTCTGCAGCTTTAAGCTCGCTGCAGTTTGAGAAGCTGCGTCCTCACCCGGTCACCTGACACAGCAAATCCACACGAGAACAAATCCGCTGTCTCATTCCCACGTCTGTTCCTTCCCCTGCCTTCTTTAAAAAAAAAAAGAAAAACAGATATTTTTTACTACACAATCTTTAACAAAAGGTGGATTCACTATGACCTTTCAGATTTTGAATGTGTAGCGGGAAATAGTAAAACCACTCGTCTGGTTTTGACCTTGACAAATTCCTGAATTCTTTGTGTGTTATTGGATTTCCCACAAGGCTTTGATGGCCTCCTAACACAGAGATATGATGTTGTGTCTGTAGAAAGCTGGTAACCTGTGACCTTCAGTGCTAATCACAATGTCCTCTACTTATGAGGGTGGAAAGGAACCAGTGATGTAATATAACCCCCCCAAGCTTTTTGTAGACATGCACAGAACTTTGGACATTTTCATGAAATTCTCTGGATGGGCTGAATGTGAGAAAGCAAATGTCTGAGTTAGTTGCTTGGGACATTTTACAGGAACTCCTCCTGCCGTCCCCCCCAGTAAAAGGTCTGGATAATGAAAATGATTATATAACATTTACAAAGCTTCAGCTCAAAATAAGCTGTTACTCAATATATGTAACACGTATCTACAGTGCCTGGAAATACACACTGGTACAATTTAACCCACTTCTGTAAAACATTCACAGCGTCTGGATTGAAATTCCTGGAGCTTTCATGTTCATGTACGTCTCTTTCAAATGAAATCCAGTTTTGCATGTTTTGCAAAAGCTGTCGAGCTGTTGTTTGAAAAACAGTCTCGCAAACAGATCTCAGTTCAGTGTGCAAGTCACTTGTTCCCAACCCACCCCCACCCCACCGGCATTCATGACTCGCAAGATCATCAAAACAAGATGTGAGCTGGGGCATGGTTCAAACGCCACCAATCACATGACCTGTGGAATAAATAGACTATTGTAGGCCAAAGGTCACAGGAACATAGAAATAAGTGTAGTAGTTGGAGCCGAATGTTTCTTGTGGGGGATGTGAATGATAGTTTTTTTTCCTGTAGAAATGTGTGAACATCAGATTTAATTTTTGTGGAGTCTGTCACGACAAAGATCAGGGATTTGAAAACACCTGTGTCACGTCTGCATGTCACTGCGACCTTTGTCACTTCTGCTTGTATAAATGTGACGTGTCCTCTATGACTCAGCATTATCCTCTGTCTTCCTGTATCACTGAAGGTATGAATGCAAGAGCCACAACACAATCTAAAAAGAAAACACAACACAAACGCAAAAGTGACAACACAACTACAAAAGAGCCACCATACAACAAAAGAGCAAAAACACAATCTTAAAAATAACAACACAAACGCAAAAGTGAAAACACAACCACAAAAGACACAACACAACCACAAAAGACACAACACAACCACAAAAGACACAACACAACCACAAAAGTCACAACACAACCACAAAAGTCACAACACAACCACAAAAGACACAACACAACTACAAAAACCACAACACAACCCAAAAAGCCACAACACTACCACAAAAGACACAACACAACCGACAAAAGCCACAACACAACCACAAAAGCCACAATACGACAAAAGTCACAACCACAAAAGCCACAAAACGGAAACACAACTACAATGGAAGTGAGTGACAATGGATGTTGACAAAGAAACAAGCACAGTTCTTCCTTTTTGGGTGTTCTGTTCTGTTGTGATTGTGTTTCCATCGTGTGGCTTTTGTATTTGTGTTGTCACTTTTGTGTTTGTGTTTTCTGAACTATGCACACTATGACTTTTCTTAGCACCGGTTCAACAACAGACACAACACGAGAGTCCAGTTTAGTTTCCAGTGATTAAAAGTCACAAACTCTGCTTCTAATGTCCATCTGTTGAAAAATCAGCTTGTATGTGTGTGTTTGTGTGCACATGCATGTGATGTGTTTACTGTAGAGAGGAAGCAGTGGGGGACTGGATTCTGTGGAGCAGGAATAGGACGGAAACTCCCTGGGAAATACCAGGCTGCGTGCTGTGAATGCTGTCAGTGGCCACATATAAATCCTCAGGCACTTAGTTGAAAGGACAGTTTCACTAATCATTTTCAGTTCCTTCCCCATTAGTAAAAAGACACTCGCACGCTTTTCTTTGGAAACAGTTCATCAGTGGTACAAAATAAAAGTGAGGGGTTACATTTTTGAGTTTACATTTTTATTCATAAAGGAAGACTGTATTGTTTCTTGTTTTTTAAGTTTCGTAAGTTACATTATCTAACTCGAAACCTCTGCTGACCCCAAATGATTTACTCAGAAGCCGTGAGAATAATGAAATGAAGTATTAAATAAATATATGTAGTGGATATTATGAAGCTTTATGTGTGCACTGACAATCATCTCTTCCCTGGTCCTTATTGTTGTGGCTACAGCTCAAAGCTACGTCCGTCCAGCTTCCTCTACATCAGCAGTATCATCAATGACTGAAGGAACATTGCCCAAATTTCAAGTTTCATTTCCAGGGCTTTAAATAGTTTGGGCCAACAGGTCTCTCCCTGCTCTGGTTTCATCTACAGATCACACGTGTTCTGGCTTGTACAGATAAGTATTTGCACTGTGACGACAGGAAGCACGCAGAGGAAATTGTCTGTTTGGATTGATCCAATCTGTTTTCTGCCAGCCAGGGAGCGTCTGTCGATTCATTCCAGAGGGTGAACTAAACTTATTATTTAACAGTCGAGTCAGGTTTTTATAAAGTGCAGCATAATATGAAAACCCTGTGACTCTGCAGGCCAGAGCAATAACAAATAATGCTAGGGGGGATTTATATTTACAAGTACACAAACACAAACACTTAACATTTTGTTGAGTTATAATATTCAATGGGATAATATACAAATTATGTAAAAGGCCCCACATCCCTCAGCATATCCTGAAATATATAAAGTGTCTCAGTTTGACACTGTAGTTGTTTTGTGTCTCTTGTTTCAGTCCTTTGTCGTTTTACCCCCATCCTGTAGCTGTTTGTGGTAGTTTGGGATCTTTGTGTTTGTTTAGCGTTTTTTGTGGTAGGTTTTGTGTCTCCATAGTACATTTGTGTTCCTGTGTTTTTGAGTCAATGCAATTTACATTTTTTCTTTACTGCTGTGTCATGTTGACATAGTTTTGTGTATATGTGTTCATTTTCTCTCTCTGGGATACTTTTGTCTCTGCAATTGAGTCTGTTTTTGTGGTATTTTCTTGCCTCTTTAAAGTACTTGTATCTGTTTTTGTGGTATTGTTTAGTCCCTAAAGTTGTTTTGCATACTTTTGTGTGTCTTTATGGTACCGTTATGTTTCATTGCGATACTTTGTTCCCTCCCTCTGGTACTTTTGTGTCTCTTTATGATTATGTTTGTTTAGTGTGGTA
This sequence comes from Verasper variegatus, assembly GCA_026259375.1. NCBI lineage: Eukaryota > Metazoa > Chordata > Actinopteri > Pleuronectiformes > Pleuronectidae > Verasper > Verasper variegatus. The sequence continues at coordinate 5,206,282 of CM048051.1, forward strand.
CTGTTGTGTCTCTGGAGTTGTTTTGGACACCTTTGTGTCTCCTTGATGTAGTACTTTTTACCCCTTTGTGACACTTTTTTACTTCCTTCTGGTCTTTTCTTGGTGTTTATAAAGTTATCTGACGTGTCTCTGGTGTCTTTTCACCTCTTGTGTAACCGTTAAACTGCACCGGGTCTTCTGTGCGGCGTTCTTCAAGCTCTACTTCCGCTTTCCGCACATAGCTTCACTTCCGCCTCGCTTGTCAGAGGTGTGTCCTGTTGCCATGGACACGCGTCACCGGGCAACGCGGCGGCGAAGCGTGGTCGTTGAAAAGCTTTTTGTTTCCGGAACTAAAAACAAGCTTAACAGTGCAGCATCCGGTGTTTTCTTGTTGTTAACTACACGAACGTTTAAAAAAAAAAAAACCGTTATGTTAGTTAACTAGTTGGTTTACGGACCGACGCTGGTTCGGTTCCGCCTCCTGTGAGTAAACGTGTCTATTTAATTATTGCACCGGACATTTGATCCTTCTCAGTTAACCAGTTTGTCTCTGCGGAGACATGATGCCGGGACACAACGACTGTGACCTGCTCCAGTCAAACAGTCAGTGTGACAGCATGAAGAAGAAGAAGAAGAAGAAGAAAGGGAAGAGAAACACTGCTTCCATCAGTCCTCCGGAAAACACACGTCAAGGTAAACAACTCCACACTTTCTAGTAAGAACAAGTGGCCCAGAGTGTGGAAGCCAAGTTCCAAATACTAGTAAGTCATTATTTTGAGGCACTAGGTCAGTATTTTGGTGTATGATGTCATTATGTTGAGATATTAAGTCATTATTTAAAGTTAATAATTGAAACGATGACTTAGTATCTCAAAATAATGACTTAATATGTCACTATTTGGAGTTTTTAAGTCAATATTTGAGTTATTAAGTCATTATTTAAAGATATGAGGTCATCATTTTAGTAAGTAAGTCATCATCAGGATTATTTATTCATTTATAAAGGAACACATTGTCCGGTTTCTTTGTCTCCAACAAAACCAAAACGCTGAGAAGCTCAAACGTTGCTTTGAAATGACTTCACACATCTGAGGTCTTCAGTTGCCTTTGATGTAAAACTAAAATTAGCATGCACTCCCCTCATAGATGAGTACAAAACAATATATAAGGGACTCAAGGATTTCACACAGTAAAGGAATCATGATTATTGTGCCAGTAACATAAAAGGTTTTGTCTTACAAACATGAAAAGCCTTAAACCCCTAAAACCTCTTTCATACCTTCCACTTAAAATTAGTCATGCTCGGGAAATTCTCATGTTTTCTGACCATATTGTGTTATTACTTCTTCAGTTCAAATGAAGGTCACTTTACATGCACACAATGTAAACCGTAGTTTGGGTCATGTGCCGGTGGTAGAGGATTCCCTGGGTTGAATAGGTCATTAGAAAATCGTCCCCCATTGTCACAGTTCATTACTGTAAACCAAGCATTAGCCCTCCACCTCCAGAGGCAGTCATTAGTAATCTCAACCCTCAGTTCTGTCTGCTAATCTGCATGTGCTCACGTGTTTATGTGGCCTCCCGACAGAGAGACCTCACACTATGCCTCTGCATCCTGAGACCCTGCCAGTTTCTCTGATGACCCTTCAGAGTGCTGCTCAGCCCCGGGCCCCGCTGCCCAAGCTCCCAGCTGCAGGTAAGAAGGGTGGAGAGCAGTCCGCTGGCAGCGGCGCGAGGAGCAGAAAACACCCGAACAAAACCAGCAGCAGTGGAGCTCCAGCGGTGGCAGAGCTCAGCAACCAGGCCAGGGAGAGCCTGAGGTGGGAGGGAGCACTGGAGGACCCCCAGGCTGAGGAGAAGAGGCTGGAGCTGTACAGGGCCAACAGGCGGCAGCGTTACATCACACACAGTGACACTGTGTTGAGAGAAAGCCAGGATGCACTGAGACAGACTTGTCCTAAAGAGCGCAGGGAGAAAAAGGCTTTGACTAAATCCTTCCAGCAGGAGACGTCATCCTTACAGCGACTGAGCAGACACTTAATTATAGAGGCAAACAAGAGTTAATCATATCAGGCTTTATTTGTCAACAGTGTAAAACAGATTGAGGCACAGAGTGAGGATCGTTGGACCGAAGACGAACTGAGCAGGAGCTGCCAATTCTGTACTTTTTAAAACAGCCGTTGGAAACGTTTCTCTGGCAGCTACAGACCAACACATCCACAGTGGACCTGAATAGGCCTCTTCAAAACTTAATAGAGGATTTGCAGAGTTTACCTTGTGCTTGTAAATTATGCAACACTTGCAGAAAAGACCCAAATGGGTTGTTTCAGGACTGAAACACTATCAGGATAATGTCGACACACCTCCATGTCCACAAGTCAGAGAGAGCTCAACAAAACCAATGTTTTATATTGGTTTTATTTGCTGGAACAATATGCAGGGATATGCGTTCCTCTCATTTCTTGCTGCTCTGTATTTTTAACCCTATGAGACAAACAAAAAGGCAGTTTAAAACCTACATATTGAGTGTGAGTGTTAATAGTAATATTGTCAGTGTCAGTGATGAACGTAAGAAGTAACAGAGACACTTTATTGCTGGTTGGTTGTTCCTGCCTGTGCTGAATCGCTGCTGGACGACAGGTGGCAGAGAAGTCACACGTTTCCTGAGTGAGTGAAAAGCTCCAACACTGATGAGTCGATGAATAAAAAAAAAAGAGACAGAGCTGTGGTGACTGAGATGTTTTGTCATTCGTGAACAAAGTGACAACGCGGGACAAAAGAGTTTAAAAAGCAAATAACATCCCTGTTATTTTTCGATCTGGGAATCAGGTTGAACAAAGGTGGTGAACGAAAGGACTAACGTTCAGGATTGTTCTAAATCATACGAGAGCTAAAGTGCATCTTTCTAAAACATCCTCAGGAGAACAAAACGGAACATTTCGTGTTGTGCTCAGTTAGTCACTGTAATAATGAATAGTTTGGGTGAAGCTGCTGAGCTTTTGTTCTGATTGCAATCCTCAGAAAAAAGTGAGATTACAGGATTATCCGATCCAGTAAAATGAACAAAAGAATGAAGATTATTCTACATTCAGCTTCAACAAGCTGTGCAACGTTACCTCATCTATCATTACTGATCTGTTACCTTATCGCTGTAACAATTTCTGCATCAGTGTGTTGAAGGACCTTGATTCCAGGTATTTAATATGTTCTTTTAGCCAATAAATAAACATAAAAATACTATTTCTCAATTGATCATAAAGAAAATGAATAAATGTGATTATGATTTTAAATTCTATTAAACATGCCCTGTGCAAAGAAAAAGCTTCCAATTATTGACATATAACAAAATAAAATATGAGACAATCTTCAGTCCAAAAAAATGGCCTTAAAAAGTTTGCACGAGTTGAACTGTGGCGATACAGTGAAAATGAGACGTGGAGGTGGAACGACAGGTGTGAAGTAAAGACAGTGACACTCCAGCAGAGAGAGACAGAGGGAGAAAGAGAGGAAGACACAGCACTGCCCTTGTGTTCCGTTCTCCGAAGGCTCATTGTTTCCCCGTCGGTGTGTTTTGTTCCCGTTGCCTGTTTCAGCATCTCTGCATCAAAGCAGCCCAACACCCCCGCTCAGTTCCCCATAACCCCCCCCCCCACCACCACCACCACCACCAGCCATGTCAGACTCACTGGTCGGAGCAGTGGGCATCAAGGTCACTTCATGTTTTCCCAGCAGCCCCATCCAAGTAGAAAGGCACCATCTTTAAAATCTGACTGGAGCAATCTCAAATGTGATGTCACTGAAATACCTCTGGAAACATAAACCCATGAATTAAAAATAAAGATAAAATCTAAAGAAATGATACAAAATATATTAAAAAAAAAAGACCCTAAAAAGTCCCTAAAGTCTGCATCCATCTGAGGTATCTGTTGTGTGCACGGTGAAGTCCACCTCACATGAACACTGACGGTGTGACGCACGGGTGAAATCCACACAACCTGCAGCAACACACAGAGCAGGAAACTACACTGGGGTCGACATCATGTTTAGTCATCAACGTCTTCATAACGTCTTCCCTCTCCGTCCTCGGCGAGAGCAGTGACGATGAAGAGACAGATGAAGGACGTAGGCTTCACGCCGACATTGTAGACGAGATGTAGATCAGGACAGCTGCAGCCAGCTCAGATCTTCGGACCTGTCAGGAAGGAGACACCTCGTGTTTTTATATAAACATCTGATATTCTGGAAAAGTACATAAAGAGTACAAGAGCGTTTGAAACATCCAGACGCTCGATTCAACCAAAGACTGTTTATAAAGATGGATGACATGACAGCTCCCCAAAAGTCAAGCCAAAACATCTGGAGTGCCCCCTATTGGTTGACTGCAGTAAGAGTCATGAACCCAGCCTCCCCCATGTTAGTGGACAGGACATGGACCACACTGAGAGAGACTGAGAGCAATACCACAGCTCCATCCCTGATCACCACTGTGCAGACTCCGGCTCCACTTCATCACCACAAGATGGCAGCGTTCGTAGTCGAGGTATTTTGGCTTAATTTTTGTACAATGGGAGGGACTAGAGACGCATCGTCCGAACTTGCTAAACTTGTTAGCAAACTGTTGCCTATTATTCACAGACTCAGCCACTTTATCATTCTGGGAAATATAAGTGCAATATAGTCTGATGCAATGAACTGAGCCTCTTTATTCAAAAGAAAGAGAGAAAGAAAGAAAGAAAGAGAAAGATTTTACATACTGAGCCTCTTTCTTCGTGATGACCTTTCCTGATGCGAACCTCTCAGCTACCGCGGACGCTGCTGGGTCATAGTTGAGACTCGCGACGGCAATAACTTCATCGTTCCTGAGGTGAGAGTAATACAAAATATAAATACACGTATTCGATCTGTTAAAGGAGTAATACTTTTTTCAAACAGCAGCTTGTTTGTTTTCTCAGCTTACTTGAGGTACAATGCCAGGAACTTCATGTCCTCAAACTTCCCTTTCATCACCAGCTCAGTGTATCCCTCCCCATAACCTGCACCAGAATAAAGACATCACATTTGATTTGGTCGGTGGGGAATTCAGAATAATCAGTGTAGATACTGTAGTGACTTTGATTGAAGGGTCCAAACGGTCAGTTAGTTATTAACTTAAATGTTGTTATACAAACTCTCACCTGCATATCGGATTGTTTTCCCCAGTAGGACGGTCCAGTAGAAAGGAACTGTGTTGAGTTCAGTCGGTTTATTCATCATGTTCAGAGCGGCTATTCTTCCTAAACAACAAATTAGAAAAACATATATTAAACAGATAAAATAACAGAGTTTATTTACTTGTAGCTTGGAGGAAACTTCTCAATATCCACAGCTATTTTATGTTTGTTTTATAGTATTGTATCTTTCTACACGATACAGGCTATGCATCATATCATAAAAGAACAGAATTATATCACTTTTACAGGCTGCATTCAGAGCTCTGTGACTCCACGTTACCGTGTGCTTGTGCCATCTGCCAGTGTCCGATGTTGACTATTCGGTTGTTGGCCATCGCCAGGGGGAAGGTGGCGAGGTCGCCCCCACAGAACACATCAGGGACGTTGGTGCGCGTGTACTGCAGGAGGGAGATACAGGCAGGACACTGATGAGTGTACTTCTTTCTGTTTGGGGCACCGGGAACCCTGTGCCCTGTTTAACTGCTCAGATACATAAAGGAGTAATAGATAATGACGGGTTGGTACCTCTCTGTGTTCTGATTCACCCAAAAGATACAGTAAGTAACATCACAGTGTAGCATAACATTTGTAGATTTCAAAAATAAATATATATTCAGAAATGTATTATTTAATATAATGTCATTTTCACATAGAGTAACCATCAATTCATATGTTGCCCTGTTTATAGCAAGGTGAAGTGTTTCAACTTCTATATTTTTCTACATATTGGGCTTTAACTGTATTAGCAGTGGGGGTAAATCTCCACAAAACCCCTGAGAGGATTCAGGTTCATGTGTTGAGAATGACCGAATGAGGTGTAGATAATCAGGTTGTAACGAAGACCAACTGACTTTGTCGACTGGTACAAAGTGTTTTGCATCCGTCTGGACGTTGCTGCCTCTCAGGAGCTCAGAGTTTGGGACGACGCCTGGAGGAAGAACAGAAGAGGACACGCGATGCTGAGCAGGTTCTGTGGGAACGTTGCTGCTTGTTTGAGTCATTTCAGAAATATCAAGTCTATCAGTGACGTTTGTACGACTAAAATATACAATTACAGAAAGAATCTTTCACATCAATGGAAGATCTTTGGAAACACATTTTCATTTTTTTTAAATTTTAGACTGTGATATTTCTTAGACATTTAACATAAGTAATATAAATCTTTCTCTAAAGGTCATGATAAGAGGTTTCACTTGTTTATCTGAAGTGACTGTGCAGTACAGAAAAACGTCTGACTGACGTCTGACAAGAGTGATGAAGAGAATGAGCAGGAAAACGAGAAGCTTTAAAACTGCTCTCACCGATGCCAACGATCAGAACATCCTGCCGCAATAACTTTTCCACTTTTAAGCACGACCTCCTTCACCTGCAGGAGGACAAGAGGACCGTGAGACAAAGTGTCCCTCTGTGTTTTCTGATGTTCATGTCAAATTGTGTGTCTCAGTTTGACCTTGCCGTCGACACCTCTGACCTCAGTCACATTATCGTTCATGTAGAATTTCACATTCTGCTCCGACAGCATCTGCAGGAACAACAGAGTTTAAACCGAAACTGTAGATAAACATGTGGAGAAGTAATTCAGGACGTCCTCTCTCTCCCTCCGTCTCTTTCTTTCTTTCTTTTACCATCATGGTGACTTTGCCGATTTCAGGACCCAGTGTGTTCTGGTACGGCAGCTCGCTGCTGCCGATCACTGTGACACTGGAGGCTTTGTCAATTAGATAAGATGCAACTTCCATACCTGAAAAACATTTAAAAGATGTCAACAACTATAACAAACCACATTAATAAATGATTGTTTTATTTAAATTGTTAAAATGTAGAATAAAAGAAATAGCCTCTATACTTTTCATCCAATCATTGCTTTGGACACACAATAACATGATCATCATTCTAAGTGCATAGGAAATGGCAAATATTACACAGGGGAAATGATAATTATAACTAAATGATAATAATAATTAAATGATAATAATAATTAAATGTGTGCTGAGAGATTTAAAAAAGTAAAGTGAAATAAATAAATAACGTAAAAAACGTCAATAATCAAATTTGTAAGATGGAAATTAATTAGGTTTTGAGTTACAATGATTGACGATTAAATAGAGACAGAAAAGTAAAGCAGTCCTTCTTACTTCATTAATCATTTAACTGTCAGTATTATTTATTGTCATGAATTTGTTTTATATTTATCAACAGACATAAAACTGATTGACATATGTTGCAAAACGGACATTTTAGAATCAAATAAACCACCAAACATTTAGAGCCGTGAGGTCATGTACCGACAAACGAGGTTCCCACGAGGACCACGTTGCAGCCCAGACAGACTGTGTGGATTTGTCGGGCGTCCTCTGGCGTCTCCAGCATCTTGACATTCTGCAGCTTGATGCCGGGCACATTCAGACCCTTTGCTCTGAAGGACAGGTCATAACTCTGCTCATGAGAAATGTGCTGCAGTGTAGTGATGCTGCAACGATGACCACTACACAAAGTAAAGGTATCTGCTGTTGTCCTGGTTCACTGAATAACCTAGTTTAACCACGCTTCCCAAAGTTACACTTGTCAGAGGTCAAATGTGCAGGTTTATACTTCGCCAAGGATGTTACGATTTCACTCCAGTCCGTTTACTTGATTTTAGGCAAGACTACTCAAAACCAACAATATGGATTCCCCATGAAACCTGGTTGAAGGATGCCGATGAAAACATAACTATGAATATTTCATTTCTAAATCCTACATCTGCACCTTTCACACACCTGAGGCAGTATTTACCTGCAGCCTGTTGAGATGAGGAGCTGGTCGTAGCTCTGGACTGAACCATCGTCAAATGTGACCGTCTTCTTGTCTGTGTCCACTGACAGCGCCTGCAAACACAGCGGCTATTAAATGATGAATCTGTTGACTCTCTGATTGGGCATCGGACAAAATGAAGCAGGTTTAGATGTGAGTGGACAGGAGAAGAACTCACTTCTTTCCTGAGCCACACCTCAATGTCGTACTGATGGAAAAACTCCATCCTCCTCAGCAGAATACTGTCACTCTCCACATTCATCACCTGTAACAGGGAGTGTGTGTGTAAGTAACAACAACAACACACACACTCACACACACACACATATATTCATCAGTAAAATGTTGTGACACGTTGTTTGCACCTTGCTGAGTCGGGTTTTGTCGTAAGGTAAAAGGTCATCTTTGGTGACCATGATTATTCTGCCACCAAAGTATTCCTGCCGTAGAGTCTCAGCGCAGATCAGAGACGCAGCGCCTGCACAGAGACAACACACACACACACACACACACCGTCACACACACACCATCAAGCTCCTGACCATAGACTGTATATAAAGATGGACGGCTCCCCAAAAGTGAAGCCAACGTGTCTCTATCGCCACCTGGTGGCTGGCTGCAGTAGAGGATATACATCCCACCTCCTCCATGTTAGTGGATGGGAGATGGGCCGCCAAGACTTTCATATTTTGCCTTATGTATAAATGTCTGTACATAAATGTCTATACTTTATAAACTCGTACATAACTGTGTGTATATTCCCGATACAGATCCGAGACGTCCACACTCACCTCCTCCCACCAGCAGAACAGTGTGAGTAACTCCTGGTACTGCAGCTCCCATACTCTTTAATCGTTTTTCCTGCCGGAGAGTCTGAATCACACACACACACACACACACACACACACACACACACACACACACACACACACACACACACTAATGCAATGAAATCTATTCTATATTATTCACTACAGAATTATTGTTTTTTCATTTAATTTTGCTGCTACTTCAACTGTCTCCTGTTAGTTTATACCAATTATTTTACTTTTCCAATACACACAGAACTAAACAGTAGATTGAAATGTGTAATTTTGTAGGAGGCAGCATCACTCTGAGGAGAAGCAACTGAAAGAGAAGTGAAGAAGTTCGACTGTTTACCTTCTTGTTTACTGACACATACACTTTGTTGTTTTGAATTTTGACCTTGGAAAGATAAAAAATAAAGTTAAAATCGATGCAAATTTCCTTGTGAGCTAAACATCCGTCTGTCCGTCCAGGTCGTACCTTGTGGCAGGGTAAACAGTCCATTCCAGGACACTCCTCCAAATCCCCTGTATGGACGTTAAAACAGGAGCCATGCCACGGGCAGCGTACTCTGTGGCCTGAGATAACCCCTGCACACACACACACACACACTAATTGTGTCATACAATATATAGCATATAATAGGCCTCTAGTATATAGTGCACCATCAGTCACTCTGTTGGTCCAGATGTTGTGTCATTTTTATTCTGCACAGAAAGTGTGTATTCGTCCTATTCTGCTGATCTGGCTCCTGTGTGTTTACCTTTGCTGAGCGGAGCGCCATAGTGGGTACACTGGTTGCCGATGGCGCTGTACTTGCCCTCGCAGCGCGTCAACAACACGCTGTGATGTCCCACTTCCACCTCCATCATCCTGAGGTAACACACACATACACACACACAGATACACACAAGATACTGCAATGACCTTAACGTCCAAATTAGTCTGTGGGATAACATTTCTGTAACAGTATCACACAATCCCTCCCCTGGTGCTTACAGTATTTTTTATATTTAATTTTGTTTCCTTGCACAACTACACCCCAGCAAATGCCTTGTATGTGTAAACCTGCTTGGCAATAAAACCCGATTCTGATTCTGGTTCTGATTCTCATAAGGTTCCTCACTGTCCATCCTGCAGGTCTGACTCTAGACACACCACAGCTGTCAGCTCCTCTGATGTGTCCTCTGGATCCGAGTCTGGAAGCTCTTGTCGGGCTGGACACACACACACACACACACACACTTTAAATCAATTTAAACAAGCTACACCAGTGAAATCAAACTCCTCAGACCACCATTACTCTTTTTCAGATGATATTAAATATCCGCCCCCTGGTATTCATCAAACTTCACCGTTGCTCAAACAATAAAATCTGTTTACTCACTTGGTTTGGTCCCAGACATGTCTCTGACTTACTAGTGACACCACAGAAATCCACGAGACGCCTCCACAAACATGAAAACCTAGTCAGATGCTCCGTTGAAACAAGTTTTGTCTTAAACAGCAGTTCGTGCTCCCTGTTCATTTTCTGCTCGTCAGCTGAATTACAGGGTAGGAGTCCGTTTCCACGACAACCAGTCCATCACCAGACCTCATCCCTTGTTTTTGGCAGGATGTGAACGAAGCTGGACGATTTGGGTTCCATAAGATGAGCAAAAAACAAGAAAATCGACCAAAAGGTGACTTTTGGGACTCCGGGGACAGAAAGGTTTCAGTGATGTTGCTGGTCACATTCAGCAGTGTTATTGTTCCAGAGAAAAGAGACCAGCGTCTTTTGTGTTTCACAACGGCAGCACAGAGAAAAGGCTGACGAGGCAGCAGCCGCCGACACTGAATGGACGTGCGACAAAGCTCAAATGACAAAACCGGAGGTGCTGTCATACATTTATCGTTTCAGGTTTCAAGACTCATCACTGAAGAGCTCCAGGATTTTTTACATATGGATCAAAAATATGGACAGTGTTGTTCCATTCAGAAGGAAACATCACACTTTTACTCCACTACGTTTATCAGACATCTGGAATTAGAAGTCGTTTTTCAAATAAGGAGAAAAAAACAATGTTACACAATGTTTAGTGCTCTTACACCACTGCTCACACTGAAAGTACTTTGTGTCAGACTGAGCTCAGACTTTTAACTCAGAACACTCTCACTTCGCAGTGATGATGGGAAGAACCGGCCCGACTCTCATATTCTTCACGAACACGGTGCTGTTTTTTCGGATCGGACGTCCTCACTAACACATCAGAGGGCGACGGCCCTGTGTAGCTGCTTTCAGACCTGTGCTAAATAACATCACTGTCAATCAACTTTCTTTGTTATTATTTTATTGCCATTTTCTCCTTTATTTCTAATTGACAGTGGACATGGGGAGATAAAACAAGAAGGGGTAACTCTGCTATGACCCAAACCAGGCAGGTCATGATGTCTTGGTGTTGCCGGCTACCTGTCTTATATAAACACAGATACGGTCGAATGTCGCTCTACATCATGATCCTCTTCTGCTGGACCAAGTCCACCAGAGTGGGACCTTTGCAGCTCGTGTTGGTTTGGACGTCTTCTCTGAAACGAGGCAGTTGGACCTTGTCTGTCCTGGACTCCGTCGTGTAGTAGGGACACCGCTTTAGATGCTCCGAAATGGACGGCACATCTCGGAAGCACCAGGCGTCCACGGGAGAGAACAAGTTGCTGAACTGCCACACCTGCAGTCACAAAAAGAGACGGGACATTAAATCTTGACAATGTTATACCAGAGGGAAATTCTTCTTCTTGAAATTATGTTGGATTCTACCAAATATTAAATATTAGATAAGGCAGTGAAGGACAATGCATTTTATACTGGAGATACCTGTACAATATTTATTATAATATTTAATATTTATTATAAGCATCTATAAGGGTGTAAGAAGTACTTAATTTGTTTTATCAAAGTAAAATCACCACAAATACAATTCATTTGGTATTTCTAAATCAATAGTCCAGAAGCATTAGTGTCAAAATTAAAAGTGCTCACTCTTCAGTAAAACCTGTGACCTCGCAAGGATTCTTTAAAAATAATATTTAATATGAGAAAGTTATGAGTGCCGAAATAAAAAAAGTAGCTGACTTTGCCTTTAATTTCGATAAAATACATATACACACCCATATATATTAATATAACATTTCCTTATACTTGTTAATGACTTGTGTGGAAATTAAATAAATCATTAAACTTTCATTGTTTATCTGCAGCCTTTTGTCCGCTCCAAGGACCGTTACCCTAAAATCACAAATAGACGCGCATCAATTTTAAAAGAGCGGCAGGTGTGACCGGGTTTTCACAAACAACAGACCACACGACGGCAGTTAGAAAGTGCACGGAGGAATAGTATTTGAATGAAGGCATTAATGTGGTACATGCAGTTAGCTAGTGTACAAAGTATCATGATACCACAAGTATATAGTAAGTAAATATTTGACTGTACTTTAAACGATGCTGCTTTAATGAAAGTTTAAATACATGCTTCTCATCCTCTGTCGTTGGCTCTTGGCTTACCGTCTGTTTCACCCTCCACCGGGCTCCTCCATGTGAGTCGGTGGTCCTCTCCCAGCGGAGGGTGACCATCCCTCTTTCCTGCAGCAGAGAGGAGCCCACCTGCCTCATGAGCTGGGACACCAGAGCCAGCTGGGACAGGGACAGACTGTCCAGGAAACTGGCCACGTGGCACAGCACCTCGTAGGGCAGCGAGCTCAGGGAGGCCTCCTCTCCTCCTGCACGACCTCCTCTCGCTCTCTGAGAGGGTGAGGAGGTCATGCTCCTGGACGGCTGGGGAGCGTCACCCAGAGAGACAGGGATGGTGGCGTGCAGGCTGAAGCAGCCCAGACTCTCACTGGAAGCAAAGTTAGAACCCTTTAAAAGTGCATCACATTTTTCTGCCATGCATGATTTATGTATCCAAAGGGGATTCATGGGCATTTTAATTAATCACAGTGGATCAATGGTGATTCATCTGGTGCTGAGAAAACAGCTTCTTCACACATGTTCAGCTCTCTCCTTCCTCACTACATTCTGCACTTCCCCTCACTTCTCTGCTTTGCCTGGATGAAATCACTGATGTTGAAGTTCTAATTGGCAGTAAAACAGTTAAAGGAGTAAAATGTAAAAAGAGTGCTCTGTTGAAATTTCATGGCGTGCCTGTGGAATTATGGGTTTTGTGTCATGAAATTGAAAGGAAAATGATAAAAGTCGATGCAGGAGAACTATGTTTTTTATTCCACGCATCCTTCTTTCTTGTAAAAATCTGAAGTGACAGCCTCCTACAGAGATTTCATGAACTCACCTCTTTAACTCTAAACCTCCAGATGTTTCATGTATTCAGAAGAACATGCTGAGACATATCTGAGCATTTAGCTGCTTTGAAGACTGATATTTTTTACAGCAGTTGGAAATTTTAAATGATAAACGGAGGATCAGTATTGGACTTTAACAGGAGGCCAGAAAAACTCTTATTAATATCTTATTAATGTAACTGGCCTAAAGGGCATGTCATATTTACAATAGTAGATTATTTTTGTCTTGTGTATGTCAAGAAACACATATAACACATCTACTGTATTGAAAAGAAGGAAGGTGCATCAGTTCTTCAGGATATTAAGGACAGATGTTTTGCATAACCTCACTTGTAGGTGACGCTGGCTTCATGTGTGGACGGCTGGAACCTCCTCTGGCTGTAGGTGCAGCCCAGGTACGCGAGGGGGCACCTCTGCTCGAACCATCCATTCACACACATCTGGATGTCACTGTGGATATTCCTGTATACACAGAAACATGTTGAACTGAAGGTCTCGTCTCTGAGACTACGACCTGATCTGAGTTAAAACACAAAAGTTCACTGATTTATGACAATTTCTCAGGTTCTCTATCTTACTTGAATCCTAAAACTATGAAGAAACCAATCATTCTGTTACTGCAGGAGAAAAGAAACCCCACTTGTAATGTTTGCCGTATTCTCTGCGCTGAAAGGTGTGTCCGCAGAGGAAGGTGAAGGCAGAGCTGGCCTTGTGGTGTCGGCTGGTGACGCTCTCCACCTGCAGCTGAAGGTGCAGCTCCAGCGGTTTCCCGGCAGTCAGATGGGCCAGGGACGTGTTCCTCTGAAAGGGAGCGGACAGGAAGTTGTAGGTCTGCGTGCCCTCGTCTTGCAGCAGACCATCTGAGCATGCGCTCTCTGCGATGAGGTGACCCCTCTGCTCCTTCTCCAGGGAGCACAGCAGAGAGGCCTGAGGGGCAAATCAAACGCACCCTGTGGTAAATATTCAAAAATCTTTTTCTCCCAAATTGCCGTTTTTATGGATGTAGCCTTGCATTGATTTCTCTCCCTCACCTGAATTTCCTCCCACACAGGCATGTCCTTTAACATCACCCCCAGGTCGCTGGTGTCCACGGCCCGGCTCTCCCTCCTGTAGAAACCAGGGTTGCGGATGCGGCACTGCTTGGCAGAGAAGCTGGTTGGGACATTAAATGTGCGCACAGTGATGATCTTCATGGGCTCCAAGTATTCGTACACAAACGTCTCCTTCGTCAGTTTGCCGCTGGATGAGGAGGAGGAGGATGTGGCTGCCCTGCTCACCTGATTGCAGGTGTTTGATGCTGTTGCACCCACACACATATCTGCTGCATCTTCCTCAATCAGAGCACCCAGGCCTTTAGCCGTTCCCTGGCCTCCCAAAGCCGACTCTCCAGCCTCCCTGCAGCCGCCCCTCTCCATACTGAACATATGCTCCCAGGCCCTGTAGTTTTCTAACAGATTAGCATCAATGCTTGAGGCCGTGGCAATAGCCTCTCTCTCCTCCTGAGTCAACAGTTGATCATTTTCAACCTCAACTTCATCTTCATCGTCATCGTCATCTTTGTCTTGGATGTTAAATGTGACAAAAGACTCCCAGGTTTGAGCACCGGCCTCCTTTTCTGCTGCCTCCTTCACCAAGGAAGCTTTTTTCTGCCTTTCCCTCCTCCTCTCCTCCTCCCTCCTTTCTTCTTTTTTGTCCTCCTCCTCTACATTCTGGATGAGCTCAGGGAACAGTCTCTTCATCTTCATGGAGTGAAACAGGCGGTCCTGGTCTTTCAGGGCCATGGCCAGGTCCAGACATCCTCCCTGCTCTCTTTCTCTGAGCAGGTTTTCGTGCAGCTCTGTGTTGGGATAGGAGTGAGCATCTTGGGACGGCCAGCGGTTCCACTCCATGGAGCAGCACACCATGCTGGCCGGGCACACCTGGAGGTGAGCGGCCTGCGAGGAGCGGGGCAGCTGGACCGGGCAGCCGTACCCGGCGTTGAGGCAGGGCACCCTCACGTTAGGGCAGAGCAGCAGGTGATCCTCCTCTTTGCACAGGTGGAACAGAGCTCCACAGTGCAGGCGGCAGGGGATGAGGGCACAGCACACAGAGACCTCCACCCGAGCCCTGCAGCGCCGGCTGTAGCAGGAGTCACAGTGGACATGCTGCCTCTCCCTGGACGCTCGAGAGCGACGACTCTGATGGGAGGAACAATGGAAAACAAAGGATCAGTTAGTTGTCAGTAGAGTAACACAACAAATGTCCAGATTACTTTTGCAAGATCATGTATATTTACTATAAGTTTTATTACATCATTTCCCTTTAATCTCTATTTACCCTGCTGACCTGCATATGGGTCAATAATCATGCAGCCAACCTTTTTAAAACCAACAAAACTTTATATAGGAGATCCTAAAGTTTGTGAAGATACCTTCTCCCAAACAAAATGTACTTTATAGGACACACAGGAATGATATGTTTGACCTTTACGCTACTTAAAAGGAAATAAAATAAGCAAACTATTTGAGGTAACAGTTGCAAAACAAAACCATACCATCCTTCAGATCCTCTTGTTCCACTTTATGCGATCTGTAGAAGTCTGACCTGGAAACAGAGACGAAACTATGAATCTCAAAGTCTCACATTATAATCAGCCTGGCAATATGCAAACAACAGAGACTTAGAGTCAACGTGAAGAATGAATTGTAGACTTTGGCCTACCGCCGCACGAGCTGGAGAGAAACATGTCCCATGCACCCTGTCTGGTGCTTTAAAGACCAAGTGTCCGTTTGTGCTATGTGTGTGTGTGTGTGTGTGTGTGTGTGTGTTATTAATAGAGCAAAGTGCTGGGGGAGAAATGTTACACAGGTGCTCAGAAACATGGTTTGAGTTACCAGTCCCATAAGGCATCAGGGAATCTCTCTCACCGTCTTTCCTCTCATACACATTATCATGCTGCTGATCACTGATTTCAACCTGTGCGGAGCAAAATCAGGCTGATGTCACATCCCAACAGTGTCCTCTTGTGGAGATTTAAGACTATTGAAACTTGTAGAAACTAATGAATGCAGTTTGGTGGCTGTGACTTGAATCCAGTGAGAGGAGCAGAGGGACAATCTGAGGGGGGGGGGGGGGGGGGTTCCTCCTGCTGAACCTGCTCGGTGCCGCTCTGCTAATTTTATCCCGTCAGTTCAAAGAGCACGGACACTGAAAACAACATTATAAAACCAAAGAGAGGAAACAAGACGTCCGCAGTGGCTCATTGGTAAGACCACAAAGTTTGATTCTGTTGTGAGTGTGTTGATAATGTCTATTTTCTTTCGGTTGTATCTTAAGTGTAAGCAGTGCGGTGAAACCACCTGACAAGAAGTAAAACTGTTAAAGTTATATTATTTTTGTCATGTAGGCCTCTAGTTTACCATTTACCCTGAATATCAGCTCTTAAATATAAGTAACAGGTTGAATAACTACAATTGAATAAATTGTTTATAAGAATGCTGTAGAGCCAATGGACATTTGTTTTATTCTTAATGCATGAGTGTGCAAATGATTCCTGTACTTGTCTTTTGTGCTGCTGATCTTTGTCACTAACTTAGTCCAGACTGAAATATCTTAATAACTATTGGATGGATTGAAGTGACATTACCTTCAGATTTGCATTGTTCTACGACAATTAAATCAATTGACTTTTCCAATAGCTGCATCATCATCCTCTAGTTTTACCTATGCTTTATTGTATCGTGTTTTGTTTGAATTACTGGGACTTTTAGCTCATCAGGCCTTTAAAAACTATTCACAAGAATCACCTGTTTAAAAGAATCTATCTTTGGTTAATCTAATAATTTGACGGAAACTGGCTTTTTTTTCAGGGGTCGCAAGTGATTAATGTATTTAAATCGCTGATCTGATTTAATGTTACAGCCTCATGTTTGGCTTAAAGTTTGAATCTGTCAGTTTTCTGTGTTTTCTTGCAGGATCACTAAACGTCTGATCCTGTAAAAATGGTGAGCACAGATAACCTTAAACTTTTTCACTGACCAAAGTTTAAAGAAACAGAGTGTACCATGTTTTAAATGCTCTTTTTCTATGCTGTCATCTTAGTTCATCTCCTTTCTTTCTCATTCAATCAGAGTCGTCGCTCTCGAGCGTCCAGGGAGAGGCAGCATGTCCACTGTGACTCCTGCTACAGCCGGCGCTGCAGGGCTCGGGTGGAGGTCTCTGTGTGCTGTGCCCTCATCCCCTGCCGCCTGCACTGTGGAGCTCTGTTCCACCTGTGCAAAGAGGAGGATCACCTGCTGCTCTGCCCTAACGTGAGGGTGCCCTGCCTCAACGCCGGGTACGGCTGCCCGGTCCAGCTGCCCCGCTCCTCGCAGGCCGCTCACCTCCAGGTGTGCCCGGCCAGCGTGGTGTGCTGCTCCATGGAGTGGCTCCGCTGGCCGACCGACGACACAAACCCACACAGCTACACAACCCTGCAGGAGAGTGTGCTGAAGGATGACGAGGGGCAGGGGGAGGCTCTGGATGTGGCCGTGGCCCTGGCTGATCAGTCAGAGCTCTATGGCCGCCTAAAAATGAGGCCCCTCTATCCGGAGCAGATGGAGGAAGAAGAGGAGGAGGAAATAAGGGAGGAGAAGAAAGAGGAGACGGCAATGGGAGAGTTTGTCAATGGTGTCACAAACAGTGATGCCAATAAAGGTGAATGAAAGCACTGTTTCCTTCCAAACTAAATAAGATGACCAATTAAAATCAGGCCTGCAAAACAGCAACATTTATGAGGAGTACATTGTTAATAATGAAAATGGGGGAGATGACATTTTGAAATGAAAACCTTCATATGCACTTAATCACATAAAATACTGCAATTTATTTCTGTCATTTTCTATCTCTCTGCTTGTATGGTTTTCCATGGGTCGCCACACATCCGTCTCAGCAGAAAACAGTTCTTGCGAGATAAGTGTTCAAGAGACTGTACAGAACAGTGCCGGGCTCGTCCTCAGCAAAGAGAAACACAACCTGTGTGATATGATGTTCAGCATGGAGAGAGGCGGCTGTGCTGTTGCGCAGGAAAACCTGAGTAATCCCGAACAAAACCCAAGACCTGCTGAGAGGGGTCAGGCCCAGAGTGCGGGAGATTTAAAGGAGGCTGAGACGCAGGACAGCGGGAAAACGGGACTGGCCCCGTGGCAGGAGGGGGTGATGGAGCGTCTGGGGAAGGAGCTCACGCCGCAGGAGTACAGCATGTATGTGGTACATCATGGACGCATGCTGCTCAACTTCGGACAAATCCACGCGTGCACGCCGAGGGACAAAGATTTTGTCTATGGGAGCCTGGAGCCCATTCCTGTCCAGACGCTACGCTCCTTCAAGGTGATGACTGCAATTTATTCACTGTAAAATAAAACTTTCATTCCTCAGGTAGCCTTTAAAACAGGAACACAACTGTAGTGACTAAAGCAGCCACTGTGGTGCTGTTACCCAATGCTTTAAAATCAACCTAATAATAATTTTAAAAAGCTGTTTTCACTGCATTCTATCCATCTTCCTAATGCAATGTAGTATATTCTCATGTGTTTCTTCCTTCAAGGTCCCTGAAAGCTATCACTACAGGAGTCGGGTTCATATGTACGAGACGGTAGCGAGGGCTCCGAGTGAGCAGCGCGGCGTGGACACATCAGACCTCGGAGTTAACGAAGAGGACTGGTTCAGTGACGAAGCCGCAGCCACCCTGCTGGGATACGCTGAGGAGGAGGTCATGGGTCACAAGGTCGGGGTCAGATGACGCTACCAATATAAGAACGTATATTGATAACTCGATGTGTCCAGTTGTGACTGTAGATGCAAATCGGTATGGTCCTATAACCCGAATGAATCAGGTCTGTTGGTTTCCGTGCAGATCAGCGAGTCCAAGGCAGTCGACTGCCTCTACATTGACGTGGGAACGCAGACGCACTCGTTCCGCTCGGCACCGTTCAAACGGAGGACGACCCTGGCGGAGGTGATGGAGGACAGGCCGCTGAGGCTTCGTCTGCAGCTGCAGGCAGAGAGCGTGAACAGCAGACACAGCAGAGCCAGCTGCGTCTTCGCCTTCCTCTGCGGTCACACCTTCCACCGAAGAGAGTTCGCTGCACATGTCAGGTGTCGGACAACTCTACCGATGTGGTTGTGTTTGTGACATGAATGTGACCCTGCTCTAATCCTTGCTCCTGACACATGTCATTTTCAAGAGTTTGTTTCTCTTATCTCAAAAAACTAGGTCCTAGTTTTATCTTCATAGATTTTTGCATTTGTTCGCCACCAGCTACTTGTGGAGGTTGTTTGATTAATCTATTAACGGCTGGGTGACCTACATCAGGAGCATTGTTGTTATATCCTCTTTACAGATGTTTTGATCAGTTGTATATATTCAAAGGTGATTGTGGTTCCTTTAGAATCGCTGACTGTATCTTTAATCCTCGTCTCGTCTCCAGGAACGTCCACAGTGACATCCAGACATGTCTGAGTGGATGGTTCGAGCAGAGGTGCCCCCTAGCGTACCTGGGCTGCACCTACAGCCAGAGAAGGTTTGAGCCGTCCACGCAAAAGGCCACCGTCACCTTCAAGTGAGCAGAACTCACATTTCACCTCCATCGGTCTAGATTCACATATTTTCTGTGAATAAAATCATCACCATTTTTTATATTTCAAATATTTTCCCCACAGTCAGCAGCTGAGGAGTTTCAACTTGCGACCGACCCTCATAGACAGAGGAGGAGGGGAGGCCTCTCTGAGCTCGCTGCCGTACGAAGTGCTGTGCCACGTGACCAGTTTCCTGGACAGCCTGTCCCTGTCCCAGCTGGCTCTGGTGTCCCGGCTCATGAGGCAGGTGTGCTCCTCTCTGCTGCAGGACCGAGGGATGGTCACCCTCTGCTGGGAGAGGACCTCGGACTCACATGGAGGAGCCAGGTGGAGGGCCAAACCTGTGAGACATACACACAACACCATTCAATCCATATACAACTAGAAGCTCACTCAGTGGAGTGCATACCTCCACCAAGGCCCAACAGTCTCCTCACATTTCATATAATCCCCCTAAATATTCCTTATTATTTCAATATCTATGAATCATTCCCTGGAAAACACAACCTCTTTGGCGAAGGTAAATAGCGGTGATCCATGTTTCCTTCCTGACTCCTGTTTCTCTCCAGGTCTGGGAGTTCAGCCGACTCTTCTCCTCGGTGGACTCGTGGCACATGTCCGACATCCCTCCTATGTCTGCTCATCTAAAGGTCTGTCCGCACTATGAGACCTGTGTGCACAGCGAGCCTGTTCCCCTCCCCAGCATGAGCGACAAACAGAGGTGCAGCCAAGAAGAGAGAATGAGTCTCGTCAACCTCTTCACAGGAAACAGATGGTAGCAATGAAAAAAAACAACATTTAATTCTTCCTGCTGGGTCGACTTTTAACTATTTATTTCTGGACCAGTTTAAAGATGATGGGTTGTAACCAGTATGTGTCATGAAACACCACAAATAAAATAAAACCTGCTCGAACTTGTACAGTTTTTCTTTTCATATTTCAGAAGTAATTATCTACGTGTGCATTTTTATATGAAAATTATGAAAATGTTTATTACACAATGTGAATCAACAATATTGTTAAAACAATAAAAATGATAATAATATTTATTAGATGTTTGATTTTTAAACAGATAGTTACTTTATGATAAATATTCTGATATTTTTATATTACTTTTTTGTCTTTTTATCAAAAACTGTCCAACATTTGCTTTTTAAATCTTCATATACGTCATATATGAAATTAAGAGTATTGTTGAGATACGGACATAAAAAATATGTTGTAAATGAATAAATGCTTTATAAACAGATATTACATACACCTTTTACTGTAGTGGTTTGTATAGAAATATTATAAATTAAAGAGAAATGTTATAAAGTAATGACATTACTGTAGAGATTAGCTTGATTTGTTTTCATAAAGAGAAGCAAGTTGAGAGAGATTCTCAGATCTGGATCCGCCCCCTGATCTGGATCCACAAACGTAATCATCCACCAAGATTTGTGGAAACCCTTCCACTAGTTTTTGTTTAATCTTGCTTACGAACAAGCATCCAAACCAACCAGCAAACAACGCAAAAGACGAAAAACAACCCTTTCTATTTACAGCAGCTGGAATCCTCCTATCCACCAAGCTCCTCCTCCTCCTGCTGGTGGCACTAATCACCCGCCATACCGGGCTGCTTTGTTGTGAGTGCAGCAGCAGCACGAACACACACAGAAGGTTACGACGAGGTTATTTCCTCTGACTGCTGCAGGATCCGTGCACACGTAGGAGGAGACGCCATCCAGCTGCAGCGGAGGAGCGTCACACCTGAGAGCAGATACTCAAGAGACGAGCGTCAGTTTGCGTCCTGCGCGGTTTGCACGAAGCTCTTGTTGTTTTTCTGCATCTCTGCAGCATCAAGGACGGAGAAGGAGTTCTCAGGGCGATACGAGGATCCATGAGAGGCGCTTCGAGCAGCACACCGCTTCAGTATCACGGTAGGCCACAGTGAGGCTGGTGGATTCACTGGTGCAGGAAGACACTGAGCACCAGAGACCACCGCTGCAGGAAGGAGATGCGAAAAAAAAAAAGAGAGAGAGAAGGCTTTTTGCAAATGAGCAGAATTGATCCAATGAAATGTTGCAGAAAAGCACCTGTACTGTATGTTTTTATTGCATTAGTGCTATAATAGAATGCAGCTCTATGATGATGTAAAGAAGTGTGCACACAACCAGCTGCCCTCGTGCATGTGCAGGTTGTGTGGGGGTTCAGCAGCCATGGATGCTGGGAGGCTGGAGCAGCAGGTGGCCAGTGTGGAGAGAGGCATCGCCTTCCTGCAGCAGGAGCACCTGGCCATGCTGACCGGCCTGCAGCTGGAGATCACACACCTGAAGAGGCGCTGTCATGGTCAGTCCACCGGTGACCCTCTCCATCTCCTTCTTTACGTGTCTCTTAAAATCATCGTCATTGTGTCTCACCCTGGCTCATCTACTTCTACTGCTCCTGTCTGCAGAGCTGAGCTGTGAGCTGGACTCCAGGTTTCCTGACAGAAACACAGCAGGTGAGACACTACAGCTGCTCGCTGATCTGTGGGTGAGGCAGAATTTTCACATCATAATACCTGAGGTTGAAGGTGCAATGGCTGCAAAGAGGAGGCCGGGAAATTCACTAAGGACGTCACAATAGAAAATGTACAGTGATGAGCTGTACAACATTAGTTTTACATCCATTTGCCTGATTATAAACATGGGTTCTGATTATGTTAACACAGCAGTGTAAGGTTCCATGTATACAGACTATAGCTTTCATAGTTTCCTCCGCCAAGGAAAATGTGTTTTCGTCTGTGTTTGTTTGTCCGTTAGCAGGATTACATAACCATAACAGAGAGGTGGAGCGTGAACCCAATCAGTTTTAGTGCAGACCTGGATCAGGGGAGGAGATCTTCACATAAGCCGTTTTCAAACATGTCCTGCAGGGGAACTCCAGAGAATTGGATCCGTCCTTTCTCAGCAAACATTTGTGTTCACACATACAGAAACAGAAAAACTGCTGTGGACCTGCAGAGTTCAGTGCATATCTAAAAGCGGCTATACAGAACTATTCCATATCTATAAATTGACTCAATATAAACTTTTTTCTCTTCTCTGAAGCTTTCTCAAGACAACTGGCAATGTAAAAACCAACTCAGTCTTTGTGCATCATCCATGTTTACGAAATCAAAATCTTTATATATGTGTATTATATATCAATAATGCACATATATGCCCAACAAATGAGGGATCACAGAAAAGCCAAGTGAAAAGAAAAATGTATTAAATGCGATTTAAGAAGGATTGATGAAGCAGAAAGTTGTTTGTGTACAGCGCACTCATTTTCTATGTGTGTATATGTGTTTCTCAGAGGAGGAAGCAGAGCTGGCGGCACGTTGTGAGGCTGCAGAGCGTCTCCTGGAAGACCAGCAGTGCATGATGGTTGCTGTGCGTGGTGAGCTGCGGGCTGGTCGGGCTCGGACATCAGCACTCGGTAGGAGCCTCAGGGACGAAGAGCGTCATTTCCTGGAGGAATTGAAACGCCGCAGCCACAAGATCACGCTGCTGAGTCGTGAGCTGCAACGCCAAAACGTCACCACGACGACCCTCTGCCACGAGCTCCACGCCGCACGCTTAAAACTGTTCCATCAACGGCAGAGCGCCGAGTCTGCTGCGGAAGGAGGGGAGGAACCCAGAGGCCAGGATGGAGAAGGAGAAGAAGAAGAAGAAGAGGAGGACGAAGACGATGATGAAGATGAAGGGGAGGGCTCAGACTGGCTTCTGTCTCCGCCTCCTCCTGCCTCCCCCAGCCAACCAGAGGAGCGACACAGGAGGCGTGTCGCCCTGAGGGAGGAGCGGGTCAGGGCGTGCGTCCCGCAGGAGAGAGTGACGTCACCGCAGCGGCCACACTCCATGCCCGACCCCGCCCTCTTCTTGGTGCCACTTAGATACCGCCTCCTGCGTTTGAACCGACCAATCACAATGCAGGGCGCGGAGGGGATGGAGGACGAGTGGGAGGATATCGAGGACAGCAGGGTGCACAGGAGGGTGGACATGGGAGCAGGGGAGGGAGAAACCGCTCTGTGATGACGATGGAGAGGTGGCGTTGTCTTCCAGCAGGTGTCGGCCGACCTCGGTCAACGCGTGAAGTGGTTATTCTAGAAAAAGATGAGGGAGATGTAACCTTGTGATTGTCCGTAGAGTTAGAGGTAGTTGCACAGGCGCGAGTGATCGATCTACACGTAGACATAGTAGCGCAAATTGTCACATTGATGGTACAACATGCTACTTGGAAATAACGAGGAAACGAGTGGGTCAGCAAAGAGTGAACAGCGGTACAGTTTTATAAATGGATGCCTTTTGGTTTTAACAACACAGCTTTTGCCTGTAAGTATAGTAAACTTTGCCTCTGGGTCAGTGAACACTGGTCTGTGCTGTTCAACCAGCGTCCAGGTGCAGAAAGTCACTCGTGAAAGCGGTGTAGGGACATTTTGTATGATTTGCACTTTAATAAATTCATGCAATGTGCCTAATAATGGCAGAACGATACTCCTCTTGTCATGTTGTCTGTTTTCAGGGTTTTTAAAAGGCTTCTTCGCAGCAGACATTTTGTCAGTGTAAAAAAAAAACCAACCGTGTCACTGATGACATTAACAAAAGGCTCTGCTCTGTGTCAACGTCTCAGTGAGTCACGTGTGTATGTATACGTCAGCATGAACAATGCAAGGACACAGAAATGGAAGCAGCGAAATGGAATTCAGCCATCATTCATTTGATCATTTAGACCTGTGCTTTTCCTCCTGTGACCATAAATCCTTATGTTATTGCGTCTCGGTTATCAATCCATCCATTACACCCTTTATCCCTTGAGGCTCGTGTCCAGCTGACATTTCTGCAGAGGTGTAAACATCGGTGTACATATCAGTACAACATATATGAAAGATTTTGTCCTACAGAAATGTACAATTGTAGAGTGAATATCCGCAATGAAATCATGCAGATGAACCCGAAACCTCAAGCAACAGATAACATCTGATATGATCTGTGGCGGCAGCACAGACGCACAAAAGAGAAGTGGAGAGCAAACCTCAACACACAAAGTCTCATTACGACATCATTACTGTACCAGGTCGCAGTTTAGATCATAAAGAAATGTATTGCTACCAGCTGTAGCATTCAAACATTATCATATATATACAATGACAAATTTTAAGAGATGTGGGGGAGAGAGAGAGAGTTTGAAAGACAAAAAGTAAGATACTGCACGCAGATTTATTTGCAATGCACCCACTAATTAATATTTATATATATATATGAAGGTTTATTTTTCCATTTTTATCTATTTATTGATAATTTCAACTCTCTTTGTGTTTGAAAATATACAAATGAATTGAGAAAGAAAGTTTTAATTACAGTCTAGATTTTCAGTTCCATTTATCAACTCGGTGATTCCTTTATTAACAATTATAAGGAGTCATTCAATTAACATATTTTATTTAATCACTGACACAAAACTACGCTCAGAGCAAATGTCCCGTTCTAGACTGTTCCCACTGTTGTCTTGGAGACCGTGCTCGGAATGTTAATGTTCCTCTGCAGCGCTGCCATGGCAACCGCGGAGCTCCATCGTTTCCAGCTCACTCCTCAAATTGTGCAAGCCGAAGCTGAACACTGGAGGTTTGTTTCCAGGACTTTGTGTGTGGAGAAGGATGTGACGTGTCTTTTTTTTTACAAATATAACAAAACACTGAGGAGGTGCAACCCTCCTGCTGCTTGTGTTTCTACATCTTCTGCATGTGCTCACACTCAAGGTTGCTAGAGAGTGCATGGAGCGGTCTGAAAACAGGAAGTTACATCATAAACAGCAGGGAGGTTGCCCTCTTCTGGACTTGAATGGGTACTAAGTGTGTGAATGTGCATGTGGGGCCTACAGGCTCCCGCACACACCCTCTCCAGCCATGAACGGCGGACACACACACACATGCACTGAAGCTCCGTTTGTGTAACGTAGTTTCGCAGCAAGGACAAAAGAGGGGAGTCTCCTGCTCTGGAGGAAAACCTGGGAGACGCCACCTCTCTGATTTCAGGAGTCTGGAGGAGAGGACACAGACTGACAGTCTCTCCCTCTCTCTGTACTGCCTGGTAGGACCCATCATGTCATCTTGATGCTGTACTTGTTTGTCCTTGTGAGCTCGAATAAGGTGTGTTACTTTTTCAAAACTAATTTGAGGTCTTGTGTGTTTTGAATATTACAATTCTGTGGAGCTCAGAGGCAGCTCTTCGTCATCGAGCCCTTTCATCTGTTTTCCAGGATTCCCACATGTCCATCATCGTTCCAGAGCTCATCTGAACGGATCCGGTCTCCGAGGTGTTCCAGTCCGTTCCACTGAAAGGTGACACCGCTGCAGGAACACTTTGTAATCTCTCTGTCATCAGCTGTTGTCTAAGGCTCTTAGCTGCTTGTATTCACACCTGCCACACAGACACACACACGCACACACATGTGACTAAGCCGTTCGCAGTGTATACTTAGCAGCTTAATACAAGGTGTTTAAGATTTAAATAGTAACTCAACACCGGGAGGAGTTTCAATCATCTCTCAGGGTGAAAGCAACACAAATACGTTACAATCAACTGTGATTCAACTTTCTCTTAATAGCTTGAAACGCTATTAACGCTGTTGTCTTTCCCTTCGGCTTTCTGCAGAGTTGCATTGCTGTTTTGTGCAGAAAGGCACCATGGGAAACATAGTTCAGTGCTGTCACGCTCTGTCACACTACTTTAAGTGTAAGGACACACCGGGCCAGGGCGAGGCAGAAAGATCCCCCCTGCTGTCCAGTGAAGAGAGTGAATGTTGTGACGACCTGGAGGACGATCTGTTGACCGTCTCCGCCGGCGTGACGAACCCATCCCTCGAACCAGAGCACTTCCTGTTCCCCGACATCATCCTGAGCAGCAGCCTGGGAGGGGACGGGACCCTGGTGGAGCCCATGGTGTGTCTGCTGGTGTCCGAGGAGGAAGAGGGGCGAGGGGAGGGAGTGAGCAGGGTGTTTGACCCAGGACAAGAGAGGAGCATCATGAGGAGAAACAGGGGGTTCTCTGAGGTGGAGACGCAGACGGAAATGGAGACACAGATCGGTATGGGGGTGCAGACTCAGACGGAGACTCAGGCAGAGGTTCAGACACAGACAGAGATGTTTGTGTGTCTGAGGTCTGAGGATGTTGAGGAAAAACATAAAATACTGCAGAGACACTCAGAAACTCTCTATAATTTGCCATCAGAGAAAGAGAGTGAACAGCTGCTGGGATCTGAAACCTGGTCTGATGGAGACATTTTCACTGGGTTAGAGGAGTCAGGGAAAGTGGAAGAACATTCAGAAAGAAACAAACTGTCCTTCAGAGATTTACACGGGGAAGCAGAAGAAGAAGAAGGGAAAATCTGTACATTACATACAGACCAAAACACTGAGCTACAAGAGGAAGCAGATGTCTTGAAGGTGCAGCAGAAGGATACGGTAGATGAGGAACATGCACAGTTTACCAGGACAGAGGCGGATGTAAAAGACAAAGGAATAAGTGTTCAATCAGAGTGCACTTCAGTGATGCTGACTGACCATGATGCAAACAACACGGAGGAGAAGGAATCACAAAGGAAGCCGACCTTTGACCCTGCAGGGTGTCAAGTAGACCCCAAGCAGCAGAGCGGGCAGGATGAGGAGCAGATGAGTGAGCCCTCGCATCAGAACGTAAACGAAAAGGACCTTAACGCGAAAACGGAGATAAATCTGTTTGAGGACGACACAGATCACTCGACAGATCGTTTTGAAAGTCAGGAAAACCCACCAGAGAGGGAGGAGGACGAGGCCGAGAGTTCAGGTCTGCAGGAGGCGGTGGAGGCAGATCTGACTCAGGAGGAGGAGGAAGGAGCTGAGAGGAAGAAGTTGACCTTGTTTTTAGTCGACAGGTTGTTTCTGGCAGCACCGCATGTCAAAGGTGGGTGGTTTTATTAAACTGAATTATTCATACATGCTCCTGCAGCTTTGAGTGGAAACTTGTACACTGGATCCTCGCACATCAGAGGCAGACTTTTATTCACAGACGAAACAATAACAAACAATTATTATAGTTTATTTTTTAGGATAATCAGCAGGCCATGATTAAATGTTAAAAATATAGGCAAAGTGAAATGTTAATTACTTTTCCTTTTAGTTTTTTATCCCATATGTGTTATCATTTCTTCTTCAATCAGAATATTCAGTTTCAGGTTTTTTTTCACACATTTACGAATTTTATATTTCACTTTAATTGTTTTGTTTTATTCCATGCAATTGTATTTAATATTTATTTATATTTTACAACGTTTCTATGTTTAATTTAAAGTTCTGTGTAAAAAAGTGTTCCTCCATATGACACAGTCAGTTTTTATCTGTTGTCAGCAGCACCTCCTCTTCAAAATGCAGAAAGCCCCGAGGAAGCTGGTGTGGAACAATGTGATCCTGACAAAAAGGAACAACTCAGCATCCGTGACATAGTTGATCTCCAAGAGACGGGATGTACTGTCAGAATCCAGCCTCCTGGAACAGAGAGTTTGGAGCTCCAGGTTCTGTCCTTAGTTCCCCTGAAGATTCTTCCCTGTATCTTCACGTCTCTCTGATTCCCTCTCTCCTCCGCTCTCAGGTGTCAGGCCAGATGTTGGTGGCCGAGCTGCACCAGGTGCTGATGGATCACGAGGTCACGTGCCATCGCACACGTTTCTCTCTGCAGCTGGGAGGCACCGTGCTGGACAACCTCACAGAGCTGAGCTGCATCCAGGGCCTCCAGGACGGAGCGCTGATCAAGCTGGTGGAGGGTAACGGCCTCCGTCTACTCTGGCCTCATTATAAGTTGGATTTTTCTAGAAAATTATAAGTTCGACAGGTGCTGAACACATTCTCAAAACGGTGAAATTCAGAAGTCTCAGTTGGTCTGACTTGAATATAGACGTGTTCATTAGTTCACAGGTCTGTTGATAGAGAAGAATGTTACAGCTACAACTGTGCTACTGCAGTGCTACAGCTCACATTCAGGCGGCCATAGCACAAACCTTCCAGTACAATAGATCGCTAACGTCCGCTAACCAGAAGATCGGTGGTCTGATCCCAGTCTACCCCATTCCACTTGCCGAAGTGTCCTTGGGCAAGATACTGAACCCCAAATTGCCCCTGATGTGTGACAGAGGAAGATGCTGCACATGGATGCAATGTATGAATGTGTGTGTGAATGGGTGAAACTTTACTGTAAAGAGCTTTGTGGTCATCAAGACTAGAAAAGAACCATATTGACACAATATATATAAAGTTATAAGTTCCTAAATGTGCTGGTCACTTGCAGTTGTGTTCTGTGAAATATGCAATATTTACATAGTGTGTGAATTGTTTATTTCTCAATTATTATATTGAATTCTGTATTAAATTCACCTATGAATGATTGCATGATGTGAGTTTTTACAGGCTGTTTTAGAAAGTTTAAATATCTGTCACTAACTCTGTTGCTGTGTCCACAACACACACTGGTTTGTTTGTTTATCGTCTTCCATGAAACGCACCCGCAGCAACAGTTAACACGATCCCTTCATCCTGCACTTTACGAGCATCTCCTCTGATCTCGTTGCAGATTCTTACACAGTGCGCGACGCTCGTCTTCATCTCCGTCATGTCTGTGATCTTCTGAGGAGCCTCGACCCTGCGGACGCTTACAACGGCATGAACGGCAGCTCGCTGTCATACCTCACCTTTTACACCAGAGGAGACAAGGGTAACATTCTTCTCTTACACCTCCTCACGTCACACTCATTCTGAGCATTTCTGTCACTCAACATATTCATCGTTTCAGACGGTGAAAATGTGGGGAAGAGGCGAGTCTCTGAGAAGGAGTCCGCTGACCACAGGCCTCCGGAATTCATCCTCCCTGGATGTAAGGAGCGACCTCTTCTTCCACTGCAGCCGATCAGAGACGACTGGAAGGTGAGAGATGAACCTATAACTGCAAATATGACTTTGTTAAACATGTTGTGCAAACTTCAATGAAACGTGTTCTCTTAATTCATAGTGAAGTGTCCTTACAGCCTTTACAGTGCCTGCGGGTTCTGACCATGAGCAGCTGGAATCCTCCTCCAGGGAACAGGAAGATGCACGGAGACTTAATGTACCTCAACGCCCTGACCATGGAGGACAGAGAGCTCAACATTACGTCCTCTACACGTGGTTTCTACCTCAACCAGTGAGCGTTACACTGTCGTTGCTAAGTGCTTGGTTTTTAAGTGCCTATTGCTTTTGTAATCAATGAGGTTTGTAGAAACTCCTGCTACAGTTTGTGTGCTCTGACTGCTCCAGGTCAACTGCCTTCAACTTCAACCCGAAACCTGCAGCTCCCAAAACCCTCTGCCACTCCCTGGTTGAGCTGCTGAATCACGTCAGTCCTGCGTTCAGGAAAAACTTCAGTGCCCTGCAGAAGAGAAGGTGAGCGTCTGTTATCACCTCCAACCATCAAGTGACGAGAAAATATCAATCTGGTAAAACATAACCTACTGACGTTGCTAACTGGTAAATGTTGTCTCCTGCTTTGAGCCAGAGTCCAGCAGCACCCTTATGAGCGTTTCGCAGCCCCTTTTCAGGTGTTCACCTGGACGGCCCCTCATGGAGAGCACACCCTGGACTGTGTCCGGGCGGAGGAGACGCACGCCAGCCACATGGGCCAGGACAAGCACACAGCCGGGCAGGTTGCAGACACAAATTAGTGGAATCAGGCTAAATTAGGAAATATAATATTGCACTAATCTACAGAGCTAAGGGCACATGTATGTATGCACTGATAGTGATGATAATGCTGATATTTAGATTGTGTGTTGTGACCACAGAGCCGGGATTGGAATGAGGAGCTGCAGGGATGCAGGGAACTTCCCAGGAACTCCCTGCAGGAGCGTCTGCACAGAGAGAGGAGCGTGTTTAAGGTGATTTCAATTCTTCTTTCCAATGTTCTCCCAGATCAGTGGAGAAGCAGATTTGTGACTGTGAGATCATCAGTTTAGAGACTTAAAGTTTATAGGATTGAGACACATAACACCTCCCATATCCTCCTAAACGTCTCTGTGCTGTTCAGCTTTTTAATACATGTTATAAAATTCCCCCATGTTTCCGCTCTGGTATTAGATTGTTTTGCTTTTTTGTTGCTCTTTTGTTTATTACCTTTTTTTTTAAATCAACCTTCCCAGACCAACAGTGACTTTGTTGCCGCAGCAACACAAGGTGCTGTGGCTGTAATCGACGGTAACGTCATGCCGATAAACCCCAGTGAGGCGTCTCATATGCAGATGTTCATCTGGAACAACATCTTCCTCAGCTTGGGGTTCGACATATCTGAGCACTACCGACCACTGGGGGGCAACGCTGCTGCTCACGCTGCTGCCACCTGCGACTTGAGAGGAGCTCAGGTAGATCCAGACGTCAACACCTGCAGGAGAAATGAGGATGTATCTGACCTTTACATTCAGTTGTTCTATCAGGGTTTGATATGTGAACAGTAAAGGGGAAAACAACATTTATCAGTCATACATCAAGGTGATAATCCTCCCTGCAGTTGCATGGAGTACTTTTCAAATGTCAACTTTCAGATATTGTGTCTGTCCCATGCAGATGTTTTTATATTCTTATCATCAAACTGATTTTATGCAACGCAGGCATATGCATCTGTCGACGCAGACGGGCTTCACACCCTTGGGACGGCTGTGTTGGATTATCGTGGCGTCCGTGTCATCGCTCAGACGATTGTTCCTGGGATACTGGAGAAGAGTCAGGAGCAGAGTCTCGTCTATGGCTCTAATGACTATGGAGCAACTGTATTTACGCACCCAAGGTAAAATTCATGTCAGCAGAAAACAAAAACGTCTATTTCAGATATTTACGTCTTGATCAAGTAAAAGTTTAACTTTACTCAATATGATCAGAAGTATGTTTTCCCACAGGTTTGTGGAGCTTCTGGATAAAACCTGTAAACCACTGAGAATCCAGCGTCACCAGGTGCTCAACCACGACAACATCCCAGTGGAGCTTTGTTCTGGCATTGAAACCAAGGGCATCCTGGGTAATGATGGACGACCTTACCTTTTGGATCTTCTCCGCACCGTCCCCCCTGACCTCAACTTCCAGTTCTCAGAGACTGCAAGTGAGACGAGGGAGATGGGGGAGACGGGGGAGGAGGTGCCAGAGGAATGTAGGAGCTTGGGTTACCCACGGGAACATCGTCACAGCCTGGCCAGCCTGAGACCGGAGCTGATAGAGGCCTTTGTCCAGCACAGGTGAGGGAGGGGAATGTGAGGCCCCTATAGAGCCCCATGTAGGGCCACATTAAAACCACTGGAAACAAAGCATTTAATTCTATTAACTTGTGTTTTGTGTTGCAGGTATGAACTTTATGTCAAGATGGTGGCCCAGGGGCTCAGCCAACTGGAGGACCAGGATAAAGCTACGGAGCAGAGTGAAGAGGATCTGGTCTGTGAGCCGAGAACTGGAGATACAACCACAGCTGCTGCTGCCATGGGTGACTAACACCGGCAGAATATTGATTAACCAGGAGCAGCTGGTTTACTGCAGAGAGAAATTGAGTTGAGAAACATAAGACTGAGAAAGTACAGAAGGTTGTGATCATTGATTGGTCGTGATATTTTTAATATTTCACATTTTACTCATTTAGAATCTCAGAGAAGAGATGTGATGACGAAAGCTTGTCAGGCTGTCGGATCCGTGAGTGACACTCGCTTTGACATCCGCTTCAATCCAGATGTTTGCTCTCCAGGTACTGAGTACGCACACACACACACACACACACACACACACACACACACACACACACACACACACACACACACACACACACACACACCAGATTAAACAGTGTGTGTCTTTTCCGCAGGTGTTCGTTTCTCATCTGAGTCTGTCGAGGACGTTCAGAGACAGAGGAAGTTGTTATGGGACGCAGCCGCTTTTCTATTGTCCAATCAGATTCCCGCAGTGGTGAGCGTTGTGTGAAGCAATAATTATGTGCATGAAGTTTAACATGCGTGATGATAGTGGTGTTTATGTGTGTGTGTGTGTGCGTGTGTAGCTGAGGGACTGTCTCGAGCACACAGCGGTGCCGATGGATGGAGGGACCCTGACGTCGGTGCTCCATCAGCAGGGTGTGAACGTGCGATACCTGGGCACCCTACTGGGGGAAGTGCACAGGGTGGAGGAGAGAGGGAGACTCGGCCACATCAAGGTACTTTTACCACAAATGTTATTAACTCTATACTAAAAAAACAACTTTATTGTCCCCTCGAGTTGAAAATTATCTTTATGTCACAAAAAGATAAATAAGAGCAGCAGCACAAGAACATGCAATATGTATAACAAACGTGGTAAACTCGAGTAAAAAGTACACCCAGTACACAAGTACAGATTTTTCTTGTTGATTACATGTTCTTTAAATAAAGCTTTTGAGGGAACTGATCAGATGTTCCCTCACAGAGACTTGCTGTCAGTGAAGTCATCATGAGAAGTGCAAAACACATCTTCAGGACCTTTCTACAGGTGATGTGCTCAAATATTGGAAACTTAAAATGTTCACATTGTACAATCTAGCACAAATTTTCTAGCAAAGCTTCTAATCTTCATTTTCTCTCAGGATGTGGAACCTGCAGCTTTCTCTGCTGCCGTCAGTCACTTCCTGAACTGCCTCTTGAGCTCCTTGTCCTGCGCCCCCGACTCCTGCTCAGATGAGCTGCTCTCTCGCCGCAGGAGCCGACGTCGACGGAGCCAAGGGAGTCGAGTCGCCTTGTTGACGGACAGCGTGTGGGCGAGGCTGACCCCCAGCGAGCTGTGGGGCAGGATCAGGACTGAGGCCGGAGACTATTTCAACTACACGATAGACAGGTACATGGTGTGTGTCTGCGATTACTGAATGTGTGTGGCTGAATACAGGCTTTTACACGTTGCCTCTCTCTGTATCCAGTGACAGTATAGATGAAGTGATAGAAAAGCACGGCCTTCAGAGGATCTCCCTCCTGAGAGAGATCGCCATCAAGACGGGCATCCAGGTTAGACATCTAACATGTCGCTCTTCATCATACATTTACCTTGGAGTGGCACTCAGCAGAGCATGTACCTCCACCAGGGCCCAACTGTCCCCTCAAATACAATCAAGCTGCACAACATTTCACACACTCTAAAACATGCATGAGAAATCAGGGAAAATGTCAAAACAAAGTCCATTCGCTTACAACGTTAAAGAAAGTGACAAAATAAATCTGTGGATCTGCCTCCTTGTCCTGATCTGCACCAACATTTTATGAGTTCTTTTTCCAAAAACGATTGGTTTAGTTGTTTTTGCGTAATGCTGCTGACAAACAAACGGACAGAGGTGAAAACATAACCTCCTCAGCGGTGGTAAATAGCAGCCACTGGGGGTCACCAAAGGGCAAAGTTAGTAAAAATGCAGCTCGTTTTATTGTTGTATATTAGTTAACACAAGGTTAACGGTACAGTGAAAAGTGTTGGACAAGAGGACACGTCAGCTCAGCAATAAGAGCAACGTTACAACAAAATTATAAAGTAAGAAAAAGAGAGAAACAAATTATCATAAATAAAATTCAATATAAACAAATCAGAAAATCAAATGAAAAAACGAAAGCTGGAAACTCGTTTCTCACTCTCTCTGTTTTTAGGTACAGCTGAGGGAGTACGTGTTTGAGTCTCGACACAGGCCGGTGTTTGGTGAGGAAGATGTCGTCAACATGTTCCCTGTGGTCAAACATCTCAAGCCCACAGCGACAGATGCTACACGGCTTGTGCAACGTGCACAGGTGGCAGTGCAGCAGGGTGAGAGATGCACCGACATCAAGTAGAGTGCGTGTGTTTGCATTGAGGATCACATGGTGGCCTCGCCTGGATGCTGGATGTGACTGAACCTTGACAGGAATAGTCCCTCAATTAGACCTTTAAACATGACCTAGTATTTAGGGTCATATCCAGCTTCTAAAACGTATATATTCCATCCACGTGTCAGTGATTCACACAGATTTTAACTTGCTAATGTTTTTAAATCATTCAGCGTGTTAAGAGCTCACATCTGGATTCTAATGCAGATGTTCTTACCTTGTTGTGTACATGTGTTGCTCATGTTTTTGCTCTCAGGGCTTCTCAGAGACGGCTATGAGCTGATAAGCCAGGCCCTGACTCTGTTCAGCAGTGTCTGTGGGGTCCTGCATGAGGACGTGTGCGTGTGTCTGCGTCTCCTGGGACGACTCAGCTACATCTTGGGGGAATATGCGGATGTAAATATTCATTAATGTTCCTTTCATGACTTATTGTCTGGTCCCAGACTGTCATAAAGCACATATTTCCTCATGTCTCACAGGCTCTCAGCCACCAGGAAAAGGCTGTTATGAGTAGTGAGCGACTCCAGGGTATTGACCATCCACAGACCATACAAGACTATGTGAGTTCCTTCACCTTCTTATCGATCTACAGACAGACTGTGGAGCACGTCAATCTTCTTTTCTCTTACAAACATCTCACCTGACTGGAGGTTTTCTCCTGTCTGTCGTTCAGACTTACCTGGGCCTGTACTGCTTTGCTGGAGGCCAACTCTCCACCTCCTTAAAGCTGCTGTATCGAGCCCGGTACCTCACGCTGCTTGTGAGCGGAGAGGACCATCCGCAGGTCGCACTGCTGGATGTAAGTGAGAACACATCTGCAAAGTGTCGCCTTCTTCTTTCTTTCTACTTCACAAAAGAACCATTAAGATGTTATTGATCTATTCTTGACATTTAAAGTCATTAATACACGTTCTTTAGTCTTGTCTTTTTGCCAATTTGTGGATTTGGTTCGTTAGGAAAGTCTGATTAATGAAAGCTTAAGTGTTAATAAGTGTTGTCTTTGCATAATCCTGCTGAAACAAACCGAGAAACAACTGACTCGGGCGAAAACATGATATCAGAGGTAATAATACAGCAAATCAGAAAGGAGGGAGCAATAGAAAGAAAAAAACCTTTAAGTAATGTTGGGGGAGACTTAAATGATAATAAATCTTGAGGAGAGATTTTTTACAAACTAACAAAAAGACTAAGGTACTGGTAAATTCCAATAAGCCATGACATCTTTTTGTATTTGTTGTTATTAATGTGCCTGTTGTGCTCCACTACATCAGAGTATGCTGGGTCTCGTGCTTCATGGACTGATGGAGCATGAACTTTCCCTGAAGTTCCTACAGAATGCCTTAAATCTGACCTCAAAATACCGCGGCGCCACATCTGTGAGGCTGGCACACAGGTGGCTACAGGTTTATTTCCATGTTCTGCTGTTTTTTTCCCACAGACTTCTATTCAGAAACAGACAAAACATTTACAAAATGCTTCCTCTTCATTTGCTATTGTAACGTCTCTGCGTCTCCATGACTGTCTTCTCCGCAGTCATCATCTGCTCGCGACTGTATATGAGACCAAAGGAGAGTTTCGATCAGCTCTGCAACACGAGAGAGAGGCTTATTCGATATATAAGAGCCAGGTGTGTTTTTAAAGTGTGGAATATCGTGTTTGCTTGTGTTGTGTTGATGCTACATGCTCCTAATTTTAACTAAAACACTTTTGCTGTTGCACACACGAAGGTCGGTGAGAACCACGACAGTACGAAGGAAAGCTCTGAATATCTGAAGAGCCTCACTCAGCAGGCTGTGGTCCTTCAGAAAGCCATCAACCATTTCTACAGTGACACGCCCGGTGCCGGTGTTCCGCCTCCGAAGGTTTGTACTGATTAGGTCCACGTCCTTAAGTAGTAAGTCAATTTCTGCTTAATCTCATGAGTGTTTCTGTCCAGTTTTCCAGTCCGAGCCTTCAGGCGATTATTCAGCAGCTCAACCTGACTTGTGGAATCATTCTCATCCCCCTCAGGTGAACGATTAAACACTTCCAGTTAGACTATCAATTATATTATGGTTTTAATCCTGATCGCTCCTCTCCTTGTTAATAAATTGCTTCTTCCGTTGTGTCTTTCTCTCTAGTGCAAAAGATGTAGCAGACCTGAGGAAGGGGATGAGACAGGATAAAGTTCAAGTGGAAGAGCTGGAAAATCAGTTGTTAAAGCGGAGGAAAGATGCAGGACAACAAAACTGAACCATGCAGCTACAATAGAACATTGTGTTTTCTGTCTGACTTCTGAAAATGGCCGACGAAAGTCTGACACATTGAAGGTGAATATACTTCGGACATCCAAGGAACAGACAGGTGCAGGCAGTTTGTTCTGCTGTTGTCTGTGAAGGATGTTATAGCTCTTATAAATGGAATCCATGAACTAAGCTGGGTGGCACTGTGGTAAAGCGGTTTGCACTGCCACTAATAGGTTCTAGACTAACTTTCTATGTTGAGTCTGCATGGTCTCTCTGTGTCTGTGTGAGTTTTCTCCAGAAACTCCATCTTCCTCCCACAGCCCC
The DNA here is from genome assembly GCA_026259375.1 of Verasper variegatus. Taxonomy (NCBI): domain Eukaryota; kingdom Metazoa; phylum Chordata; class Actinopteri; order Pleuronectiformes; family Pleuronectidae; genus Verasper; species Verasper variegatus. The sequence continues at coordinate 5,243,447 of CM048051.1, forward strand.
ACAAGCAGATTAGGTTAATTAGACAATAACTTGAGTGTGAATGGTGATAATTTTGTCAGAAAAATGCATATACCCGTGATTATTATTCTGCTGCCAGATTTGTACAGTATGTTTAGTGCAACTTCTACTGAGAAACAATAATGTAGCATCACTGTACTAAAAGGCCAAAGTTCTTATATTTTTTAAATGATGTGCCGTCGTCCTGCAATCCCCTGTGTGTCCACTGGGTCTCACACTTGTGCCATGAACACCTCTACGAACATGACAGATGATGTGTTTATGATTATTAAAACAGCCCCTTTTATCGTTTTGGATAGCAGACCTTTAATATCCATGTTACTGTAGGTAAACAATAAGCAGATAATTTAAAAAAGCAATAAATGTAGTTAGTGGAAGGCTTTTTGAATGTCTCTTTAAGCTCTTGATCAAAGCCTTAGATACACTTTGATGTGGTATTGTAATGTCCTCATGTGGCATTTTGACAGTTGGTCTATTGACATAAAATGAGGCGATATTGACTGTGAACTTAGTGAAATGTATTTTAGAATTTGACAGAAATGACTGATATTTCAATGTATTGCTCAGAACTGTTGATATGAAAATGCAGCCACGTGGCTGGTGTAGAATTATAAAAGGTCATGTTAGTTTCCTTGGAGTCGTTTCATTATTCACCACCTTTGGAGCAGCTGCATGATTTGTCATCATCACCACAGCAGGTTGTTTAAATTCAAACTTGTGCACATAATAATAATACTACAAGAAAACTACAAGAATTGTTAGTAAAACCACAGACAGCCATCCAGCCCATTCTTTATATAACTAAAAACACTACAGTTTAAAAGGTTGGTTGAGTATCAGCTGTGATGACAAAATGAAAATCAACAATAAATCAATTCAAACAGATGGAAACCAATATACTGAGAATATATGAAATGGATGATTGTGAAATGGACATTGCAGAGTAAGACAAATAAATTGGATTTGTTTATATGCTCTTGCTGAATGTCTTTGTTTGCTGGTTGTGATTTATTGTCACATTTCACAAAAATGTTTGAATAAAATATGAAAAAAAAGTGGGTAGGATTCGATAAGTGAACATTTGTTGACATCATTTTATTTATTTTGAACATTTGTTGTTCATTTGTTTGACGTGACTTTTTTCTTACTTGCTTATAGAGATATTATTTTAATGTTAAACATGTTCAAATTAAAATCGAATCTAACCTACGTCTACTACTACTAGCTGTTATTATTATTAATATTATTATGTATGTTTATTGTTATCAGTCATTAGTATTATTTATGTAGTATCGTTATTATAGTATATTATTATTATTAATGTTTTAGCATCATTATTATTAAAGGATCCACTTTAATTACAAGAGGGGGAGATGTGCACTTCTGCGCGCGCCCTGCTCACCTCTACGTGCGCGCAGCCGATATCCAATCGCGACCGTTAGCTGGAGCGAGCGCGCTGGTACCAAAGAGGAGAGAAATCTGAGCGGCGGCACCGGCTGATGTGAAAAGTCACCATATCTCATCCAAACCCGGCTTCCCGTCGCCTGCTCGGACCTGTCGGGGGGAAATGAGAATCGCCATTTGCCAGACGGTGAGTTAGTCATTGCGACACGCGTCTGTATTTTTGTTGAGGCACTTGGGAAGACTTGTTATTTTGGACGACGAATCGCCTGCAGTGTCTGCGCTCTCCCGTCCCGATCTCAAAATGGCGGAGAGGCCGAAGGCTAAGCTAGGCTAAGCTAGGCTAGGTGGCAAAGTTGCCCCTCACAGGAGCCTCGGTTTAGAGGCTGGACTTCACGCTAGTGTCGCGGGGATATACGTGGACTCGGCTTCGTGTCATTATCACCCTTTTGAATGCGGCTCTGCGCTTCTCGGCCCACGCGGGACTCGTATCGAGACACTTGTTGTGAAAGCTAGCCGAACATTTGGCTAACGTTAGCTTCGGCTATTTATGGGAGTTCTGCGGCGAACGAGCTAACGTGGTACGTTAGCAGGCTGAGCTAGCTTCGGTGCTGTCAGTTTGCTGCCATGTTTTTCTACAGCCGGGTGCAAACTGCATGATGTTGTTGAGGGAAAATGCACAATTTGAATGTTACGCGTTCAATCGAACCCCTGATTGTCGTGGAATCACTTGGTTTGTACGTATAACTGCATACGCCAATAGCCAGTGCTGTTTTCTACGAGTGAATAACAGCTAATAGCCATATAATCAAACTTGGGTCGCTTATCACACCCTCCTGTACACGTTGTTAACGAGGTGTCGGTTGACATATCTTCAAGCGTCGGTTGTGTTGCTCAGCTTCTTGATGCCACAGACCAACGCCCTTTGTGTTTTGAAACGATGACTGGGTGTTAGCATAAATCTACTCGGCTCAAACTGACAGCTCCCCCTGTTCAACGCGTACGTTGCCGTGCTAAGCTAACGTTAGCTGGAAAGGGCGTTGCTGAGCCATTGCTGCAACTTTGCCCTTGTGGCCATCGAAGCTTGGGAGAGACATCACCGGGGCCAGATTTCTTCCTCCATTATTAAAACAGTGTTCAGCCCATTTGGGGTTGTTTTTTTGTGCATGCTGCGCGCTCCCTTAACGCAGTCTACCCAGGATTTACAACCAGGGTGGAGACTGAAAAGGGATCAGTCCGGGAATAACGACACTGAACCTGGCTAACGTGTACAGATTTCACTTGATTCATAGAAAGGTCTCATGTGCTGAATTTCTGGAGCCAACTAAAGGCCTACAGATTGTCGAGTAGCTGCTATTGCGTAGCATTAAAGGTGAAGGCCTATTCCTTTAGAAAAGGGTATGAGAGAAATTATCATTTATTTCTGCTTAATTTTCTTCATCTTTTACCCAGTAAATGTTGTGAGATACATTAAGGTTGGTGTTGTTGACACATTTTCTTATTTTCCCCTCTGTATGTTAATAACTGCACTTACTTAATTGCAGTACTTTTTAATGAAAGGATAAACCAATAAGTATTGGTGTCATGTTTTTGATATAATGTGATCTTCTTGTCACATTTAAGTCCAGAGCATTGATAACACATGCAGTATGTCATATATACTGTTTGACTAACTTTTGAACTGTTTGTATTGTGCAGCAATACATCATTTACTTAATATTGTAGAGAAATCCTGGAGTTGAGAGACATCATTGTTTTCAAAGTAGTCATGAAGGGCTGTGTAGGTTGCCAGTTGAAGGAAACAAATGATTGTCCGGGCTGTTTTAATTTGTCATCAAACATTGCCTTGTCAGTTTGTACTGTCACGGTCTTGTTTGGCCTGAAGGTCACCCCACGAGGAGGGGCATTGCTCAGCAGCTCCACACAAACAGAGCATGATGACTGAAAGCTTGATGTGCTGCTTTCATTGCCTTTTTGTCTCCTGGGGTTTTACGTTTATTGGCTCCTCTTTTGTAGTCAATGGTACTTTTTGTATATCACTCCTGCATTAAAAAATACATAAAAACAGCAATACACTAGGCATTTAATAGAATTTGCATTGGCCATATATATTAAGGTGGTTTCAATTCAAGACTTTAGGATCCTTTCGAAACAGCAGTTTGGGGCATATTTATCCTCTGGTTCTACTTCTAATGCTGATGCACAGTTAGGTGCCCCTCCAACTATTACTTTAATTGTGTTTGTACAACCTATAAAATTACAAAGAATTTGTTCATGAATTGATTAGTTGCTCCACAGGTAGTCTGCAACAGTTTATAAATGATCATAAATAAATGATTGTTTAACTCAATTCGTGGTTCTAGCTTCTCCAGTGTGAGGATAATTGTAAATTAAATATGTTTGGGATCAACTGAACAACAAGACGTCCAAGCTCATCTCCTGGGGGTTTAAGAAACATGACATTTTTGTATTACTTTTACGAGGATCACACCGTTGCATTTATGAAGACATTTCTTCACATGTTCAGAGAATGTTACATAAATGTAAAGCTTGAAAAGTGTTGTCTGTGTGGAGAATAGAAGTAGAGTCTGTGTCACATCACTGCTGTAGGCGATGCTTGTTTAACTGAACATGACTCTGTGTTGAAGTAGAACTAATATCCAGTGCCCTGAAAAAGACAGATGAGGCAAAATTGACGTCACAGCTGGCTATTGTAGCCCCAAGCTAAGTCAGATAAACTTTTTCAGTGTTAACTAAGTGGCTATGGTATAGGAACATTATGTAGTTCTTGAGTGAGCAGGAGAGGTATGCAAGTTGTATTTGTGTACTTTGATCATGAGTGGATGCAGTAAGAAGGGATCCTGCTCCATCTTATATTGGTTCTTTGAGAATGTTCTTATCTGTTGAAATGTTTTTCTCAAACCAATCTGCCTGGTTTTTTAATAGTTTATTCATATCTACGTATCTACGTAACTTATAATCGACTCATGAAGTCGATGAAATATCGGAGTGAAACGTGTCCATCACAATTCACCAGAGTTCAAGGTCATGTCTTCAAATGTTGTGTCTTGTTTGACAGTCAAAAAGTAAATAGATATCAGTGTTTTCTACAGCTGCATACTCCTCATTGAAACAGACACTGCTACAGGCAAAGAGTGCTGCACACTGTTCCACAATGAAGTAACTGTGCAGACCACAAAGTGAAGCTGAGCATTCACTGTACGATTTAAGCCCGTTTTTGTCCCAACTCTTTCTAGAGTCGTCCGATTTTCATCTTTGTCGTTTGCTGTGCAATTTTGCGATTTATTGCTCCCGAGTGATCTTCAGACTCTTCGATAAATGTCATCGTCTTGCACAGTTAGAGCAGAGCCACGAATGGATTCCTCAAACTCTGTGCCCTTTTCCTGACTTCGCCTATGCTAAGTGAAAGTGAATTGAACTGAAGAAGCTGCTTGGATAAGAGATGAAACGTTTCACTTAATCACATGATGTAGCCTCTGTAATGGGCTTTCGTTTGATAACATTGTATACACTGACACAGGCAAGTACAGTGTGAGCAGTCAGATCATGGCTGACAATCAGACCGTACAAGGAATTTCATAAATAACTAAAGCAGTTATTTAGTTAAGTGGTTGGCAGTTATTTTTATATCAACACTTTCAGCACTAATCTAAGCTTAATTCAAAGTCAAACTGCTGACCATCTAATCTGTGATGTTGTCAAAAGGCACCATCTTGAATGACAGATTTTAAAAGTTCTGACTTCATAATGGAATATAAAGCTTATTTCGATGTCGAAGTTCTGAACCAAACGTCACTAGAAAAGGACCACCTGCATAGTTCACACATCAACAGACAGGTTTGTTATGAAAACAGTACAAACCCTCTGGCTCGCCTTTTCCTTTGGTAGAATCTTGTTTATGTGTACAGGTGAATTCAAAAGTCATCGTGACCTGTTCAGAGAAACGGACTGTGCCATCAGACCGGTCAGTAAAGAAATGGCCTCTGCATTATGTCCTTTTGATAAACCTGACACACAGACAGGACCTTGAACCCTTCGTAATTTATGACCCTGACCATGTTCCCACTGACTCACACTAAGCAAAGATAACCGCACATTTGCCTCTCAGTGCAATAACTGATGTAATAAATCTTTAGTGTAAGAAATAGAGACTTGAAAATGCTTTTACAAGGTAACATTTTTATCTATTAGTACATGTGTATCTCTCAAATACAGTAGGTGGCGAAGCTCAGGAGTCGAAGACAGGTGCAGGAGCCACGGATTGTCTTGGTTATGTAATAGTTTGGAGGTCGGTCTGTTTGGTCAAATGGCTATTTTTGAAACACACAGAGAGTGCTGCTCTGCTACAATCACTAGTGTCCTGTCAACTCAGAGCATTCATCACGTTGAGTTCTCTCAACGACACTTGAGGTGCGGCCCTGGCTCAGTGTTTTCTGGCCCCTTGCCTCTGCCATGCTTCCAATGGAAAGAAATGCTCATCTGCAAAGTATAAATACATGCAGAACAAATAACCAATCTGAAATTCAAGACTTGTCTCCAACACCATTCTTTATTTTCTTGAAGCAGTGTTTTGTGTTTAGAAGCAGCAGCTGTCAATAGACAAAGAAATGAACAAGAACGATGCACCAGACAAAGATCCAGACAAGGGCACCTGCTGTTTAGGTCCTCTCCCAATGTCTGGGGTTAATCCTGTTAGCTACCGTCCAGTCCCTTTACATTGCACTGTCAGCTGTGAGGAGGACTTGTGGTCTCTAGTCACTTTGACACACACGGACTGTAAATTGTCTGGTCTAGCCGCTAAGCAGCTTAGTGAAATTGTGGGTGCAGGTGCTGTGTGGAAGCTCAGGAAGTGATTCGTTATTAGTTTAGCGATCACTGAGGGGTGAGTTTTGATTTTGCAGCGTGTGATGTTGATCTCAGCTCTTCTATTGGGATGGTGGGATGATCACATTGTCCCCAGAAGTCAGACTCAAATTATAGTAAATGTTCGAATCTGCTACAGTCATAAATTGTTTACAATGAAACATTGGAAGAAACATAAACGGGGCTTTTGCAACATCCACAGATCAGGAAGGTTGAGAATTCCCTATTCTAGTTGTACAACAATTATTTTTTCTCTGTGTGGAAATGTATGTCATGTAGTAAAATCTGAGGCAGCGATGAAGGGTCTGAAGTAGGGCTGGGTGATACGAGTTCAAATCAGTATCACGCTAATTTCAAACTTTTACCTCGATTTATGATTAATTTACGATTTATTTTCATACTAAAACAGGGTCACATACAGGGTACCCGGGCCGCTTCTAAATGAACGTAGCAGAAACCCCTACAGTTCATGAATTCTGCATTCACTCATTGGGGACTGTTTTAACAGAATTAACCGACATGAGCAAGATTAATTAGTTTAGAGGTTATAAATGTCGTAAAAGTTGCCCAGCCCTAGTCTGAAGATCCATGACAGAGCCTCTAAAATAGTGTCTTATGTGTCTTTCATTCCTAGAAAGTACAAATACTTTTCCTGTATTTTTTTAACTCCTCTCTCTCTCTCTCTCTCTCTCTCTCTCTCTTCTCTTCATCAGGTGATGGGCACGTCTGATCAGTGAGTGAGATTTGGACCATTGTGAATACTCGTGGAGCCTTGTCCCGACGGTTGATTGACAGCAGCACCTCCAGTTTAACTCCCCCCTCGGTGGCCCCTTTTTCACCACTTCCGAGTCTCTGAAGGAAGAAAATCCCAGAGGGGCCAGAAACCTCGTCGCCACACACTTCCTAGCCAGACTCCCCCAGTACCTCACCTCACCCTCACCTCCCCAAGAGGGAGAGAACAGCAGCCACCATGGTGCTGTCACAGAGACAAAGAGATGAACTGTGAGTGCCTGGATGTAAATGTGTGCCGACTCATTATACATGCAAACAAGAACAGACATGTTTACGAACAAACATTTGTGCTCGTGTAGAAGTGTATTTAAGGCCATGTACATGTAGGCTTTTGAGCAATAACTCAAAGCTTGTCTGCAAACACAAATGTACACCCCCATGTTAAGAAAGCAGTGGATCATGATCAGCTGTTCGAGTCATTGTGAAAAGGTTTATACAGATGTAGTGGGAAAGTGCGTTCATTAACAAGAACGTGTAACCATTGAGGAGATGTGAGCTTCAAGGTGCTTCACTTGATAGCTACTTAGTGAATATTTCATAACCCACATGACCCGGAGCAAAGAAGTGAGGGGGATGGGGAACGAGGAGGAACTTGAAAAAAATGATGGTTTTTTAATGTGCGCCACTCTGTGCAGTGGTATCTGGCTCGCTGATCGCATGGCATGCACTCCAGTTCAGCACAGCACAGTCCAGTCTAAACAACACAGCATATTGTATCATCTTTGTCGGAACTCTTATAAGTCAAGAACAAGTGGACTGTCTATGTTGAGTTTGTTAAATGATTCGATTGGGATCGTCAAGTGGAAATCCTGTTGCCCGTTGTGGTTGAATGTTCAAAGTTTATAACACACAGTTGTATCAGCGTTACAATAATAAGCTGTTCAGAATAGCTGCAGCCCTAAATTTAGCCCCGTTACTCATTAAATATTCAGCCATCATCTCAAGGAGCTGCTCAACTCATTTATTTAAATGTGTGTGTTGTGTCTATACGTCTGTGTATGTTTGTAGACTGAGCCTCTGTGTTTAAGGTTGTCTCCATGTGCTTGTGGTTGCCCTCTGCTTGTGTTGCCAGTGTTCAGTCTTTGTGGCAAGTGGTTTCCAAGCAGCAGAGCAAAACACAGTTTCCACATGAGTCAGCCTTTACATTTTATTTTTTGTGCTGGAGATCTGTAATTTCTTTTGGCACATATTCAAATTTGTGGACATTTAAGCTGAAACTGTTAAACTTGAATTTGTTGGGTGTGGCCTCCTCTTTTTCAAGGAGCAGCCAGCATCTCTGTTAAGGTGGAGTTGATGTTTAATAGATAAAAAGCTTTATCTGTTTAAGTGTAATTCATTTGACTATATTCAGAATAATATCTTGAAATTGCCCTGATAGTGACTACCTTAGAATTGGCTCTGGGTATATGCTTCCATCTTTGACGAGCTGATCTGTAACTGATGACGTGTTAACACCTGAAACCTTTTTAAAACATCTGTTTTATTCTACGTTTTCACAGAAACCGAGCTATAGCCGACTATCTCCGTTCCAATGGATACGAGGAGGCCTATTCCACCTTCAAGAAAGAGGCAGAGATAGATATGGTAAGGAGCAACAGAATACACCAAAATGACAAAACGTTGTTAATTTGAATATTTACTGAGGTTAGTGGATCCTTTCTCACTGTCTGTGTCTTTCCTCTACCCACAGAATGAAGAGGTAGATAAAAAGTATGCAGGGCTTTTGGAAAAGAAATGGACCTCAGTCATCAGATTACAGAAAAAGGTAAGGAATGTTGAACTCTGATTGTGTTTTTTGAATTTGCCGAGATATTTGATACATGCTTTACAATTCAAATGTAAGGCCGACTTATCCTGTGGGCTTGCAGTGTAGCTGTTGGTACTTGTGTCACCATGCTCCCTCTCCTACCTAGAATAATGTAAATACAAAAACAAGTTAACTTCAGCAGCTTTTTCGAAATCGTAATGAAGAATAGACATATTTCTTTATATTTTATCGGAACAAGCTTTTCCTGATCACTTTCTTCCAACTCCTCTGGTCCTTGTCTCGTCCCCCTGCTTCAGGTGATGGAGTTGGAGTCAAAGTTAAACGAGGCGAAGGAGGAGATGACACATGGAGGATCTGTGGGTCAGAAGAGAGATCCCAAGGAGTGGATCCCCCGTCCCCCAGAGAGATACGCCCTGAGCGGGCACCGCGCCCCGGTCACGCGTGTTATATTCCACCCTGTCTTCTCTGTCATGGTCACAGCCTCTGAGGATGCTACCATCAAGGTCTGTGTGTATGTTTACAAACAGGGTTTACACAGTGATCTGCCAGTTTATTAGGTACAGCTACCTACATCTAATTTAATACAGCACAATAATCCTGATCATCAGTTCCAAATGCAACCCATCACATTCAGTTACTGTTGAAATTTATGATCCACCTTTACCACCATTCGATCTGATGCAACACAACCCAAACCACTGCAGCCTCCAGAGTGCCCATAGACATAAATCAATACCTGTCTAACAGTGTAAACAAGGAGCTCTGTAGCATGGCTTTTGCATTGTATTATATTGTATTACATTCACGTATGTATATGCCTACAATACTAAAGGCAATTTGTAACTGTATAAATATATCTTAGTACAAAGGGTGTGTTGTTAATATATTATATATAAGTATTCATAAAAAGGATTTGTTTAAGTCACTTAAGTTCTTTTGGAAAATGTTTAACAAAGTTAGTGGTGTAGTGCAGACTTTAACTACTTTTAATTCTGCCCTAAAACATTGTTTTACAGCTTGAAAACAAATATTCATGGACAGCAATTAACAAGATTATATATTATGCATTCATTTATGTATCGCGAGGTCCCATGTCTGCTCTCTGCAAATGTCAAAATGTCTCTACAAATGACTCCCTTTCCTCTTCTTATCTTCACATAGCCTAATATATAAAAGTGTGTCTCCAGCAGGAATATTGAAGTGCTGTGGTGGCTGAATGCAAAGTGAATGAAAGCAAGATCAGTGAGCGTTGCATCTCAGCACAACACAGCCTCTGCAGCTCTGACCCTTCAGATCAAAGCTGTACTGCAGATCTGAGGCTGCTGTGCCTTTTTATCCTCCCTGCCTCTGCTTCAGCATGCACCCCTCTCCCTCCCTTTATCCTTCTCCTCCCCCCCCTCCCGGCCCTTCCTCCCTCACTCTTGTTTCTTTTTTCTGCTTTGTCACTGCTCATCTGTGTGGAGATGGGCTGATGCACTTGTTGTCAGAGGCAACACTCCCAGAGCAGAGCACCATGGGAAACATGCAAATCTGTTCCCCCTTTCAGCCACTACTCTTCATTTCAGTTTAGAGTAAACTATTTAATATTTAAGTTTATCTATGTGTCTGACTGCAGGTTTCATTATTCACTTTGCAGTTCAATGTTAAAATGCACAATGTAACCTGGAACTCATCCTACCTGTTGAATCTATCAAAAAATACATTATTCCAATTAATCACTTTTTGCTGGAAACTCAATGAATTAGAAATTTCACAGTTAAATGTGACGTTTTTGTCTGTAATTGTAGGTGTGGGACTACGAGGCCGGGGACTTTGAGCGAACCCTGAAGGGCCACACAGACTCTGTGCAGGACATCTCCTTTGACCAGACAGGGAAGCTGTTGGCTTCATGTTCAGCTGACATGAGCATCAAACTCTGGGACTTCCAGGGTTTCGAGTGTATCCGAACAATGCATGGTAAGTGATATTTAAAATGATAATGACTATAGTACAGGAGCACCTGGAAAAACTGCTGTCGCTTATACACAAACACACATATACAATAATATATATAGTCTGATACAAAAACTTAGAAATGTCTTAACTATCTCATTTTTGATTTGATGCAACGTTATTTTGCTTAGAAATGGACCCAACAAATACAGTAAATGGGTGTTCAATCATTTTCTGTGTATTTTTAGTAACTGAATACAAAAGTCTGTTTCTAATGAAGAGTTGGTCTAATGTTATCAATCTAAATAGTTTTGGACACATCTGACTTTGTGGTTTAAGTATTTAGATGAACTCAGACCAGTCGCACAACTAAACTATTGACTGTGTCGTCCAGGCCACGATCACAATGTGTCGTCTGTAGCCATCATGCCAAATGGTGACCACATAGTGTCGGCTTCCAGAGACAAGTCCATCAAGATGTGGGAGGTGTCCACTGGGTAAGTGAGGGCGAGCCTTATTACAACTCTCACCACCACAAGCTCACATAGCAGAGGAAATCATAATACATTTTGATCATTTTTTCCATATTCAAAAATTCCATCTTTTCATTCTTCCTTCCCATGGTTAAAACTATAGAGCTGATACTGTTTCTTTAGCATAAAATGTGAATCATGCTAAAAGCTGCTCTCTCACAGTTTGACTTGCAATGTATCCATGTACAGGTACTGTGTGAAGACCTTCACAGGCCACAGAGAGTGGGTGAGGATGGTGCGTCCCAACCAGGACGGCTCATTGATCGCCAGCTGCTCCAACGACCAGACGGTGCGTGTGTGGGTGGTCACCTCAAAGGAGTGCAAAGCTGAGTTGCGGGAGCATGAACATGTGGTAGAGTGTATCGCCTGGGCCCCTGACACTGCTCACCCCACCATCCTGGAGGCCACAGGCTCCGAGGTAAATACGGCTGCTACAGGATCTGACCTTAACCCACAGAGGATGTTTGTGTGTGTGTCTGGTTCAGCTGCAGAGTTTCCCACAATTGTTCATACCAAAGTGGAATCACGTGATCTGCATTGACTGCTTTATTAGAAATCAATGTTCTTGTTCTAGTGAACCCATATCAGAATAGTGCATGGACATTTCTGGCAAATTCAAAACGAGAAAGTGCTGATAATGTTTCTAACATGCAGCTGAATTTAAATCTCATGCCCTGTGCATGCTCTACCCATCTGAACAACCCACACACCAACATTCTTACAGCCTTACCACTGTCATGACTGTAAATTGCCGATTCATATCTTAAAAGCATCTTTTTGATGCATTGTTCTCTTTCATGTAGACTCACTGTTTCTTACATCTTTCCTGTCTCGGTTTTGCAGAGCAAGAAAAGTGGAAAGCCTGGCCCCTTCCTTCTCTCTGGATCCAGAGATAAAACCATTAAGATGTGGGACGTCAGCACTGGGCTCTGCCTTATGACTCTGGTCAGTTATGGTGATGGTTATTATGAATGTCTCTGTGTTCCTGCTTACGAGTAAAGGGAGTGGTGGATAATCGGTCTTTGTTCTTCAGGTGGGACATGACAACTGGGTCCGTGGGATTTTGTTTCATCCTGGAGGAAGATTCATTGTGAGCTGTGCTGACGACAAAACCCTTAGGATCTGGGACTACAAGAACAAACGCTGCATGAAGACCCTGTGTGCCCATGAACACTTTGTTACCTCTCTGGGTAAGACACAGTTACCTATGAAATAAATTTTGCATCACCTCCTCCTCCGTCGAAGATAAACCTGTGAAAATACATAACATAAACCCGAGATGAATTGTCAGATCAAAATTATTTAAACATTGTGGTGAACTTGCTTTATTCATTGAGCTTATCTGTATATGCATTGCACCTGAACAACTGTTTACCCCTCTTCGCAGATTTCCACAAGACTGCTCCATACGTGGTGACGGGAAGTGTCGATCAGACAGTCAAAGTCTGGGAGTGCCGCTGAGACCACGTCCGTCTCGTGCCCTGTCCTGCCTCCGACTCCCCCCCACCCAAGCTCCAGAAGCAGTCCTAACACCCCACCCGACCCTCTCCTTTCTGTCCTGACACCCAGCCCAGCCCCTCACCTCTCGCACTACAAACCATAGTTGACCATGGCGCTTTCCCTTCTCCCCGTCCCCTCCCCTCGCTCCCCTCTCCTTCCCCACTCCCCTACATCAGTCCAGCCCTATTAAGAAGACTATTGTCCTTTTATGTAAATTATTCTGGATGTAGGGTACGCTTAATAAATGTCACGCAATCTCTGACACATAAACACACTCAAAAGAATAAGAAGTATTCCTTGCATGGTGAAACAAAAAAAATTGTATACTGTTAAATTTGCCGAAATTAGCATTCTGTTGTCATGACTTCCTGTCGGGTAAAAGGGTAAATATCCTTGTGTGCTGGCACAGGTGGATTTCAGGTAACTGACAGTGCACGGAAACCAATGGTACCCCACGTTGAAGGGGTTTAGGTTTATTTTTCTGTTTTTGTTTTACTCCATGCCTCCATTGTTGTGGTCTGCCACTGCACAGATGGTGATAGAGAAGATGTGTGGAAAGTCAGCGTAACAGAAAGAACGAGTGGAAGCTGTCCAGGAGGAGATGAGAATAAGTTGGAAGAAAAAAAAGCGTTCAGCTTCCTAGTTGAATCACATGAGGTTCTGTGGGTGAGTGTATGTGTGTGTGTGTGTGTACACATGGTGTGTGTGTGTGTGTGTGTGTGTATGTGCGTGCGTGCGTGTGTGTTTGTATATTATGACAGGAGAATCTCTCCACCGTCTCTGCTCTGATGGTCAGAGGAGAGAGAGAGAGGAGGCAAAGCTTCTCACCCACTTGTGTTCATTCATACGACTTCATCTCTTTTAACAAACTTGCTTTCTAGACACTCACAGGACCTTAATGATCCCTAAGCTGCTGAGAGCACAGGCACACACCCCATAGCAAAAGTGTGTTTTACAGAGGAAAAAGTCTGCTCACCTTTTATGAGATTTGTGTGTGTGTATGTCGCCCCGGAGAATCGCCCGGTGCCCTCTTGCTCGCTATCTCTGCCTTGTTAACCCATTGAGGGCTCCCTCACGGGATTTTCATTCTGCTTTCTGTGGTGTCACTGCTCTTCTACACACACACACACACACACACATACACATACACTCACAAAATGCACATACACCCACAGTAAAAGTTGTGTATCAATATATCTGGATGTCATTGTTTGCAACATAATGAAATAAAATTCTGTAAATATATGTTTGATCTATTTGTGTGGTTTCTTTGAGGGAAGGAGGTGAGATGAAGGATGACTTCTGGGAGTCAGACAGGATTCACCACGGCAAAGTTTCATAGTGAGGTCAGATACTGGTGCACGTTCGAGTCCACACCACATTAAACACACTGTTCATTCACATGCTCCTCAGAAGCTCCCATATCCAGTGTTGTTAGGTCATCACCTGCACTTTTCAAATGTTTTGCTCCATCTTGTGGTCAAATTAAAATAGATAAAATGTCCAGAAATTATAAGACTTGAAGTAATGAAAGTCAAACTTAACTTGTTAACTTGAATATAACTTAATTCAATCCATGTGGTGAAATTGGATTTAGTTTTTGTCCCCAAATGCTTCTCTCTAAAGCAGAAGATCCAGATTACCACCCAACTATAGCTGTTGACTTTTTAAATGCCTGGGAAACATGAACTCGAAACGGTGTGTTTAAGTAGAAGCCTGTCTCCTCGCTCACCGTGTTCTGAAATGCAAATTTTAAACTGTCACTTTGTGTGAAACAAGCACATGAGCCCATATGAACACTTGAGAATGAAAACTAACAAAAGCACAGTTTGGTCCAGACAGAAAAGTCTGTTGCCAACAAAAGTAAGTAAGAGATATTTTAAAATGATCAGGGTAAGAAGAAATGGGTCAAAATCTTGAAAGCTGCTGCTCCACAAAGCAAATATAATTTATGTATAAGTGTCTGGCTGTGATGATATTTCTGTCTCTTAGCATCTGTAGCTTCTTCCCTCTGAGCATGAGGTCACACACTGACACTGTGTTTGTACTGTTTCTAACGCAGATTAAACAGGAACAGGATCAGTCGTGACCTGGAGCCGTTTGTTAATCAAAGATGAGATGTGAAGGATGCAGTGCTTGGATTTTAAGCTGTTCAGTGTCTTCTTGAGTCGACGATGAAACAAGTTGTGACATTTATTCCTTTGGTGCAGCTCAGCTACTTCTACTGCGAGCTCCGACTGGGGAGGCGAATACATCAGGAGGCAGCAGAGACAGTTCAGGCCCCCTTATCAATTATGTACAGTACCCCAGCCTGCTTCTGTGCTCGCGCTCACACCTGCTCACGCACCCACGCGGCAATTACTCTTCTCTCTGAGCTCTGCGGTATCCTGGCAACAGTTGCCTGAACGGCGAGTGTGCATGCACCACACCTTGCTCTGTCCTGGTCTGTGAGGGTGGAGAAACAGGGCGACTGGTGTTAGTCGAGCGCAAGGACAAACGCACACTGGTGGGTTGGTGTAGTAAAAGGACAGTGGCGACAAAAGGGAGCAGTAAGGTGGAATGAAACTGGTGAGCCAGACGTCTGCACAGAGAAGTGAGTTAATGAAAGGATAATAAACCTGTCTGAGTCTCAACAGAGGAACTGGAGTAGAAACATTGGCCTACATCCGCCCGACACCACTCGTGCCTCCTGCACACTTTTCCTTCTCATGCAAGCCTAAGACGTAAAAGGAGACGAAGCTCGCTATTTCATTTATTTGCCCTCAAGGTCCCTTCTCTTTCTTCTCTGATAAAACTGTTAATATAGATTCACCGCGAAAGGAATGGAGTGAGAAGTGCAGCACTGAGGTGTAAGTCGCCATCGATTCAGATAAACTGGCAGGATGAGGAAGTGCTGAGAGGTTTCAAGGTCAAACGTATGCAACAGAGCCGTCTCTGTCAGGTGCAGCAGTATCGATTCTCACGAGGGCCTGAACACTTCCATTTCAGCGGGCCCAGCTCCTCTTTATTCACGTGTGCAGAGAAATACAGTTTCCAGTGGAGAACTGAGCTCTGCGGGGCCTGTGTTGATATATAGGTTTGTGTGTCATCCCACTATAGTTTACGTGACCAGCGTTCTAATCCCTGAAAAGCCTGAGGAAGACAATGAGGAGAGAGGGTTAGCTGCACTGGTATCATGCATGTTGCAGGATGTGGCGCTCTCTGGTGGCAGCACGTGTGGGGGGTGGGATCCATGTCCCTATAAGGGCAAAAAACAGCCGCTTCCCTGCTCTGTGTGTAAGTGATCAGCGGTCACATGGAAGTCATGGAAAACATAATGAGCCTGAGGGTCTGAGCAGAGGAGAGACGTGAATGTGAATTGTTTTTTGTATTCATTATGACATGAAGTCCGAGAAGACAGTAGTCGATTAGCTGTCAGTTCTGTCATCACTAAAACTCAATTGCATCTTTCTGTCCTCAGTGTATGTGTGCTGACGTCCCCTTTGCCGTCAAGTTGAATTCTTCGTTCACTGTTGGTTCTGACTTGAAATTACATTATTCATACTTTTACAATTTCCTCACATACAATAAAAAGCGACATGTCCAAAGTTTGAAGGCAAATAATGAAGGTTTTCTTTTGTTCCTGCGTGTCGGGGGATTCCACACGTGATTTCTCAAAGTCAGTTTCAGCTTTATGCACTTCCTCTGTTTAAAGTCTCCTGTGTTGCATTCCTTCCTCTTTGTCTCTGCTCTGTAGATCCACCAGTGATGCAGCACTTCTATCTGGGTCAGCCCGTCCCTGCCTCATGTCCCTCCCACCATCTCTGTCTCTCCAAGCCACCCCTCCTCCTCCTCCTCCTCCTCCTCCTCTTTTTCCTCTGTATATGCATACCTCCCAAAGGACGTTTTTTTATGCAGATCATGTGCTTACCATGTGCTGCAGCTCCTTCTTCCCTGCTCCCTCCCTCCCCCTCTGTTTGTGCCTCATTCATTTTCTCTCATGCATGCTGTCATGGTATCTCAGCCTGTTGCAAAGTGACTCTCACACTCACTCACACTCACACACACACACACACACACACACACACACACACACACACACACACACACACACACACACACACACACACACACACACACACACTAGCATTTGTGTCTTACCATCTTGAGCTTCTGGTTTCTTCTGACAAACTCCATTGTAGCATGACAGTCTAGACAGTAATGGTGTTATTAGCGTTTGTACGTGCACGCAGTGCGCACGGCGTGGCCAAGGCAGCCCCCTATGTACCTCTCAGCTGCTGCTTTGATTGGCTGACTGTCAGATCCTATGATGTGTTGGAAGATGTATACGACTCGATGGCGTCCAATCAAAGACTGTTACCATGCAGCCACGCATGCACTACATACGTGCATCTGTATACAGTGTGCAGGCGAACATGCTACTGGAACACAAACCATTAATCATATCCAATATTTATGTATCCCCCTGAGGGAAAATATTGCATGAACCATCACTGCTGTTACATCACATAGTACATATCATCGTATAACCCATACACACATATCCATCATTAGTCACTGCATACTATACACAATAAGAGAGGTAGACCAGGACTTACATTCACTATGCACACAAGGAGTTGTTACAGAGAAAGAGAAAATCCTTGTGATGCAGTGAATCTATTTTTTTCAGTGTGAGAAAAGACAGAGACAGGGAGTGGGATGCAGTAAAGTGGCAAAAAGAACAAGGGAATAAAATATTAGGGAAAAGATGAATAACAATCAAGTATTTAATAATAAACTTACTTCTTTGGTTTGAATATATTCTAACAACTATCACATCCAGATTCATACATACAAATTGTATTTTTCAGTTAGAAATTAATTGATTTGTTACATTTCCCATGGACGATGTAGTTATTGTTTTCAGAATATCCCTTTCATCTATTACCATTGCATCTGTCTATTGGACCTCATAGACATTACAAATGTGACAGTGCACCCACGTGCCTGTAGTCATTCATTTTGTTGTTGTGATTTTCTCCATCCTGTTTTTAAATAATACAACTAAGTAGAAGCTGTTCATCTACACGTGTGTTGTTGTTTTTTTGCAAGATCATAGTAGCTTTGTTCCCTCCATAATAAAAACATTACAACTGTTGTTATTCTCATTGCTCTATAGCCTGAATCATTTACATTGTAACGATGCAGTTGTATCTGTGATGCAGAGTTTAACCTCATTAGTATTTCATATGTCAACACTTCAGTACTCGAGTATTAACGTTTCCAAACATCAACCAGCTCAGTCTCAGTAACACACGTGTTCTCCTCCACCTTCTTAACGTCAATGGTAATCACCCTCACACACACGGCCCAGGCCCCGCCCCTCGCCGTTTGATCGACAGCCCTGATCTCGAGACAGCAGGGTGGCCAGTCACGCTCTCTCCATGCAAATGAGCCGCTCGCGCCGGGCGGGTGCCCATGTGGACCAGAACCATGCCTTGTTGTTCTGAGCTCTGATTGGTCCGCCGGCGCCCGGCTGCCCTTCATGAGCTGCGGGCCACGTGCGGGAGCGAAAACGCGGAGCCCGGTGCGCAGCGGGAGGAGTCACCGTGTCCCGGGGCCCTGCGGGGAACGCGACCGCAGCCGCGTGCGGGGTTTGCACCGGGCGCTTGTGAATACACGAGGTTCCCGCTGTGACGATGAACCAGGAGACATAGTGGAGCTCGTGAGGGCGCGCGGCTGCGGGGAGGAACCGCGCGGGAGCGGTGCGGGCGCCTGGTTTTGCGGGTGGCCGTAGTAACGGGGCGGGGCAGGAATCCGGGAGGGGCGGATCTCAACGAGAACACGACTCGCCTTGTTGTGTGTATTCCTGTGCTCGCATCGCCATCTTGTTGCAATCCTGTTTTTTTTTTTTTTTTACGAATGCGAGGATCTACTCTCCGTTCAGACGGATTAGACGTTTCCCGTTCAGCCTCCCGGAGCCACACAGGGGACGAGCCGCTCGGGCCTGCGGCTGTGAACCGTGCACACGGCGCTTCCCAGCGGGACCTCACCCTCCCCTCGCTCGGGTCTTTTTCCTCCCTCGCTCTGTCCCGGGCCACCGGGTCGCCTGCCGCGAGGGTTTCCGCGCAATGAGCATCGACACGCTCCTGGAGGCGGCCAGATACCTGGAATGGCAGGCCCAGCAACAACAGATCGCACGTGGTAAGTGGACCAGCGGAGCGGTGCGTCGTGCTGACCGGACGTGACACCGAGCGGCGGCGGCGGCGGCACCGTTTCCCGTTACTACCAAACCCCCGGGCTCGCGTTTGCAACCGGAGAGGAAGCGAACGGAAGTGTGTGTAGTATTTATTCGTGGTCCAAGAGGAAAAGGGACTCGAGTCACCGGGAAGTACCGACTCATCCCCGAGCGGTGCGTTAATCGTCAGTGCACGCGCTGCTGTTGTAAAGGCGGAAACAGACGAAGTTGTTTTTCCGAACTACTTTGCGCGCTCTCGTGTGTGTGTGTGTGTGTGTGTGTGTGTGTGTGTGTGTGTGTGTGTGTGTGTGTGTGTGTGTGTGTGTGTGTGTGTGTGTGTGTGTGTGTGTGTGTGTGTGTGTGTGTGTGTGTGTGTGTGTGCGTGTGTGTGTGTGTGGAGTTCCCGACAGAGCCCGTGCACAGTTCATGTGTGGCGTCTTTGTTGTGCAGCCGCGTGCGTTTGATCCCAGTGAACTCATCTAACTCGGTAATGGCGGACACGGTGCGATAGTAGCGCTCCGTCTGCACCGAGCCGCTCCGTGGCCGTCGGGCGGCTGCAGGGCGGTGGCGAGGAGCGGCGTCTCTTTACATAACACCGTGACACCGCGCGGCTCCCGCATGACACACACGCACTCGCTTGTGTGCGTGCACGCGAGCGTATTTATATATCAAAGTATCGATTATTATTGTTCGGTGTCCCCCCCCCCCCCACACCGATCAGGGGCCGATGAGCTGTCAATAGACATAATAGTGGGGGGGGGGGGGAGCTCTGTGTTTCTCCCCCTCTGATGACGTGTCAGACAAACGACCCCCCCCCCCCCCCCCCCTCCTCATACTTACCCTACCGCGTGCTAGGATGCGCCCACAGTGACCACGTGCACACCGCCCCCTCCCTCCTCCTAGATACACAACTACACACACACACTCTCGTACACGCCTCGTTCCCGCCCCTCCCATTCAGTTTACTGACAGTGTGTGTGTGTGTGTGGGGGGGGGGGGGGTGTAAGTGGGGTAAACCTCTTGTGCTCTCTTCTGCCCCCCCCCTCACCCTCTCTCAATGCAGGAGTTGTGTAATTTACGTTTGCGTGTGTATGACAATCTGGGGCCCGTTTTCTTTGAATTTACTCGTGTGGGGATGAAGCTACAACAAATATCTGGTCAATAAGAATCAACTCTCATGTCAGATATTATCTTTACTTCCTGTTTGATCCGCCCCCTTCCTGAGAGACAGTGTTTTATTAGCAGACGGAAAGAAAATGTACAGCGTGTTCACTTTGCAGTGAGCTGTTCCTAAATGACCCCGGTGCATTCTTCGAACTCCAGCTCCCAGCAGGCGCCACCCTGCTGCTGAGCCCTACCTTCAAGAAATCTTTGTCACGATATCAGTAGAACTGCAATGATTAATCAGAGGATCGACTAGTTGAGCTGATTTCGAGACAGTCTTAATAACAGTCTATAATAACAGTCTGCTGTGTGTCTACCTTGGGGATTATGAGGATTTAATTCTTTTCAATGATGAGTCATTTTATTTACTTGTTCTTTATTCATTCATTCATATTAAACTGATTAATAAAGAACAATGGCAGATTAATCAATAATGTAGTTGGTCTATAATGAATATGGTCATTTCCTGTAGTGATTTTAAAAATGATACTTTCCTGCATCACAATCCCACTTGTGTCCAAAGCATACATTTATGTTACTGGAGCACAAACTGACAATAGCTGTGAATCAGAAACTATTGCTTGACAAATATTATTACAATTTTACCTTCTGCTGTTTTATAGACGAGAGCGCTGCCTTTAGTGCTGCAACTTATTCTTATCTCTCTGATTAACTGATCCCGTCTTTTTTGCTGTAAAACGACAGATGGAGAACTGGTGCAATATGTTCAGTTGGCTTTATCGTTTCTTGTTGTCACATCCAATAGAATTTTTAAAAAGCTCTTGTCGTGCATCTCGTCGTGACGACAGTATCTCGCCGAGCAGGCCTTCTGTCTCAGCTGGACTATTGGGGTGAACGGAAGTTGTGTCATCATCGTGTGTTTGCAGCGTCACGTAGAGAAGAAATGTTACTTAACACCCAGCCGAGCACACTGGCATGTGCTGCGTCTGTTTTCATGATCGCTGCGGTGGTGGCTGGGCTTTGTGGCGGCGTGGTGCAGGTTTGAGGAATCCCTGGGATCTTCTGTTTCTCAAGTTGCTGTTACCATGGTAACTGAGGGCTTTCCACATCCCTTTTGAGTGTGCCTGGCACAGTGTGCACTAACTACTCGCTCATATCATCGAGTGTGTGTGTGTGTGTGTGTGTGTTCTGTGGGCGCAGCGTGGGAACATTTCTGCTCGTGTGTGATTCTTTACTTCAAACATATTTTACTTTCCTTTTGCTTTTGTTTGCAACGCAGCAAGGCTTCACTTATATTGTGGCGCGATGGCGACTGTGGTCGACCCAGCTGAGGGGATCTTTGACATCAGTCCGATGCTGTCAGTTAGACGGCCGTGACACAGCTCATGGGTCGGAGCATGCTCAAACGCCGGACTGGTCCAATCCGAGGGCAGACAGAGGGGGGGGGGTTCTCTCCAGTCAAGAAAGAGATGCAGACTTTTTGTTCTCCCTACCCACTGTCAGATTCCATCGATGACATCATGCTTTGTGTGCACATAGTGTGAACGTGTCCACTCCGACAAAGTAATCGTCAGTACAACAAAGAAACAGCGACGATAACCTGAGTTTACATCCTTTGCTGCATTTGGTTGTTTAAAAATAAGATGAAATTAGTATACATTGAATTTATAACATGGGATGGAAAATAAATGAAATGAAAATAAAAAAAATAGATTGTATTCCCAACTTACTGGTGTCATCCATTTGTTTCCTGAAGTCCAATCTATTTACGCTCATTTTGAGTGAATTAGTGAAATAACCTCTCAGGTGAAATGTGCAATCTCTCCATGGAATTGAATCTATTCAATATGTGCAGTCCTGCTCCCCCTCTAATGATCCTCTTCACAGTTTATATATTATTGCTATTTTCATATTTCCTTATCTTCTTATTGGCATGTAAATGATTTATCACTTTTTTACTGATGCTTCCATTTTGTTACTTCTCACAGAGGAGGAGCAACGCAAAGCGAAGGAGCTCATCAACAGGGAGGCGGAGTCAAGGCGCGTGGAACTTGTGACGTCGTCGTCGTCGTCTCCGCCAGTCAGAGCCAACCACATCAGCTGGGGCGATGACACTCACCGTCAACAGCCGCATCACCCTCCAGCCCCGCCGCCCCCCTCCCTCCAACATCATCAAGTTCCCATCACCGTCATCCCAATGGTCCCCGTTGTCACTTCGACGCCGTCGGTCCCACCACTACCATTCCCAACGCCAATTGCTGCGGCAGCGACGTCATTCAACGGCTCCCCGCCGGTGAAGAACTCCTCCTCCCCGCCGGTGAAGATCTCCTCCTCCCCTCCTCCTCCTCCTCCGCAGCCGGCCTCTCGTCACCTGTTGTGCGCCCCCCAGATAAAAGTAGAGACGAGTCAGCAGCTGATGGGAGCAAAGCCCAGCCAATCACAGCCTCAGGTTCAGGTTCAGTACCCGACCTCCATTAGCATTAATGGTTCGAGCTCACATCATACACTGGTTCCCCATCAAGCCCCGCCCACACCTCAGCCCCGGCCGAATGGCGTGAAGATGGAAGACATGAGGGGGATGGAAGGGAAGAGGAGACCAGGAGGGTCAGTTTGTCTGTGTTGATCAGAGTTGATACTAGTAACTAACTAATGACTTTATGGTTGTTTGATCATTTACTCCTGTGTTTTCAGAGCGGGGACCAGAGAGGTTCATAATAAACTGGAGAAGAACAGGTGAGTCATAATAATCAGAACTTTGTTGCACTGACCAAACAGCCGTGTTGTTTTTAGCTTTACCAACACATACATACATACATGTTTTTTTTGTTTTATCAAGTTTGTTAGGAAAGGTCCTAGCATTTCCTAACACAGAGAAAACTTCACACGTGCACACCCTCACCCCTTCAGACTGTGATGATGATCGACTTACTGCTACATTGTGAATATTCTCCAAGACGTCTAGCAAATGACAACCAAATCAAAAGTGTGGGTCTTTTCTCGTTTTTGATTCTTGGCCCTCCAGGCGAGCGCACCTCAAAGAGTGTTTTGAGACGCTGAAGAAGAACGTTCCAAATGTTGATGAGAAGAAAACGTCCAACCTCAGTGTTCTCCGCAGCGCTTTGCGTTACATACAGGTAAGGAGGGATTAAATACACTTCTCACAGCTCTTCCAGTTAACGTTTCCAGCCTTTTTTCGGGTACCACTCGCTTCTTGTTTTTCATCATCTTTGTTTTTCATCTTTCTCGAGCTCTGAGACCAGAATTCAGTGTTAAAGATACAATGCTGCTTTTTTCTAAGCCGGGCATTTTTTGTTCGTTAGTGTCTTGTGGCCATGAGATGACATCTGCCAAATAATGATGAATCAGTCTATAAGAAAGTGGTGAATAGTCTGCACAATATAATGATATATATCACACCTGAGCTGCGTTCAGACATGCACTCAACTCTTCTAACCTCCTGACATTCTCCAGACATGTGGAAGACACAGATGAAGATGTCAGAGAGAGTTTCACGGTGATTAAGGGCAGATGCTGGTGCTGATGTAAAAAGAAACAAGTGATCTCTGCAGCGAGAATTTATTCATAGCTTCCCTCACCTGAATGCTCCTGAGATTTCTGTGTGGTTGTGAACGGGTCTGACCCAAGAATCTCCTGCTGCTTTGTTCAAATGTGAAAAGCAAACTCCACAGAAAGGTCCAGACCCAATTGTGCAGGAATTTTGTGGAGTTCATGTCTGAAAATGGCTTTGTTGAGTTGTTGTTGGCCTTTCAGTCAGACGTTGTGTTACTACATCCTGTAATCGTGTTCTGTCGGGGAACCAAGTATTAAGTAACCTGAAAAGATGAAGAAGTTACATGTTTGTGTGGAAAGATTTGCAGCATAATGTAGTTGTGTAGAAAAATAATTCATATCGGGGAATTGATCTGAGGGTGATGTGGGGGAGGAGGCTGTACAGCCCCAAGGGTTGAGTCTTCAGTCCACAGAAGTAGATGAGAGGAGATTTTTTGTGCTGTGGCAGAATCGAATTGAGGCCCGGAGCTGGATGCAGTCGTTCTTTTTTGTGTCATGATTGGGACTTCAATGGGGAGTCAGTGGAAGGAGCTAAATTAGTCAGTAAGATGGAAGAACTTCAAGATGTTGGGATCAGCCTTCAGGGAGCACAACAGGAGGATCTGAGGCGCTCGATGACACGAGATGGTGTTTGATGCGCGGCAGATCATAGCTGCTGGTGAGGAAATCCGTACGGCACCGTTTTTCATGTTGTAAAAGAAATGTTATCATCCCACTCAGCAACAGTACTCAATTATTAAATAAGTCCATCCACAGGAGGTTAATTGAACAAATTTAAGAACTGATTACTGATTTATCAAGCAAAAGAATATTGAATATTCACAGACACAATGTGAGTCTCATGCTATTGAGCCTCGTCCCTAAACACTGGTGACATAACTTCCTGCATCCATGTTGTGAAAAGATAGCCCTCAAGTATATGCCCCCATTTTATCCCACTAAACCTCCAGAAATAGTTATTATCTTTATATTTAGGCCAGTACATTCATCGGCCAGTTTTATTATAGATAAGTGACTCGCCGCCCCTCACCCTACCTCTCGTCATATAAGCTCCGTCCCTCTCCCTGAGCCATGTGAGATCTGAGCACATGGCTAGTGCGAGCTCGATGACGTCACCGTAGCTCCACCACTCCGACCTGCTCTGCATCTCTCGACTGCAGAGCGAGAGAGCGAGAGAATGAGAGAGAGATAAGCAGGGCAGCACCACTGCCATGCTTATAACAGGGGGAATAGTTCAGATCAGATTTCCTTTGTCTTCCGACCCCTGTCTGTCTCGCCCTTTTTTTTCCCCTCCTCGCCTCGTCCTCTGTCGCCCTGTTGTCTGTACCGAACACTTGGTAACCATAGCAACAGGCAGCAGGTTGTCCAGGACACCCTAGTCAGTCCGTTCCTCCCTGTTTGTCTGCACAGGAAAGTGCATATGAGGTTGTGTGATGTAAAGATTAAACCAGTCAAATCCAGGCTATTGGTCATTTTGTCGATGGTTATTGATGCTGTTAGACCGCTGGGAACCTTCAGGGCTCTTGGTGCTGTCGTCATTCCTATTGCAGATGCAGATGCAGATGTGTGTGTGTGTGTGTGTGTGTGTGTGTGTGTGTGTGTGTGTGTGTGTGTGTGTGTGTGTGTGTGTGTGTGTGTGTGTGTGTGTGTGTGTGTGTGTGTGTGTGTGTGTGTGTGTGATTAATGCAGAGACGCCTGTCAGGACAAATATCATCACTCTTGAGATATTTGCACCTTTTTCATCAGGGAGTAGTTGTGATGAAAGAGGAAGAATAAAGGCGGCATAGATGAGGTGAAGGAGGAGGGGGGAAGGGTGTCCAAGGAGAGATGGATGGGGGTGTAGAAGGAGAAGGAGTGTGGGATGGAGAGGGGGAAGGGTGTGGATTGATCTGACGCAAACATCCAGTAACGTCACCCCTTAAATATAATTACCCCCTTGTTCCTTCGCCAAATTGGATAGTTCCTGATGTTATTTTTAATTTAAATTTTTTTAACAAACAGTTTTTCAAGCAGCCAGATCCTCGCAGATGAGGTTGCCAAGGAAACGGTTGTGGGCGGAAGTTGTTTCCTTGGTGATATGGTGCAGGACTCAGTGTCTGTGTTCGTATAGGAAGACCTTGAGATGCGTGGATACACATGCACACGTACGTCGCCGGTTGTAGTTCCTCTGTGGTCATCTATTGGCTGTGACTGTGTTGGAGGAAGCAGTGTCGATCTGTCACACAGTGTATTCAGCCAAGTGTGCAAGTATAAATTATGTTATAACCGACAAGAAGGGGGGGGAACTTTGAGGGGGGTGTCGGATGAGAGGTATTGAGCTGTTATGAACGAGTTCACCAGGTCTGAATTGTTCACCGTTTCAAAGAGCGCAGAGGAAGCGCGCGTGAGGCCGTCAGGTGCCTGTGGAGTAAACAGCTTTGCTCAGTGAAGTGAGTGAGCGCCCTGTAGTAGGATCATGTGTCCCCATATGCTCATTTCCTGTATTTCAAGCTTTCTTTTCTCTCTGGGCTGCACGAATCACTTCTCTACCCTTTTTTCTCCTATCATTCAACCATTCAGATTTTTAGATTTCAGTTTTGTTAACATCCTCTGCCCTCCCTTATCCACCCATTTCCTCCCCTGTTCCTGACCCCCTCCCTCCCCCTCGTACCTCCCGAGTAATCTGTGTTAATGTTCTTAGTCTGTCGTAATGTTTGGCGTTCAAGCGTCAGCTGACCTACACAGGAACTGGGTCACAGAGATGGCGTGGTGAGGCGGGGAAAGCTGCACTCTCCCTCTTTCTAAATAATTCTGTCTCACTCGCTGTGTTTTTCCTCCTCGTTGCTAAATCTGCAAACACACGTGTCTCTTACAACTCTGCGGACGACAGGGAGTGAATGCTTTGATTCAGTTGTATGTGACTGAAAGCCAGTGACATAAGCACGGGCGGGTAGATGATGAATTGGTGTGATTGTTGGCAGCAGAAGACAGCAGGACGTCCACTCCCACTGCGACCCTGTTCGTTCTCTCTCTCTATTAAAAACAACATGCGGTATCCAGGAAATAGGTGGAGCTGTAGATGACGCAGACAAAAGCAGCGTGAACATGCTTGAATTTGCAGGCATGCCTTCCTGCTTGTGTGTGAAACTGGGATGGTGCAGAGATCATCGTGTTTCAGGCTTGTGTAAGGGAGTGAGAAAGACAATTGGCCTTAATTCCCTTTTCCAGTTCCTTGAATTGTAGATATTTAAAACTAATCCTCACTTCATAGTGTGCATGAGGTTTATTCTTCATCAGTGGCCTGGATCTTTATTTACAAGAGACACAACCAGGTCCTCATTTTCCTACGTATGATTTATTGCCCCTCTCTCCTGTTTTATGATCTTCTCTTATTTGCCTTGTTAATTTGCTGCGGCTGTTAAAACAAACTCCACACTTCCTCCATCTGTTTCATATTAATAGGTTTTTTGTGTTGGGCTTTCTCAACACAGAGGAAAAACCCCACAAAGCAGCATCAATCAGGATGAATTAAATGAGCGATGACAGTGTTTATGATGATGAGAGAATCTCAGATCAACACAGGTAGATCTGAGACTGTTTTGAAACAATGAAAAAGATGCTGTGGGAATCAACCTTATGTGAACCTTTTGTAGTAGATATTCTTTTTTTACACATATGTTGTCTGGCCTAAGCTGAACAAAGACTTTTATCTGAGAATGTATTGCCTGTGTTGTATTTCTCTCATCCTTTGCATGGTTTTGCAGAAGAGGTTAGAAGCGTTATAACAGTATTTCCTCCTCTGCTCTCTGTGTCTCCCCCGGAAGACTCTGAAGCGCAAGGAGAAGGAGTACGAGCACGAGATGGAGCGTTTGGCCAGAGAGAAGATCGCCACGCAGCAGCGGCTGGCCGAGCTGAAGAACGAGCTCAGCCAGTGCATGGACGTCACGGAGATCGACAAAGTCCTGCGACAGACCATTCAGCCGGAGGACGACCAGGCCTCCACGTCCACTGCATCAGGTACAGTGACGATGCAACAACTAGAGACGATACTCTTACACAGAACCAACCACAAGAAGTACAATGGTAGGTAAAGATTTTTAATAGCAGAGGAGGCACAGGGAGAGATAGATGGTTAGATTTAGTTTGAATTTTAGTTCAACTGTCTCTCGGTTGGGGTTGGGTATCGTTTGTACCTTTTCCAATACCTTTGCTTTTAAAATGGTTTTTCATGTTCCTCCTTTACAAGGAAGTGTTTGCAAGCACGTCCTGGTGTCGAAATCCTTTCACGAGAAATACAGACACGCTTTCCACCGTTAGGCTTCAGGTATTTTGTTGTTGACTCAAGTTTGAGGTATCTAACTATAGGCTAACGTAATGTATGTTTCCACCAGAGTTAAGTGTAATGATAACTAGGCACGTGCAGTGATGGTTATGTTGCCGGTGAGCAGGACAACTTGTTCAGTACAAAGCCTTGGCACCGAAATCTGCGTTGTGATTCGGTCCCTGGATTTCGGTACCCAACCCTACTCTCAGTGGAAATTATATTTCATAAATATTCATGTTCACACGGAGGACAGGGAACTGTTTTCTTGCATCATGACATGATGACTGACAGGTTTCCTCTCTGCTTTACAGAAGGAGAGGACAACTTTGAGCAAGACATGGACGAAGATGTCGCCGCTCCTCCTGCTCCAGCACTCCTGACCAAACCAGCGCCTCCCATCCTACAAGCCCAGCCGCTCCTCACCCCTCACCTGTCAATCCAGCACACCGCCCTGCCTTTGTCTGGAGTCTTGACCACGCCCTCCCCCTCGGGTCCCCTTCCTCCTCAAGCCATCGCTCCGGCCCCAGGTCCGCCCCCTCTGCCGCCTCATCCCATTCAGCCCCCGGTTTTGCAGGTCCAGCCCACCGTTATCGCTCATGCCGCCGTCTCCCACCCTTCGGTCATCCAAGCTGTCAATCACACACTGCCAGCCAATCACAAGCACCTCACACACATTGCCCCATCACCCGGTCCCACCGCCTCTACCCCGCAGCCATTAACGGCAGCTCAAGCCAACCACCAACATATAACCGCCCAGCCCATCGGACATATCACCGTCCACCCGGTGGCTCACCTGGGAGCTCCACTGCCATCCCACCTCCCGACTCTTTACCCCCAGGGTGTATCTGTCTCCCAGCCCACCATGGTGGGCCACATCACTCACACCTTCACCCATCACACTCTGCCGCATGTCCAGGCTAATCCTCAAGCTAACACTAACGGAGCCCAGGTAAACAGCGCTACCATGTTGAGCCAGGGGAGCTCGTTAGGGAAACCCACAGCGGTGCTGGCCCCCCACCCCCAGCTGGTTGGACAGGCGACCGTCCTAAACCCTGTCACCATGGTTACGGTCCCAACTTTCCCTGTCAGCACTCTCAAACTGGCCTGAAAGAGTTAAAAAAAAAAAAAAAAGGATGGGTCGGACTGAAGGAGAGAAAGATTCAGAACTTCTGGATAAGTTGTCACACTCCAATCAATAACCAAGAGTCTCTGACAGACATGAATTCACAAAAACATCATCAGCTGTTTTTTGGACAAACTTGTGACAAATATCTCCAGAGATATTCGGTCACAGCTCTGTTAGTTTGTGAACAATAGGACTAAAGCAGAGTCGGGGGTCCGGCCATTGTTTATGAGAATGCGACTGACATTTGTCTCCGCTGCAAAGACAGGAACTCTTGTTTTACCTTCCTTCCTTCCTTCCTCTGCCTTCTTCTCTACTTCCTTCCCTTCTCTCCTCCCTTTACAACAAGAAGCACTAACACGATAAGCTCAGTTCACACTCAGGCATCAAGGATTTACCTTAAACTCTTCATTCATCCGTCGAGGGACAACGCACGAGCGAGAGACAGTAGTTTGTCGTTTTGGCTGTTGTCACGATGATACAGTCTGTGCCCGTTTTGTATTCATGTGATCTCAATGTCATGTGGGACATCGTTGGGGAATAATGTCACTGACGGGTTTGAGAGCAGCTCTGTGGTCTCACTAATAAATTGGACACAGAGTGTGAAGTTGACCACATCACACACAAAGTTAGAGCAACACTAAGCAACTTTATAACTAAAAATAGCAGCTTCATTCAAAGGTTTCATGGTTCGCTGACTTGGAACAGAGAGAGAATGTTTCCTCTTTCATTCCCACTCCCTGAATGACCGTTTTTGCGTTATGTAACTGGTGAGCGTGTACGATCTCTTCGTACACGCGGAACTGACACAGATTCACTTGTCAGAATCAGGTGCAGCGAGTTGAAGAGTAAAGCTGAACTGTAGCTCAGTTAAAAAGATGTAGAAGTTATTAAAAACCAGTTTATCTCCAATATTCAGCAGCAAACTTTTAGAATATGAAGAAGTCTCAACTGAATTTGGTGGCTTTGTTACAGCTGCAACTATTCTGGTGCAGGAAGCTGAGGATCATGGGTAATATCCACCGTTCAGCGTTTCAGGTCACTGAGTAGAGTTACAGTTTAGTTTTCTCTACATGAAAACCTCTTAATCACTCTGGCTGTGGCTGCAGGGGGCGCTGTTGCTCAGTTAAAGTTACATAGTGTTGCTTTAAATGGATTTAAATCATGAAATCTTAACGACCGTCAAAGAAAAGTTCCTCATTTACATTGCTTGGATTTCTTTTCACCCCTTTGCTTTTGCCTTCGATCTCAGTACAGAAGTATAGAGTAGAGAACTTGCTTCAGGAGGTTGGTCGTCTCCAGCTTCCTCCAAATGAAGGTTCGTCACCGTTTCACCTTAAATAGTTACAGAAAAAGAGTGAACGGCAGGTGGTGATGCTTTAATGAGATTTGAACCAATCTGCAGCTAAAATATACAAAACCTTGTCTTCTTTGAGTGTGATTTCTGTCCTGTCAGCTTCTGGTGGCGTGAGTGGAGGTGTTTAACCTTTCTGTCTTTTTGGATGGAGAATCTGAAACAGTGGAGTGTCCCCCACAGACGAGGCGCAGGTTAAAAGAGCCTACGATTGCTCAGCTCGCTCTCATTGACGGACAACAGGACCTTGGCCTGTTTGACAGACGTTGAATTTCAACCAAACTACAGAATCATGAGTCATAAAACAGACGTTTAAAGTGAGACCAAGGAAAGTTTGAGTGAGATTTACACATATTGTCTTGATTCATGCAACCAGTCAAATGTATAACGATGCTTCACTGCACTACTTGTCCCACAGTGAAAAGATGGTCAGAATTATTTATCAGCTGTTTTCTACAGGATTTTTGAAAGAGTCGCGAGAATGTTAAAGTCTCTTGGACATATTTTACTGTCCGATTGATTTTTCCGATTCTGTTCTAAACCAAACAAAAGCCCGTCACAGATTTAAGCCGACATGG
Source organism: Verasper variegatus (assembly GCA_026259375.1). Lineage (NCBI taxonomy): Eukaryota > Metazoa > Chordata > Actinopteri > Pleuronectiformes > Pleuronectidae > Verasper > Verasper variegatus. Next base: position 5,274,548 of record CM048051.1, read on the forward strand.
CAAGTTTTTAACTCATCAGATGTTTGCTGACTTTAATTACAAAAGACGGCCCAGGAAAATGAAGACGTTCACACAACCATGTTACTGCTCTCAAAACAGTCAGCGACAGGTTTCCTCATGATGTTCCTCTAACACACCGCAGGGCAATACGGGTTTCCATCCTCTATTCTCTCTAATGCAACAGCTCCCTCTGCTGCCTCCCCCTGGACCTCATTCTGACGTCACACACACACACACACACACACACACAACACAAACTTCCTGCACAACCTGGACTAAACACTTTCAGTGTAACACCTCAGTGTTGTCCTTGAAAACAGTCGAACGTTATCCTGACTGGTGCTTTGTGCTGTGTTACATTAAACACAGTACAGGACATTGAACACATGATAAACTGCAGAGGAGACTGAGAGGAATCCCAGAAAATATATTTTTAAAGCTAAAGCTCCAAGTTTGGATACAGCACAAAAATATTAAGTTGAAAATCAGTTCGCATTTTTTTCCACTCCAATGTTTTACAAACGGACATCAAGCTGACTCCTCTGCTCCAGTCCAGAAAATCACTTTCTATATTTCGAAATGGAATGTGTGTGTGTGTGTGTGTGTGTGTGTGTGTGTGTGTGTGTGTGTGTGTGTGTGTGTGTGTGTGTGTGTGTGTGTGTGTGTGTGTGTGTGTGTGTGTGTGTGTGTGTGTGTGTGTGTGTGTGTGTGTGTGTTCAAGGTCACACTCAAACAGCTCGCGGCTCCACAGCCTTCTTCTCAGCCTACACGTGTCACATCATCCGATCTCCCATCAGTGTGTGGATGTAGTCAGCGTCGCGCGGATCTGCTCTTTGCCTCTTCTGCTGTTTCTCAATGTTGCGTCTGTACATGTGAGTGTATTCAATGTTTTATATTCTGTACTATAGTTAATCCTATTGTACCTGTAGCATGGCTCTGTTTCTTTGGTTATACAGTTTGCCCTGTGCATGAAAGAGTGCGTGTGTGTGTGTGTGGCAAGCAAGTTATTTTTGTACACAGAGGTGATTTATGGTATGAAGCCCGTCTGGGTGCTGTGGTGTGTGCCTATACTCAGTTTTCCTGAACACTGTGACAACTCTGGCGAAACACGTACGCACTGAGCGAATGGAAGAGACAAAGATTTACTGTCATACATGTTTTTCTTTTCTTCTTTTCTTTTTTTTAAGTTTTTCCATTTTGTGAGTTGGACTGAGTCGCGCGGGAGTGAAAAAAGAAAATGACAAAAAAAGTTGTTGCTCTTTTTCTTGACAACAAACTGATGTCTAATATTCAATTTGAGTTTTGTAATATTTGTATGTATGTATGAAAGTTTTGTAAATTTGTGATGGTATGCACGTTTTGGCATATGAGTGTATGTATCTTACAATTTGAAATGCTTGTTTCCTTGTTTGTTTTTTTGCATGTAGATTGCCGTTTAGGTTCTTTTTGTTTAAAGGTTTTGTTTTCATGTTTATTTTCGGGACCATGTACAATACTGTATAACGTGGGCAGGATCTTGGACCTCATGCTACATTGATATTATATATGAATATAAAAACGTGTTTTCCCTATGGAGAAAGTTTTAAGTTATATATCGCCTGTACACTTTGGGCTGCCTTTTAGATCTATCTGTCCACTGTTTAAGATAACAATGATGATAATGGATAAAACATATTATTAATGAAGAATTATGCTGATGAAATAATAAAGATTCTTAATAAATCTTATTACATTTACAACACATCTTGCTCCTGTGTTTTAATGGTCGCGTGAAAAAATATATACAGACAAAACTTCATTACAACACAGACAAATTGAAAGATAAAAAAAAAAACGCATTCACAAGTTACAAAAACCTTGAAAATGCAGTTTACATGTTACAAACCCAATATCACCACAATGGCCTTTAGATGGCAGCGCTACACAATTATCAAAGATACTAAATAATGAGCTGTGCTATTACATTAGTAAAACCAGAATGGCTGCCATGGCTCAACAGTTTCCTTACATTCTATCAAGCTGCACCACATGTCACACACTCAGATAAATCAGTTCCAAACACATGGCTGATTATTTTCATCATCTTTCCATGAATCAATTCCTTGGACATTGGTGAAAATGTTGAAAAATGCCTCTTGCTATGATAAAGAAAGAAAATTCCTGGATTTTGCCCCCAGATCCGGGTCTATGACAAGTCATTTTGATCTGTTGGTGGAACTATCACACTTTAAAAGCCTCTATTTATACATAATAAAATATAAATCAAAATAAAAGTAATAGGAAATTGGACAATTAACAGACAAATGAAGTTATTTCACATTCTTGCATGTTAAATTAGGAATCTGTCATTTGAACACTAAAACGTATTAAAGATTTCGCAGAAGTCACTTTTAATTCAAAGCTGTTTTTTAGTTTCATTTTCAAAAGCAGGTTTATGATAATCACTTAGAAGTCTCGTGCACGTCCACTGGGGAAAACCTCACTATTCATGCATTGTCCTGGAGAACAATAATCAGACAAGGCTCTGGATATCATGTGGCTTGTTTCCTGTTCTGACATCACATTCTATAAACGGGGGCTGTCTCTGTCTTCCTGTTCGCTGCTGGTCCGTCTCCTCTCCCAGGGAATCGTGGGAGGATCAGCAGCCGCCTCTGTGACTGTGCTGCATCTGCTCCTGAATCCTCTCCAGCACCTCCTGCATCCTCCTCAGCTACAGACACCAACGAATGAAGGAGTAGATCAGGGCCGATCACATTTTTCAGTGAGTGAGTGAGTTAGTGAGTAAAAAAACAAATGTACCTCTTCGTCTTTCTCAAAGATGAGTCTTTCCTTCTCACTGTCAACGGCGGCGAGCGGCAGAGGGAAGTTGTCCTCGCTGCCTTCTTGAAACTTCTCACGCAAACTAAAACACACACAGACAGAGAAGAAGAACAAAATCTATTCTATTGTATGCTTCATTTTTACTAACTTGTATTTTAAAATGTTCTGAAACATCATAACTGAGAATGTAAGAAAAGGCCTGAAGAGATCTTTAAACGATTTATATATGATATGGAAAAGTCAGGCTTAGGAAATTAACCCATTCCTTCACAATTGGGATTTTAACAATGTGTTAAATAAGCCATTACATATGTAGTGAAACACCATTTCATGTACCAATTTAATGTGGCCGATTTCAACCCTTTCTTTCTGCCTGAAAATACCAATGGAATGAAAATTAGAAAGAAAATTTAAATACAAATCTCTCTCCTCCAGAAAGTTACAGTTTAAGAGGCAACCAACGAAGTACTGGAAGCTCAGTGACTCAAACAGTGGACGTGTATATGTCCTGCCTCCACCCACCTGCGCTTCCTCTCCTGCACCACCATGCGCGTCATGTTCTGGATGCACTGCGCTCGGTAGTTCTCGTAGTGCGTCTCCCGCGTCACGTCCTTCAGGTCCTGCATGTGCGTCCTCACCAGCATGTTCCTCAGCAACAGGAAGTCAGAGTGAGCCGGGTTCTCCACTGGGATTGGAACAACATGACAACATGTAGCTGGATCACACTGGTTTTGATTTTATTTTTAACAGGACAACCGCAATGAGAACAACGGATGTGAACGGGCTAAATTCACATTCACAGAAATATGAGGATATTGTGACCTTTGACCTTCGAGCACCAAAATATAATCAGTTCATCCTTGAGTCCAACAAAATATATATACATATATCGTCTTGGGACGGACAACCCGAGAACATAATGTCTCCATGATGATTGTCACTGGAGTATATGTTTGTGTGTTTTACCTTCGACCACCCCCCAGGGATACAGACGACCTCTGAATCGGCGACCTTTACTCTCCACTTGAACGTTACCCCCGATCACTGCAAACGGGATGCTGTCCTGCAGAGAGAAGGAGAACCAATGAGCTGTCAGTCTCGAGGTGGATCCAACAACTCATTTATAACGTGAGGATTCAAGCGAAGAACCTTGAGGATCTGGTCGTGCATCTTAAAGTCTTCGTCCTCGTCTGAATCACACTCTGGAAACTGGTAGATGTTGATGCCAAACTGCTTCATCTCCTCTTGGATCTTGAGTCAGTGGAGACAAAAACAAAAACAAGGTTTTAGAGCGATTATCTTTTATGTGATTCAAACTTAAGACAACGTGAGATCTCATACCTTCATCTTCTTCCTGCAGACCTCTGCCTGTGTCAGACTGTCGGCTTTGGCCAATATTGGAACTATGTTGACTTTTTCGTGGATGGCCTTCATGCACTCAACGTCCAGAGGTCGAAGGCTGATGGGAGGAAAACACATAAGTGCGGACATACAAAAATATACCCAAAAGAACAATTTCTAGTTTAGCCACATGTGCACAAGACAAACACCAGAACGTCAGTGTACCCATGGCCGAAGGGAGAGATGAAGTAGAGGCAGCAGTGAACTCTGTTGTCCTGGATGTTCCTTCTGTTCAAGCCGCTCTCATCTCTGAAGTACTTTTCAAACTGCTCGTCGATGTAGTCCTCTATCTGCTTCCAGCTGATGCAAACACAAACTCTGAGTGAGTGAAACAACAACAGAGACGTCCACAAACAGGGAAGTCAAAGGAGGTACTTGCTTCGGGCTCTGAGCTGAGAGAGGGGGGGGGGGCCCTGAGAACAGGTGATTACATTAGTTCACAGCAGGTCCCTCTTGTTTGGGGCCCCCAAAATCCCTTAAAACACGAATCATGTCTGGGTTTTAACCTGCAGAGAGACGCTGATCTCACCTTTCTGAGTTGTTGACGGCGTCTCCGAACCCGGGCGTGTCTATGATGGTGAGCCTCAGTTTGATTCCTTTCTCCTCGATGCTGACGGTGTGTTTGACGATGTCGACTGTTTGACCGATTCGTTCTGCAGACGCACACGAGTGCAACGTAAGTCGTGGCAGCCTCACTGACGGCTGATGACATGAACCTGTGATACATGAAGTAACCTCACCTTCAGCATTAGGAACCTTCCTGTCTTTGTAGAGGTCAGTGAGGAACAAACTGTTGATTAGTGTGGATTTCCCGAGGCCAGACTCTCCTACAGAGGGAACAAGAGAGACACTCTGCAACCCAGATTCAAAACATCACATCCACGTGTGTTGTCTTGTTTGTCCAACACAAAACTTAAAATCAGATGACACAACACAACAGCAACAGGACAAATCAGCAGTGATGTCTCTGATCTGACCTGAAACGTTCTTGATCTTTGTATAAGATGGTGGTTTTCGTAATGTGTGTGTTTTCAGGGGGAGAGACGCTACATTCAGTCTTGATACCAGCCTCAGTCAGTCTTATAATCAGTTTCTCAGTGAGCGGACACACAGTAAGGGACTGACCTGCCACCATGAGTGTAAACGTGAAACCTTTCTTCACTGTCTTTCTGTGAACCTGATTGGGCAACGTGGCAAATCCCACATACTCCTTGTCCTGATCCTGCAGACAGAAATGGATTAAATAGATGAACTCAAATACTTTGCTCAAAACATCATAGTAAATATTGTTTTCCCCTGTGATGCTGCAGCCTTATCAGTAGGTTTACTCATCGACCATCAGCGGCTTTATCAGCGAGGAGGAACTTTGAAGGCAGAACAGACGTGAGGTCTTGTCGAGAACTTGTTAACCACATCATGTTTTGAAATTGAAACCAGGTGTCTGACCTCTGTGTAAAGTAAGACTCTTTTTTTCAAGTGCATATGAGAGATTTGTCAACAGGATGAGAACTGTGTATCCGACAGTGTGGGTCAGGGTTTGGTGATGTACAAGGAAATAAAATGAAAGGTCGTGTGTTTTTGTTCTGCTTCTTTTAGGTATATTTTGATTCGTTTTAGTATTTGGGAATTAAAAGGTTCATGGGGGGTTAGTGTTACAAATTACAAGTTTCTTTTCAATCGCCAAATGCTCTTAAAAAAAACTAGATCACAAGGCAGACATCACGACTGTCGTCTTAGGCACTGACAGATAATAACACACACACAGTAATGACACACACAGGTAATAACACGCAGAACACACCTCTGGAGAGTCATAGGGGTCAAAGCGTCCCCACGGACTGTGTGGACGGGAGACCGAGCTGCCCGTAGAGTCCAGAGACGTCTGAGAGACGAGCTGCTTCCTCAGCGGCAGGGGCTGAAACCCTGAGTCCACTCCTGCGCGGTGCGGTCTCTGAGGGGCTGGTGGAGGTTCGGTGGTAGGGAGGCAGGGGATGGGACGGGCAGGAGGGGGGGTCCCGGGGAGGCTGGGGTGTCTCCCGTTGGTTGTGGCACGGGGTCCCTCTGCCCCGTGGTTCACTGACATCTGGTGACCTGGTTCCTGGTGCTGATCCCCAAGCTGAGAGACGGCAGGCAGGTCCCTCATGGCGAAGGGAAACTGAGTGTCCTCCTGATCATCAATGGACAGACTGGAAAACTAGGACGAGAGACAGCAAAAATGTCCATCTTTCCCCTCATCTGTTGTGTATGACACAAGGATCTACGTTTTATTTATTTCACATTTCAGATATGGGCCCTTGAATAAACATGACGTGATAAGTTTTCTGTTGCAGTGCAGCTACACGCTTTCTTCACTGATTGGCTGAGGCCCTCATCCACCTGTCCAGCGATGGGGGAGATACACACAACAGTCAGTGTTGATCTGCAGGTATTGACTAGACTCTTAAAGTCTTTTGTTTAGAGGAGAAGTTTTCATTGCCACACTTCTGTAGACAAAGCAAGTGGATGAAAATAGTCATGAGGTCTACAAGTCTCTGTCTGTTTTTTGTGGACTCGTCTTTTTTCCAAAGGCCTCGGTCCACACCTGCCTTGGTAATTTCCTCACAGGAGATACACATCACACACTGTCCTAAGTCCTCTTTGTGTCCTCTTGGTCTAAAGGCAGCGGCACAGCTCTCACTGCTGCTGGTGGCCTGAGCAGGTTGGGTTTGGCATCCCTCTACCTGTCAGCTCTCATTACCCACAAAGCTTTGCAACGGGGCTTAACCCAGCTTAATGCCCTGTCAGGGTGGGGGGAAGTTGGAGATTTAACTCTGAAACACACACACACACACACACACACACACACACACACACACACACACACACATTTGCACAAGCTATCAACACTATGATTAAAGAATATTCCACAAAGTTGTCCTACCTCTGATAAGGTTGCAGCTTTTTTGAGAGGAGAGCAGGAATAAAAAAAATAAAATGTGGGGAAAAAATGTATTGTTTGTAATATAATGCAAATACAAAAAGGCTTGATGTATAAGCTGGATATAAGAACAGAAATGGATGTTAATTCACCTTTGCCAAATAAATCAAAGAATAAATTGAACTAATAAAAGTTAAGAATTACTTACTAATACAAGTAAATACAACTAATAAATAAAATTAAGCACTATATGTTTAAAACAGTAGAAATAAACACTAATGGCTTTCAACGTTGTATCCTTATAGATCACATAAATCCTATAGGAGTACCACAGGCTGCTCGATTGTGTTTTCACCGGGCTGAGAAATGGGATTTCCACAACCTGTTGGTCAATTCAATAAAACAATGAAGCAGAGGTGTGTGTGTGTAAATGCTGGTGTTCAGTGTGTTGGTGGACGTACCTTTCTTATGGTTGCGGAACCTGACCGGAGAGGACATGTGCTGCATGCTGCTGCTCGGTCCCTGGATAAGCTACACAGTGACCACACAACAACAACTACATGAGAAGTGATAAAACGTGAAGAGCCATATGGTGTGCGTGTGTGATCACTGCTGCTCCATGTGTTGGACTGAGCTCAGGGTGCAGCTCGCTCACTGGTGGTAATGTGGTACAGTGGAGGACAGGGGAACAACAACAACAACAACAACAATAATGATAATATAAATAAAAATATCAATGATAATAATAATACAGATATTCCTGCTACGACGACTACTACTAATAGGAATAATAATAACAATAGGAATAATAATAATAATAATAATAATAATAATAATAATAATAATAATAATAAATTAGAAATATTATTACTATTGTTTTCTTTTCTTGTTTTCTATTTCCTTAATTTTACCTTGTGTATGTTTTCTATTTGTTTAATTATGAGTGCCATCTATTAAACCTGCAGGTTAGATTTCATTAATTATTTAATTCATTATATTCAACCAAGTAGTAGTACATTTAACCTAGTGAGTATTTAATGGTAAAAAGTCATTTCAATCGAGTCCAAGTACTTTTTAATCTTCTTTATTGAGTTAACTTCAGTCGTAGTTTGTTCACAGCTCAGTGTGTTGAATGTGGTTTTTACATTTTTAACAGAAAGATTCATATAAGGCATTCTGATAAATATGTGACCCATGCAATTTAAAGCATAAAGTGCAATGTGTTTCACAGTTTCTGGCCACAAAGTTGATACTTGGGCCCAACTAATAGATTGACTGTGAAGTTTAGCTTATCACAGACATACTATTATCAGAGTATTGTAGAATATGTCCAACAAGTAAAGAGAAATTATAAATACTGGTTCACAGAGCAACATGAGGCAACTGTTATAAGCTGTGTGCACTGTTTCTACTTTTCCCTTCAAGTTCTCTGAGCAGTAGTCCTTACTTTCAGCTCTCTCCCCGTCGTCGAGAAGGCACCAGTGTGTTGATAAAATGTTTTTACAGCAGGGCTTTGCAGATGGGTCCTGTCTCGCCCAGCAGATTATAAGAATTCAGAGGAAGGAGCTGTCCTCCGTAGATCTGTCCCACAGCACCCTGCACGTCTTCCTGTGCTGGCCGAGCAGAGAGCTGTTGACTTGGTCTCGTCCTGAGGGGTTATTGTGTTCACAGGTTTCAGGTCTGTCCTTGTCTGACTCTGCGCTTGCAGACATGCAACACTGCCTCCTGTCTTGTGAGTGGTTCATGCAGTCTCTGCTCAAACAGCTGAGGTCGTGCTCTGTCCTCACGTCGTCAGTGTGATGCTGTCCATCCAAATGACTGTCAGGCTTACTGTCTTGGTCTTGGCTTTGAGACAGGTGACTAGAATCCATGTGGTCATTTGCATTGTCTGTACAACTCTTAGGATCAGGGCTCTGTCCTCGTGGCTGTGAGCAGTGGGTTAATTCATGAGATGCCAGGGTGTTGCCCTGGTTGTGAGAGTCGTTTAGCTGTGTGTGGTTTTGCCAGAAGGCTCGATGGAGCTGCTCCAACTCAGAGAGCAAAGGCAGACCGATGTCCAGGTGCATGAGGAGGTTGTCCAGCCACTCCTCCAGCTTTGAGAAGGAAGGACTGAAGCAGTGAAAGACAAAGATTAGTGATAATGAGGGGGCATCAGGGTGTTGCATGCTGTACTGCAGCAGTATATTAAATATTTACTATTTTAGTTTGTGTAATGCTTTGCTTGGTACAGAATTCACTGTTTGGCCAGCAAACACCCAGCTTGAAGCTGTGTGCCTCATACTTTTTTTTTTCATTCCAACATTAAACCGTTATTGCCCTTTCACGTCGTCAACTTGTGACTCACAATAAACTGACTAAACACAAATCAAACAAACTTATTTCTACTTTTAAGTAGTGTAGATGTTTTGTTTACAATAACAAAGTAATGACATTTGAGCCAAAATACGAACTAATATTTACATGCTGATTATGTTTGCAGTTGTGTCTGCTTGTGCGTCCACACCGTTTATCAGCGTCCATGTCACAGCACAGGGCAGCCAGTGGCAGGAAGGCAGCGGGGCACAGTGGAGGGTGGTACTGCTGCAGGAAGCTGACTACATTCAGCCCAAAGTCGTTTGTACGGGGAAGGTCGTCAGGGTCGGCACTCACTCTGCCTATTATCTTAAGAGAGATAGAGAAAGATACTGTACTTAGATTTCAAACTAGAAGTGAAGATGTGTCACGATGAGTCGTGGAAAACCCCAGAGTAAATATGGATACTATCATTTTTTTCCTCTGACATTTACACAACCCTGTAACGCACTCATCACCACATCATTTCGATTCTTAGAAATCACGTGAATTTTATATTTAGGAATGTTTTACCTCTACGGTCTTACCTCACATATCATGATACCAAAAGAAAAGACGTCGACCCGTTCGTCATAGGTTTTTCCTGAGAGGTGAAGAGGAGAGTTGGAGATCAGTGTGTTTGCTTTGAATCTGCTATTAGGCCTTAGAGTAACAACAGACTCCTCCTTAATGCCTTTTTGCACATTTACCTCGCTGTGGCCTTTATTCACAATCATTGTTTCATTGCTATTTATATTTATTTCCTTATATTGTAGTATGTTTCTTCTATCACTACTGGCAGGCCGATGTTACAGAAAAGGAAAGTAGGCTTACAATGGATTTTTATCATCATCTTGTTTCATACAAATCATCCCAAAATTTAAATTGGGGCGACTGAACTAAAGCATTACAACTAGTTCTATTTTACTGGAAACAAACAATCTTTACTTATTGGGTCTCAGAGACAAATTGGATGTCATGGAGGTTTCTTGATTAAGAGACTGCTGTGCTGATTGGCTGGTAGGATTGACATTGCGCACTCACCATTGATCATCTCAGGGGCCATCCAGTAGGGGTTTCCTACCACAGTGTACCGCTTCCTCCTGTCAGGCCTGCGGAGCTCCGACAGCGTCCCCTTCGCAGGCCGCTCCATAGAAGATGTTCTGATCTGATTCTTCTCCTCCCTCACCAGCCTGGCCAGTCCAAAATCTGCCACCACCACAGACTGGTTCTAAACAAGCAGACACGGAGAGAAAGAAATAGTAAGAAGGTGTTATTCTCTGTTTTATTTAAAAGAGGAAATAGTGAGCAAATTCAGATCACCACTCGTTTACCTCTCTAACCAGGCAGTTGTGAGAGTTTAGATCTCGGTGGATAACATTCATGGAGTGTAGATAGGCCTTCGAAGGAGAAATGTTGAATACATTAGACAGAGTTTATAGGAGATTAAGCAATGATTTTGAACTTTGAACTTTTACTTTTAGAATATTGACCAGAGAGAGACTCACCATTCCAGCCGCAATATCTTTGGCATAACTAACTCTTGTACTCCAGGGAAAGTCCTTGTCCTGCAGCAAAATGATTGTGATCAGCATAGAGTGTCTGTGGACTCGTGAAGAACCATTAAAACCCAAACAATCTAAACTTACCATTTTTATGATGGTTTCTCGAAGAGTTCCTCCCTGGATGTATTCAGAGATGAAGTTTATTCGTTTGTCTTTGTAAAACAGCCCAATGAACTTTAGCACATTGGGATGGTCCAGACATCGCATCACCTTCACCTGTACATAATAAAAACACGTAAATAGACATATTGACCATGAGAGGCACTGGTGCATATGAGTGAGGTTATCATCTAGAATAAGAAGTTTAAGTTTCCCTGCTACTTGCATCTTCAAACACGTGGTCATTCCAAGTCTGATGACAACTTACCTCATTTAAGAAAGTCTTGTGCGTCTCCTCATCAAATCGAATCAACTCTTTCATCACCATCACCTCCCCAGTCTCATGATGTGTCACCTTGACAGAAACAAGATGGCTGTTTTACATAACTTACAAAGAACGGACAATAGGCGCACAGCTGTTCGAGATGCTTCGAACAAGCCAAGGAACAAATTGATTTGAAAAAAGTAACTGTGGTACCTTGACAGCCTGACCAAAGAAGCCCTTGCCAAGCACTTCTCCATGGATGAGGTCTGAGGGTCTGAAGATGCGATGAGTCCGATCTCCATGGTCGGCCCGAAGAGACTCTGAGCGAACCATGTCTCTCCTTTGACATAACAGTGTCAGTGCTCCAGTGGACAGAGGACACTTATCTATACTACAGCTGCGCCTGGGAAACAAATGGAAGATTTAGACAGAGCGAAAGAGGGGAATCGTAAGTCGAATTAGGCCGGAAATCAGCACTTACAGGATATGTCTGGATCGCATTCCCATGGTTCCTTGGTGCTGAGGGGGTGAGAGGCTCAATCTGTTTTTTTCAGCTGTCTCCTCCCCTGGATTTGGCTCTTCCTCCAGACTCGGGAGTTTGTGGGTTGATGAAGGTTTTTTGTGAGAACAGGGGTCAGAACAGGTGATGCTGTCCTGAGGACTGTTTGAGTGCAGGACGTCGTCAGGAGGCCGCGGGTTGTGTTCAATGGTGAGCTGCAGTGGTCTGCTAGCGTCCAGGATCACACAGTGTATCTAAAGGAAAGAATATTGGGTTGACCTTTGGGGACATTGTGGTTCTTTCAGTAAGGTGGTTTGAGGCCTACCTCATCTGGGGAAATGTTGCGAACAGGAATGCCGTTGACCTCCAGCACTCGATCGCCAGGTGTGGACAGAGGACAGCAGATCTGGGCTGAGGACAGCTGAGTCTAACCTGAGTGAGAATGCGTGGTGGGGTAGGAAAGATGGGGTCGGACACAAAACAAAGAGGGGATCATTTTTATGGTTTAGTGAGGTTAAGGCGTACTAAATAAAAAATTCACCATTCATCACCTTCTAAATCCAAACACTCACTCTGTCACAACGACTTGAGGACTTTTGTCTTGACTGTGGTCAATGTCCACAGTCAGACCTCGGTGGTCACCTGCATTGGGTGGGAGAGACACCAGCGCCACCATGTGGGGACTCTTGGTGAGTTGAGCAGCTGATCTCACAGCTGACACCACATCCTGACAGAAACACTGACCACTGCAGAACAGCGAAAAAAGGAGCACACATCAGAATCAGAAATGTGCTGCGCCAATAATTAAACGTTTTCTATTTTTATCATCTTTCTTTCTGCTTCAAACTTACCAGTAGAGTTTGGTGCGTTCGACGAGCGTGTACGTTTCTCCGTCTCCAATGAACATATCGCAGCTCATGCAAGTGAAACATTCAGGATGGTACTTCTGCTCTCCAGCTACCTGTGTGTATATATGGAGGTACTTTGGTAAAACACAATGCAAAGGCTGTGGGAATATCTTTTTTTTTTTTTACAATATGATATTTGCTGGGGTCAAACTTGAAAAAACGCAGCTCTGAATTTGAAGTTCGTTCTGTACATTCCTGCATCAATGCTTTTTTTAGTGTCAGGATGTTTTCAGAGGATTTCCTCTGGTTTGAAAGTTGAAAGAAGCAGGAAGGCTTTGAATGCTTGAATACTTGAATAGTTGTTATGACTGTTATGCCAAGATTCTGAACGCAATGTAATATTTGATTGTAGCTGCACTCTAATCTATAAATATTACATAAGGTGCACATTTGATATTTGAATGAGCTCTTGTCAGTTTGAACAGCCGGTGGTTCTGACTGATCAATAAAGCAGCTATTTTTAAATGAGCTCATCAGCTATCAATCAGTTTGCTACTGGTTGAGTTCAGACTGTTTTGGAAAGAGTTAGCAGGAAAACAGGAAGGAGTATCTGCCAAGGTGACGTTGTGCCCCGTTATTGGGTCTTTATCTGTGAGGTTAGGACTTATTATCATGGAAGTTCATCAACATCACAAAATAAGACGAGAGTGTTCAAACTAGCAGGGAAATTAGGCTTTCCTCTTATGTGTAATCTTGTAGTACATGTAGACAGGGGTTAGGGTTAGAAGTTTGTAGTGTGCACAGATAAAAGGCTTCAGTAAGGAACTCTTTTACTCTGCTATTTCCTTGAGGTGTCAGAGTAATAGCATAATCAAAATAATACACACTGACTTTGTAGTTGCTTTTATTTCCTTTAATCGTCTCGCTTTTATAATGACCTCCACCAAGGAGGTTAGGTTTGTTTGTTTTTCAGCAGAATTACGCAAAAACAACCAAACTGAATCTTATATGAAACTTGGTTGAAGGTTGGGACCGGGGCCAAAAAAGAGCATAACATTTTGAAGGTGTTTTCACAAAGTTCCCTTGGATGAATCCGTAGATTTTTATTTAAGAAATCTGACTTATTTAGGATATCCATTTGAAATTTGGTGCAGCTGGAGTGAATTTAAGGAGACTGTTGGGCCTTGGCAAAGGAATGTGCTCTTCTGAGTGCCATTCTGTTGAAAAAATATATTGGAATGTCACCATAATTAGTCCTGTTGTGATGGTCTCCCTGCAGCCGTGGCAGTGCTCTCCATAACGGCCCCAGTAGTGCTTCTTACAGAAGAGCTCTCCCTCTCTTTCATAGTACCAGTGAGACAGGATACAGCCACATTCACAACACCTAAAGAAAAGAGGAAAGTGTTATGTTGGAGGTGTGAGTAAGACGGAGACGGAGAGGCAATAAGATGTCAACAGATACTTCTGACGTGTGTCCAAGCACAGTAACGTGAGCCTCATCTGTCACGGAACACGTGAGACGTGAGGAAAGTCGACCTGTTGGATCGTCTCATGCAGGATCAGGTAGAACATTTCTAGGTCAGCTGGGCCATGTTCTCCAAGTTTGCCTATTTTTAACCACACCCTGTTGTGCTGTGTCACTGATGCCCAGTTCCTCTCCGCTGTTTGCTTGTTTCACTCTGCTTGTGTGACAGTGTGACTGGTTTTGAGGTTGAGACATCAACAGTTATCTTCACTTAATGGACGGCGTTGAAATGATGCATTACAGATCTCAAATGGCTGATGACACTGCGCCAGAGTGCACATTCAGCTGGACACCATAATTGTGTGGCTTCTTAAGAAAGCAGAACTCGTGTAGGGTTCCAGGCAAGTCAAATGTTTCACAGAAAACAACACCTTAATGTTTCCCATGGGCACACCCACTGAAACACTACTCGAGAGAACAAAACAAAGTGCAGCCATTACAACGGTCACCACTGAAAACCCAATTCTTCTTCAAATGCAGTGCAGCACGTCCAGTCCTCCCAGTAGCTAAACCTGGATGTGGAAATAAATTGACACAAAATAAAATAATTGTTTCTTATCTCCAACACAACAGCCAGAGAGGGAGGGGACTTCCTGGACATGGTACAGCTCCATGTTTCCTCTCTCCCTCCCTTCACTGTAAAGGCCATGTTGCTCTTACAATAGAGAATGAAAAGCTTACTATTGAGAGGGAAGTCCGGGATGGTTCGACTTAACTTTTCTCCAACGTAACTTGAAGACAGCATTTCACTGTGATCGATCAAACTTGATCAATCAAGCTTTTCTTGATTAGTTGTGTCACCAGTGCAGGCATTACATATTGTTACACAACCAAAAATGGTAATAACCATTTAACATACTTCTTGTAAGTGATGCTCACCAAAGACTGCTTCATTGTTATTAGTGAGACAACTACAACCAATAGGTCTTTGAACTAAAAATGAATTAATTTCATGAACTTGGAGTAGGATCATCTTTTATGCCATTTATTGTATGAGGAGCAATGTGGACATGATGAGTGAGGGTTATCTTTACCTCTGCCACGGAGGTTTTTACCCCTGTCTGTTTTGGGGCCTGTATGTTTATTCTCATACGTTTTAGATCAAGATTACGCAATAACTACTAGACAGATTTCCCAAAACTCGCAGTAAGTATGTGTCAGAAGAAACTATTCAATTTTGGTGCAGATCCTGGATATTTCCCAGGGAATTATTCATGGAATTTAGTGAGAAGAATCTGGTTTATTTAAGCATGTGGTTTCTATACATCTGGTTATTTGGTGCAGCCTAATTGAATGTAATAGGACTGTTGGGCCTTGGAGGAGGCATGCGCTCTACTGAGTGCCATTCTAGTCATTAGTCCTTCTTTAGGTTTCCCGCAACTCGTATTCAGTAGAGTAAATGCACTCATTGGAATCATTAGTCTGAACAGATGCTGGGGAAATATTGCCTGATGGGAAGAGCTGAGATCTGTTAGGGCCGTCTCTCGCTCGTTACTGAGGAAATAATGAAGTACTAGAACCGTCAGACAGCTGCAGGTTTATGTTTTGACCTCCTGTCTTTGTCGTTGTGCCGCTGGCGACGGATGTGGAACCTTTCAGCTTCACATCTGCGATTCCGCTTCAACATCTGGTCATGAGAAAACCCTGGAATCAGCACAGGAGAACTTATCCTCCCTCTGTTTCCTACTGCACCCTTCTCATTACACTTCTCATTTTCTCCACCTGAAAGTGTTACCCTCATCCGACTCAAGCTATGTCTTCATCCATTAACCTCCTCGCGCTTGTCCCTGTTGTGTCTGTGTCACCCTGCTGAACTTCCTTTTTGAAAAACAGCAGCTTTTAACAGGAAACATTAGATTTGGATCTAATTGTATTGTGTTGTGTGACGCAGGGATGTGTATATGGTGTTATGGACAGTATGCGGTATAGGTGTGGGTATTTGGAGTTTATTCTGTATGTATGACATAAGGAAGTGTAGTTGATGACAGGGATCAGAATTAACAAAGAGGAAAAGTGTATTTATGGGTTTTACTCTCCGTTGCTTCAGTCCCTGACAATGTAGTAACGTTTCCTCTCATTGTTTTGGCTTTACAAACTTCTCATACATATGCTGAAGTGAAAGTAAAGTAGAAGTTCCTCATATGTCTGTTAGTCACAACAGGCTTGTGTTTGAGGAAGTATTCAGCTACAGTTTTCTTAGATTGTCTTCTACTGACTGTCTCTCATTTTTACTCACTCTTTCTCTCCATTCAGTCACTCACATTTCACCAGTTCGAAACAATGGCTCTTACCTTCCCTTCATTCCTCTCCGAAACCTCTGGTCCCGCCGTGACATCGTGCCCTGTCAGTTCGCAGATAGACAACTCAGAAACAATCCACCCAGTGAAGAATGGGCTTCGTTAGTTCATGAGCGGATCATACAGTGTACTCTGCTGTGAGCGGTGGCAGGTCTCTGTCCATGCGATCAGAGGCTTCCTGTGTACCCTCTCTAATGTGCAGAGACAAAAAAAACTCTGACCCACTGACACCAGCAGCCCAGTCTCCCTCTGCCGGCTGCAGAGAAACAGACCTACCCCAGTAAAGAAGCTGTGCTCCACCCTCCCCCTTGTGTTCCTTCCAGTATGTAGACCTCTGCAAGATACAGTTACAGTCTTCTGCTGTGTCAAACGATCGTGGGGGGGATACGCTTACAGGCTCTTACACATGAACCTACACAAGTGTTAATAGGAGTAAATATGAGTCTGTGTTTTTCTCAGAAGTGGTGTGAGAGAGTCTGCAAGCCTGTGTGTTTGGAGCTGAGCTCTGTTTCCCATCAGCACAGGCATAATCTCTTTATGAATGCCCCAATTACTGCAATGTCCTGATCCGACAGCAAAGCGCTCTATTCATCACACACAACGAACAAAGAGGGAGAATTCAGTGAAAGTGCAAAGGAAAGGGAAGGGGTTGGAATCAGAGGAAATAAATTGGTGATACTGTTAAATATGAAGTTAAGACACCCTCCCATGATCTGTAAGTGAGGCTCTGCTGCTGTTTTTTGTCTTTTGCTGGAAGACAACCAGACTTATAACAAAGTCATTGACAGCACTTAACATTGGTTAGTTCGAGGGTTTTTAAGTGTATTTTTAAGTGCATTTTCTATAATTAGATCAAAATGAATTTACGTAATGGACAGCGCAGGTCCTACAAACTGATTGACAGAAACAGGTGTTTGCGGTGCTGGTGTTTCTAAGAGACTGTACATAAAGTTGGAATGGCAAGTCTCCACTTCTTCCTTCTATTCAGAAATGAAGCCAAAATATCCCAGATAAGAACGCTGCCATATTGCGCCAAAGATGTCATTTGGAGTCATAGGCTTGACAGTAGGTAATTGGGGGATGTAGCCAAGAAGTTCTGCCGATACACCCCTTCAACCAATTGTCAGTCTCTGCTGTTAATCATGATGTTTCACGTTGTTTTTATAGCATCCACAAACACATCAAAGCCAAACATACAAAAAAGAATTAACACTTAACACTAAAATCCCAGAAATCATCTTTCAGAAAAATGTATTTCACTTGACATGACTTTTTAATTTGGTCCATGTCCATTCCGTTAACATGGAGGTGATGGGGTTTGCGAACCTGAACTGCAGCCAGGTGTTTTTGGGCTTCTCTGTTGGGGGAGCTGTCATTTTATCCATCTTCATATCCAGTCTATGTATTTATGTCTATGTCTCTTACATCTAACAAAATATTGAAACTGAGCCATTAGTCCGCCTTGAAATCACGTGATACATATTACATTATACTTGTGTTTTATCTGAGTGAGGGTCAGTTGTGTTCCGTGTTGTTGTTTGTCCTTTTTGATTTTGTGTGTCTTCTACGGTTGCATGAGGAAAATTCGACCTGACTAGAAACTGTGCCGTGTGTAGTCTTGTGAAGTATGCAGCATTGTGTGTGTACTTGCTCAGTATTTGGTTAGTTTTAATGTGAATACACTGTTTGCCTGTGGCTGTTATTTCTATTTTCACCTGCCGAGGCTGTGCTGTGTTGTTTCCCTTTTGCGTCTAACTTGTGGTGGTTAAAACCACAGCGGATCAACACATAAAAAACCAACATCTCCCTCCAAAACTGCAACTTCCTTCTGTCGCCTTGTGCAGCCGAAACCTCGTGTGACTGTTTCACATTTCATGTATATGTGCAAAAAGCTAAATGATCGTTTAAATAACAACAACAGTAGTAGTTGGTCATTTCTTTATTTTAGAGAGCGCTGTCAGAAAGTGTAAAAAAGTGCACAATTTTTTTTTCATAGGCCATGTAAAAAAACACAGGTATTAAAAAAGACATGTTGAGCTACATGATAGAAACACAAATGTTACGCTCAAATGAAAGATGAGATTCAGTTACACTGTTTTATCCCCATGATATCACAGGCTACAGTGTGATTCAGCACACATTCAAGGTCAATGTAACAAAGCACTTATATTTATCATAGTACTACAAAACTTTAAAAATGTTAAAACGCACTCACACACAATAACTAAAATAATTGACACCGTATTAATTCATTTGAATTTGTTGACTAAATAGCTGAAGAATTGTTTCTGCTTTTCCTCAGCATAATTTAAAAAGACGAGTAAATGTGAACAATTTCCAACAGTGTTAAAGCAGTTAAATCAAAAAAACAAAGAAAAAAGAAAGGGACACAGAAATCGCAGTAATGCTCCTCTGATGTCACTTAAATGCATCATGGCTTCAAATCATATTATCTCACATTTATATTTAATTCTTTCCACAACAGCAAATGTAAAAATTAAATCTAAGCCACGTCAGAATATCATAACAAATACATCCTTCTAACAATGTCAAAATATGCATGTTAACCATAATCTTACATTAAAACCAATTTAGCTATAAAACAGTGAATGGAGTAACAGACGAGTCTCCCAGTGTTAACAGCTAAAGACCTTCAGCCTCGGAGGCCTGAGCACATAATGAACACAGACGGCTTTTCAGAGATCAGATAATTGCCGCACAACACCGTGAAAAATTCCACCAAGAGTCCCTTTTGTTCACTGTCCCCTAAAAAAGCAGCCGTGTGTTTCTGTCTGCTGGACAGACTGTGGAGTTTCCACTTTGATGTAAAAAGTGAAAAAAACAAGCATGATACTAAAGTCCAGTCTTACTGGATAACAAAAACGTGACCTTGGAGAGGTTTTACAAACCAGAAAGGAAGGAGCTGCCCTGAAGGACTCACCCACCGAGGATTCATGGTGACTCTTGCACCGGAACACAAATGATTTTCAACGCAACAATAAGCAAAAACTGTAGTATAGCACAGCTTGGTCATACAATTTAAAAGAAATCCTTTATTTCTGTGGTTCCCAGCCTGAAAGTCAGGATCCCTGGAGAATCACAAGGTGATTTATGGGTAAATATTTGTACATGTACTTCCTCATTCAGACATATTTTAACATGTGCTTTTACAACTGATATGCTGAATATTTCTGATTAATTATAATTAAAAAAAATAAAACAACATGACAATGATGCATATTGTTTTAAGGAATCACGACCCTAACAGGCTGAGAACCATTGCTCTTTTTGAAAGAGACCCTTGTATAATATCTAAGCAAATGAAAAGATAACATGTGTAACGTGTTTAAGCTTTAGCTTCAATGGCAGGTTAGACATTTACAATCTGGGATCGTGCAGTAGCACCACTATTGTTTCAATGAGGTCACTTCCTTTTCGTTGGTCGCTCACTTCCTCCTTCGGCCACAGTACTTGCCCTGACAGCCAGCACCTAAAAACCAGAACGTAGAAAATTTGTGTTCTCTTACTAAAAAACAGTAAAAAAAACAAAAAATAAATCTCATTGTTCAATTATTAATTCAATTATTGAGGTAGTTCATCATGAAAACACAAACAAATTTGACGCAGATAAAGAATTTGTTTGAATTTGTAATAATAATTAATAAATTCGTAATAAGCCAGTAAACGTTCTGTCAACTTAGACTGTGGTGAGTTTTTTATCATCATACAGTGTAACCTGGGAAGTGAGAGGCTATGCTGTGTGTCTATGTAAACTTCATCTGATGACTGGATTTCACATAAGTCCAGCCCAGTGTTTTACAGTGAACAGATAGAGAGATAAAGCAAATCAACATGTATGATTGTTACCTCTGTAGGCTCCGGATCCTAGTAAAGCCTGCATTGCTGCATATTTGGCTGCCATCTGTGCCTTAGCTATATAATATATATATAAGACAAGAAAGAAAAACAGAAAGTTATTTTGCAGATATATAAGATTCTACGATTACAGATTATAAAAGCCTACACAAAGATTTTTTTATTTGACTGACAAGATAATAAAACAACATACATTCAGATTTTATAATGTTTGTATTTTGTGCTAAAGATCTAGAAATACTCCAAAACTTAAAGCAACCCTATGTAACTTTGACTACGCATCAGCGCCCTCTATAGGCCAGACGTGGAGATAAATTGTTGGGCTCTGTGTCTGAGCGACTACGTGGTTTTTCATGTAGAGACTAGGAATGTAAATTGTGTCCGGCGAATCGAAGATGGAAACTTGGCCCATGTATCCATGTCTACACCAGAAGCCCATCGTTGCCCCCAGAGCCTGCCACGTGGTGTTTTTGATGCCCTTTGTGGCCATAATTTACCCGTTCCTACCCAGAATTAGTGTGGTGTTCCTAATAAAGTGCTCAGATTCAGTGTTTGTGTATGTGACGGATAATCAAAGACACAGGAAACGGTGAGTTTTCTTACATTTTTGCCCGGCCCCCGCATATCCTAGAAAACAATAACAGGAAATGAATGAAAAACAACTGGTTATCTTTACAATGATGTCATTTACCCTGTGTAGGATCCCAGCAATGACAGGAATGGAAAATATGTCCAGACAAATATTCAACCATGCAAGGTCTGACACATTTCTGTTTCATACAGTGTGAAAGTGAATAATTCTGTGTGTTTTACCTGTATATCCTCCCCCAGTGGTCCCACCATAGCCAGGGCCAACTCCCCCTGCTGGAACAATGGAGATTTTACAATCCACTTTACTGACATAGCTACTCTCAGGCTGGAAGGCAAGGTATTTACATCTGTCTGAATTTTGTGAATGCATCTGTTGTCAAATCTTAAACTGTAAAATTGACAGTTATTATGCTCTGAGATGACTGTCTTTTACTTTGTCAGTGCTTCATTTAAACTGACCTGGTAAGCCGCCCACTCCTCCTGCCCCCGGGCCTGTTCCTGCAGCCCCTCCTGCTCCTCCTCCTCCTGCTACACTGCCTGAATACATGAGTGAGTATAAACTTATTTAGAAATAACTCAAGTGCTTAAAAACCCTAGGAGATAATCATAACAGAGGAAAGGCTCCTCTGTTATGATTATCTCCTCCATCAAAACCAGACAAATTGTCCAGTACGTTCTTTGCTGCACAAAATGTGGTGCAAAGAGATATCAAACTGTAATTTGATGGATCTTTGTAATTTAATTATTCTCCTCTGTTGTATGTATTCATGTAAAACATTTTTTTCCTTTATAAACTAAAAACTCACCTGTGCCACCTCCAGTGACACCTCCTGTTCCTCCACCAGGAACCCCCCCTGCTCCACCACCTGATGAACACAGGTGTGGTTAGAGGTATTAGATAAAAGATCTGTTTCTCAGGAAACTACCGCAAACTGTATTGCAGTACTTTTACAAGTTCCTAGTTCCAAGGCTGACCAGACCTTGAGTCATTTCCTGTTGCTTTGAGGCGTAACATACTCCTATGAATGATGTAATGTCATGGTTCCAGTAAGCAGCATTCAAACTATCAAGGTCTTTGAGGTAATTACATTTTACATTTAATAACTCACAGAAAAGTTAAATTAAATATTCAAATTCATTAAAGGAGAATTTTACCTGGTCTGTAGCCGGTTCCACCCAACGACGAGCCATAACCTGATTTAGAAGGCTTCCTTGTCCCAAGTGCTTGGCCACCAGGCCCATATCCACCAGCCCCACCAGGTCTGAAACCCCCTTGCCCAGTTCCAGCACCACCTGGACCAAAACCACCTTGTCCAGCACCTCCTTGGCCATAACCATCAGGTCTGGCACCTCCTGGGCCAAAACCACCAGCTCCAGCTCCCCCAGGTCCAGAACCAAAAGGGCCTGATCCAGTTCCACCTGGACCATAACCTCCAGGGCCATAGCCTCCAGGTCCAGCTCCGGCTCCACCAGGTCCAGCTCCAGCTCCACCAGGACCAGCTCCTGCTCCTGCTCCTAATCCTCCTGCTGAGAAACAGCACAGTTTATTTATATATGAACATGAAAGCAAAGTTTACTTTCTACATTTAGCTAAAACCAATACAGTGTAATATGATTGGTGATATTCCAGTGAGAAATCCTCCCGTCATGGAGGTTATAATGTTTTAAAACTGGTGTTAATCATATTGGAATTTTAATTAAATAAAGGGCTATAATAAAACTATAACAACATTAATGTATAAAAACATACTTTCCATCCCCAAACCCAAACCTCACCTGATCCATAACCTGAAAAAAAGAGGAGAAAGGGTTCAATCAATCATTATTCTACTAATCACTCTTTTTATTCTAATCTTAATCCTGATCAAATATGTTTCTCCATCAGTACAATTCATATCTTTAATATCTGGCCATATTGCTTCACTTATATAATCATAGTTTACCAGATTTAGAAGGTTTTCTTTTTCTATATCCTTGTCCCCCTGGTACGAAACCTCCTGTTCCTGTGCCGGCTCCACCTGGTCCGTAGCCTCCTGTTCCTGTGCCGGCTCCACCTGGTCCGTAGCCTCCTGTTCCTGTGCCGGCTCCACCTGGTCCTGTAGCCTCCTGTTCCTGTGCCGGCACCACCTGGTCCGTAGCTGCCTGTTCCTGTGCCGGTGCCACCTGGTCCGTAGCCTCCTGTTCCTGTGCCGGCTCCACCTGGTCCGTAGCCTCCTGGTCCTGTCCCGGTGCCACCTGGTCCGTAGCCTCCTGTTCCTGTGCCGGCTCCACCTGGTCCGTAGCCTCCTGGTCCTGTCCCGGTGCCACCTGGTCCGTAGCCGGCTCCACCTGGTCCATAGCTGCCTGTTCCTGTGCCAGCGCCGCCTGGTCCGTAGCCTCCTGTTCCTGTGCCGGCACCACCTGGTCCAAAGCCTCCTGTTCCTGTGCCGGCACCACCTGGTCCGTAGCCTCCTGTTCCTCTGCCGGCACCACCTGGTCCAAAGCCTCCTGTTCCTGTGCCGGCACCACCTGGTCCGTAGCCTCCTTGTCCTGTCCCGGTGCCACCTGGTCCGTAGCCTCCTGTTCCTGTGCCGGCACCACCTGGTCCGTAGCCTCCTGGTCCTGTCCCGGTGCCACCTGGTCCGTAGCCTCCTGTTCCTGTGCCGGCACCACCTGGTCCGTAGCCTCCTGGTCCTGTCCCGGTGCCACCTGGTCCATAGCCTCCTGTTCCTGTGCCTGCACCACCTGGTCCGTAGCCTCCTGTTCCTCTGCCGGCACCACCTGGTCCGTAGCCTCCTGTTCCTTGGCCAGTGCCTCCTGGCCCAAAACCACCAGGCCCATATGAACCAGCTCCAGTTCCTGTTCCTGCAGGTAAAGCCCCTGCACATGGGAAAAAGCAATACATTTTTTAAAACCCTACCTTGTTTTTACACTGACGAAAAAAAGACAACAGACAAAGTATTTGTATTCGTAATGATTAGCGAGTTATGATATGCATATATATAACGGGATATGTATATATCATGTAGAAAGACAGAGAGAACTACACTAAAGAAGTTTCATACCTTGAGCTCCACCGAGGGAAGATGATCCATAGCCTGTCAGAAAGAGATGTACTGTCTGAATTTATCTTAAAAAAGAATACATTATTAAATATTGTCAATATTACAAGTACACAGTGATTATACCTGATTTGGGTGGTTTTCTTGATCCTAGTCCTTGACCACCAGCAGTATAAACACCAGTAATGCCCCCTGATCCACCAGGTCCATAGCTGCCTGCTCCTGTGCCTACACCACCTGGTCCATAACCACCCGGCCTGGTTCCGACACCACCAAGTCCTGCCCCAGCACCTCCAGAGCCACCGCGTCCATAACTACCAGCACCGCCAGGCACAAAACCACCTGCTCCAGTTCCATATCCACCAGGTCCAACCTGACCCCCTGCTCCATAACCTGTACAAATACAGTGGCCCAGTTTAATTAACTCTTGTCACCTGTATGTTCACTCTGAATTTCTTTCAGTTCTTATCTTACTTTTAGGTGGTTTTCCGGTGCCAGTACCCAGACCTGAACCTGTGCCATATCTTGAACCTGCAGAACAGAGCATATGAAACAAACACAAAACCAATATTTCAATGAGATATCTTTTAAATTACATGTGTTCTTTGTTATTTTATCTTAATTATACTGGTTTCACAGAGGTCAACTTACCACCAGGACCCACACCACCACCATATCCCCCAACTCCACCTGGGCCCACTCCACCAGGGCCTACTCCTCCACCAGGACCAATTCCAACTCCTCCAGCACCAAGTGTTCCAGCACCTCCAGGACCACCGCCAATGCCTCTGCCTCCATACCCTCCAGGTCCGGCTCCATATCCACCAGGCCCAGTGCCGTAGCCACCTGGGCCGGCCCCGTAACCTCCTGGTCCTGCACCATAGCCTCCTGGACCAGTACCATAACCACCAGGACCGACTCCATATACTGATGGAAAGATAAAGACATTCAATGTGATTTCTTTCATGGCTGAATTTGTGCTTATCAGCAAGATGACGGTTCAAATTTAAAGTTTATAGAACCTTTGCCGGATTTTCCTGCTCCTTGTCCTACTCCAGCTCCAGTTGGGAAACGTAAACCTGAGAAAAGAAGAAGATTTTAGGTTGTTTCAGTCATCAGTTTACTATAATTTAGATGGCAAAGATGATGTAAGTCAGCATACCTCCACCTGGTAAAACTCCACCAGCACCATAGCCTGTGATGGAAAGTGTGTGAAATGTAAATACTGTATGAATATATCATTGTAGTATAGGTGTAGGTATGAATGTTTGGGGTGAATACGCAAACATTTAAGAGATTACAACATATAGCAGCTCACTCTTTCCAGGTTTAAGGGCTCCTACTCCACCAGGCCCACCAGCACCAGGACCGGCTCCAACTCCTCCAGGACCGGCTCCAACACCACCAGGACCGGCTCCAACTCCTCCAGGACCGGCTCCAACGCCACCAGGACCTCCTCCAACTCCCCCAGGACCGGCTCCCGCTCCACCAGGTCCACCACTTGTGCCTCCTGCCACAGTCCTACCAGTTGCACCATCTGTTCCAACTCCACTTCCATTAACAGCACTGTCTCCTCTTCCCACACCTGTTAGACCACCTGCTCCTCCTACTACTCCTCCTGTTCCTCCGCCAGTGCCTGTTGTACCTTCTCTCAACCCATCAGGACCTCCCTCGCCGTCTCCTTCACCTGGTGTGTCACCTCTGGGGACACCTGCAGACGGGACACAGAGGGAAAGTAACACTTTAACGAGGATTAAAACTGAAAGAACAAAATCAGTAACTATTAACATCCGAACCACCTTTACAGAGAAGACGCCAGGTGAGTAGAGCTCCCATGTGGTATAAGACTGACTTTTGCTGTTCTGAATTTATCATAGATTTGAATAGGTGGATATTTAGAAGAAGGTTTATATTTTGATTTGATCTGGATTCATTTGTGTCACCTGGAGGTTTGAGAGGTTTGACTCCAGGCAGAGTCCCACTTGAGACATCACCAGCACCTAAAGAAAATATACAGAGAGACTTAAGAAGAGTCAGGAAATGAATTCCTAATATTTTTATGTGACAGAAAGTGTGAGAGGCACAGGTGAACTTACCAGCTCCTGTGGAACCTGAAGGATATGAGATTAAAAATGTTTCCAGATATAAAGGTAAGAAAATGTGTTGCTTGTAGACGTGCAGTACGTGAGTTGAGTATTCCTCTAAATTGCATCTGAATTCTCGCAGTAGTGTGGATGTTATGGCCTCTACATTTTGACTTGTGATTATAAAGTCTGGATCAGTAAATTTAAGGTTTTTTAGAACACTATGTAAATGTTGTTATCTCTTTAAATCTAAGCAAACATGATGCCTGACCTAATGTAAGGGTGATGTAAACATACAGTTAAAATACTTTTAATACAAGTGTATTGAAAAGATCCAATTCATAATTTCTGTCGGAT
Organism: Verasper variegatus; assembly: GCA_026259375.1. Classification (NCBI taxonomy): domain Eukaryota; kingdom Metazoa; phylum Chordata; class Actinopteri; order Pleuronectiformes; family Pleuronectidae; genus Verasper; species Verasper variegatus. Next base: position 5,301,064 of record CM048051.1, read on the forward strand.
TGTATAACAATGCTAGAAATGTCAAATAGCCCAAATATTTATATACGTTATATTGTAACAAGTGATGACAAAGTAAATGGCCACATGGTGGCACTGTCCACACCAAAATAAGAAGCATTGGTTCTTTGCTTTCCACCAAATTTATGTGTAATCTGAGAAACATTGAGAGATTTGAACCTAATCTGTTTTTAATAGTGACGCCACAGTCTCTGACAGAACTGGATGAACACACACTGTTCACACACAATCATATAAAAGCTCAATGAAATAAACACTGACCTGGAACTTCGGTCCCATTGAGTCCTGTTTTATAAAGATAAATAAATAAAGTCATTCATTTTAAAAGCATAAAAGTGTGAAGACAACACATGAAGTCCCAAGTATAGAGACTTAAGGGCAGTAAAGTGTATTCAACCACTAATACTATTTACAAAACACTAAATAAATTAGCAGCTTTATGTTGCATTAAAATGTATAATGACAAAAATACCTGGTTTTGCTCCGATGATGGGGATTCCTGTTCCACTCAGGCCGTCTCCGTCCCCACCTGCTCCCACTGGTCTGCCAGCTACACCAGTACCACCTGTTTCAATATTGATGTAACAGACTTTTCACACCTGTACATTTTACACAATATACATTGCAATATATAAAAGCATGTGTAAATAAATACAAATGTTTCATATTTTTCAGCTAATGATATTTGAAAGTTTTGCTGTTGAGATTTAAGAGGCCTCAGGAGCAGTGAAGTCAGTCTCAGCATTGGACCTGAACTTTAATTGTCATCCATGCACATCATCTGTGCATGATTTCAAATTAAGGGTTAATGTCTCAAATTTCCCAGTAAATATAAACCCACCTTCTCCTCCAGAACTCCCAGACCCTTCTATCACACTGCCAGCAACACCATCACCTGGTACAAGATTTGAAAGTGGTGTAGTATGTGTGGTTATTGATATATTCTTGATCTGTCAAATCAATGAATAGGATAATGATCACATTGGAAGCTGACAAGGATTATTAAATGATGATTAAATTCTAAATTAATAGGTGTGACAGAAACATTACACATCCCGACTAAAGATGTCAATGTGTTTCCATCCCTGTTACACATATTTTACATTAAAACCAATGGAAACCAATGCGAACACACTGTAAATGTATTGTTGTGTTAATTTGTGACGATACAGATACCTTCTGATGCTGGGGCTGTTGTTCCTCTTGTTTCTCCAAGTCCTCCTCCTGATCCCAACAGAGAATCACATAGATAATCTTATTAGTGATGAATAATTGACCTAATCATTTTTCTAAATTTACAAAATCCGTATTCTGAATCCTCAAAACAGATGCGCACCACTGGGTCCAGCTGTTGTCCCTGCACCGCTGCCAGTGCTGGTGCCATTCACTGAACCACCAGTGCCGGTCCCTGTTCCTGCTCCTCCTGTACCAGTTCCAGTAGTAGTACCAGTGCCAGTTCCAGCACCAGTTCCAGTTCCAGCACCAGTTCCAGTAGTAGTAGTACCAGTGCCAGTGCCAGTACCAGCTCCTGTCCCCAGTGCAACTCCACCAGGTTGTCCTAGAGTTTATGAATGAGATAATCTTGTGAAATCAAAAAGAGGTGCGTGTGAACATCTCTCAGTTCAACCACATTAATGTGACTTGTAGTATTTCACTAGGGTCCAGTATAATGATGGGATGTAAGATGTTAACTTTGAAACCACTTCTATCTTTCTACCTTCTTGCTCACATGATGAAGTCTCAAACTACTGTTACAAATAACAACAATAATAACATCCAATATTCCCATATCTTCTATAGCTATACTTTTATGTTGCATTCCTGTTAGTATTTATATAACCTGAGTATTTGTTCATTTACGGGCCACATGTAATCATAGCATGCAATGTAAGAGGCCTGCAGTTCTGAATAACCACCAACAGAGGTCAGTGAAAGAACAGTTCATAGTTATTTCACAGACTCTGAAAACCAACAACAACCTCTGAACAACTACAGAAAATAACAAATGGAGAAATAGAAAATCCATCAACAGGGATTCAGAAAGTGTTTCATTGAAATATTTAACCAGCAAACAGAACAAAGAAGAAGACAATCTGCGTCCTTGTTCTCATTTTGAAACTCACCATCTCGTCCTACTCCACCTCCTAGTACTCCACCACCAGTTCCAGCTTGTCCTACACCAGTTTAATATTAAAAAAGATGTGTTACTGGAATTTGCATGAAACCTACATTATCATGGTTTTAATGGGCAAAAGTTTTTTATTTTGATACCGTATTTAGCAGCTTTTGATCCAGGTCCATAGCCTGTAAATAACATAAATCATTTCAATCATTTAATTACAGGATTCCAGCAAGTTAGGATCTGGCATAATCTACCATGAATTTAAATTGCCCCCAAACCTGTTCCATATCCTGCACCATAGCCTCCTCCTGGTCCATAACCAGCACCAGCAGGCCCATATCCACCAGGGCCATATCCTGTCCTGCCTGTCCCTAGTGCTCCTCCGGTCCCAGGGCCGAAGCCCCCTGCTGCTGGGACACCAAATCTCACATTCACACCAGATCCCGGAGCTCCGCCACCACCAGGAAGCCCTGCGGTGGAGCAAATAGGTGATAGACGTAGATTTAATGAGTCTTAAAATGTTAGCTGTTCAAGAAATATACCTGCTTTGACAAGTTTGGTTCGTTTTGCATGAAAGTGTATTTTCAGTCATGAAGAGGTTGTAACGTACTTGACAGTTTAACTCCCTCAGAACTGTCTTATTATAAAGACCCATCTTATAATGAACATCAAATTATTGCTTTAACCTAATTGATTATATTTATATCACTTTTGAGCCCTTTATTTGTTGATACTAATTGTAAACTGCACGTTTTCTCATAAACATTATTCACATGACGTTTATCCCAAAGACACCGTGTAATGTATAAGTCGCACCGTATTTGAGGGACTTGGCTCCCCCAGGATTTCCTATGAGAGAAACAACATGAAAAGAAGTGCACACAGTTTGGGTTCAGTATTTATTTTTCATGTGCACAGATCAAGTACTGTTTATTCAGTCCAGTATCTCTGACAAGGCTGTTGTAGCTGCAGTTTGCTGGTGGTGGAACTCCACTGATATTTCTACATCAACAAACCACATGAATTCAAGTTATGAAAAAGTTCAGGAAGTAATGAAGACGTTCTTCTGTTTTGTACCTCCAGCGCTGCCCGGTCCAAAGCCACCCGGTCCACCTCCCGTTCCAACACCCGAACCAGGTATCCCACCAGTCCCCAGTCCAGCTCCAGGTCCACCACCAGTTGATACTCCAACACCTCTTCCTGGGACCCCTCCTCCTACTCCGAGCCCAGAACCAGGCCCAACTCCAAGTCCTCCACCACCTCCTGGCAGACCTGCAGCAGTTTATTAGAAACTGTAAACTAATCTGAGAGCTTTTGTTTTAGTATATGAGCACAATTGGTTTTTACAGGTATTTATTTATTTATTTGTTGATGACAAACAGATACATTTGTAAATTAAGTTATTACCATATTTCCGGGCTTTGGCACCAGCATAACCTGCAAAGTACAGACACATTAGGTCGTTAAGAATTTACTAACCAGTGGATGTATTTGAATTCATGACATTTGTCTGCATGTCCTTAACTTTCATCTTAAACTTTTATCCTACCTCCAGGTCCATAGCCAGCACCGCCAGGTCCATATCCGGTACCTGCACCACCAGGTCCGACTCCACCTGGTCCATATCCGGTACCTGCACCACCAGGTCCGACTCCACCTGGTCCATAACCGGTACCTGCACCACCTGGTCCGTAACCAGTACCTGCACCACCAGGCCCGACTCCACCTGGTCCATAACCAGTACCTGCACCACCTGGTCCGTAACCAGTACCAGCACCACCAGGTCCGACTCCACCTGCTCCAACTCCACCTTGTCCATAACCGGTACCTGCACCACCAGGTCCAACTCCGACCCCAGGTCCATAACCGGTGCCAGCACCACCTGGTCCGTAGCCAGTACCTGCACCGCCAGGTCCGACTCCACCTGGTCCATAACCAGTACCTGCACCACCCGGTCCAACTCCACCTGGTCCATAACCGGTGCCAGCACCACCTGGTCCGTAACCAGTACCAGCACCACCAGGTCCGATTCCACCTGGTCCGACTCCACCTGGTCCATAACCGGTACCTGCACCACCAGGTCTGACTCCACCTGGTCCATAACCAGTACCTGCACCACCAGGTCCGATTCCACCTTGTCCGACTCCACCTGGTCCATAACCGGTACCTGCACCACCGGGTCCGACTCCACCTGGACCATAACCAGTGCCAGCACCACCAGGTCCGACTCCACCTGGTCCGTAACCAGCGCCAGCACCACCAGGTCCGACTCCACCTGGTCCGTAACCAGTACCTGCACCACCAGGTCCGACTCCACCTGGTCCATAACCAGTGCCAGCACCACCAGGCCTGACTCCACCAGCTCCTGTTCCTCCCAGTGCTCCACTTAACATTCCTTCAAGGAGAAGAATTGTCAGAATTTATTTAAATTCTTTTTTAAATACAGTTTTACAACAACAAAACAGTTTGATACAAATGTTCCATTATAAAACCGTTCTTACCATATTTACGAGCTTTGGCGCTGGCGTCATACCCTGAAATAGAAGTATAGTGACAATATGTTTGCATTTGATATTATAATACAGTTTCCACTTTTAATATTGTGCTCAATTTCTGTGATTCGAATCAGCTGTTACCTCCAGGTCCTGTTCCGGCTCCTCCTAATCCAGCTCCAGCACCACCTGGTCCAAATCCAGTTCTACCGGGCCCATAACCAGCTCCTCCAGGGCCAGTGCCAGCACCACCAGGACCAAGGCCACCTGACCCCACAGCCGGCACCACCTGGACCAAAACCGACCCCAGAGCCAGGTCCTACTCCTGTGCCGGGGCCAACTCCTCCTCCTGGGCCTCTGCCTCCAAGGCCTCCAGCTGCACCAGTGCCTGCGCCGCCTGGACCGAAACCATAGCCCCCACCTGCTCCACCTGTCCCGATGCCTGAGCCAGGTCCCAGTCCTGTGCCGAGGCTAACTGCAACTCCTCCAGCTGGTCCTCCTCCTCCAAGGCCGAACTGACCTGGAGAGATTAAGTCACGTGTGTCAGCAGTACCCTAAAAAGTTCATCATGCAATGTTGCTTGTTTGTCCAAGTGTGTCTCACCATATTTGCGTGCTTTGGCTGAGCCAGGGCCGTAACCTGTTCCAACTCCTGTTCCAAACCCAGGTACACCTCCCGCTCCACCTCCTGTCCCGACTCCTCCTCCTGATCCAGGTGTGACCCCTGCTCCTCCTCCAGGAAGTCTTCCAGCTCCAACCCCTAAAGCGCCTCCTTGACCAAGTGCACCTCCTCCAGCTCCAGCTCCTCCTGGTTCAGAAAATAAACAGGTGATCTAAAACATTTTTAATAAATTTACTAATAAACACTAATGCATCATGCCAGTTATTTTATAACACATTAAAGGATCACGTAACAGCTATTTAACTTAAGGGTGACGCCCACACCAATGTGTCTTTACCGTATTTAGCTGCAGCTTTGGCTGGATTCTTTGATTTGCCTGCTCCTGTAGTTGAGAGAATAAATAATTAATAATAATAAAGAATAAAATGAGCATATTTGTTCCTTTACATGTATCATTGACTCCATGTAACTCTACTGACAGCTGCCAAGGTTACTACACTGCTGCTTCCTGTGTACCTGATTTCGGCGATATGAGAGGGTAACCACGAAATACACCTGGCAGTTGTTGTCCACGACCATCTAAGGTAAGAACACACAGAGATACTCATCCTGTAAAATACCAAAATAAAAGCCTTGGATAACCTTTATTGGTATTCATTATTTTCTATTGTATTTAGATTAAAAATCTAAAATGCTAATTTAATATCTGTAATATAACACAGTTTGTTTAGGGCTTTAGACACTGACTGCCTGCTCCTCCTGGTCCAGCACCACCCTGGCCGAGTACTCCTGCCCCTGCAGGGAATAAAGCAGTAATTCTTATTTTTAGGCCAGTCGCCTTGTTAAGAAGTTCCACTCCAACATTACTGACGTAAAAAAAGTATTAACACACCGGTCTGAGGCCCAAGTCCAGAGCCTGTGGCCACTCCAGGGAGAACACCACGGCCTCCAAAACCTAGTGATGGGCAATGAAAAGACAGAATTCATCACAATGTGTTTTGTATTATTCTATGTTTATGTATTTTGTATGTTTCCTGTGTTACAACATACCTTGGCCTGGTACAAATCCTCCTTGATAGAGCCCAGGCACTCCTATTCCTGTGAGCAAAATTTAGAGTATTGTCCCAAAAATCCAGTGTTTTGGTTTGATGATACATTATGAACTGGACTTAACAGAGGAGGTGTCGTATTTACCTGGAACTTGTTTTGATGCTTTACCACCGCTCTTCCCTCCAGGGCCTCCCCCAGCGGTACCAGTCTGCGGAAGCAATGGAACTGAAACCAGAATGAAAGAAACAATCACTTTACTAAAAGAATGTGATTAACAGTCGAAACAAGACTTTGTTTAGTCAACAGTAGAATGTATAATGTGAATATAAGTTTACTGTGAATCATTTTATCTACCTCCACCGGGCCCAACCCCTGCACCGCCAGGCCCAGCTCCAGCACCACCAGGCCCATATCCTGCACCTCCAGGCCCAGCTCCAGCACCACCAGGCCCATATCCTGCACCTCCAGGCCCAACTCCAGCACCACCAGGCCCATATCCTGCACCACCAGGCCCATATCCTGCTCCCCCAGGCCCAACTCCAGCACCGCCAGGCCCATATCCTGCACCCCCAGGCCCAACTCCAGCACCGCCAGGCCCATATCCTGCACCCCCAGGCCCAACTCCAGCACCGCCAGGCCCATATCCTGCTCCCCCAGGCCCAACCCCTGCACCGCCAGGCCCATATCCTGCACCCCCAGGTCCAACTCCAGCACCGCCAGGCCCATATCCTGCACCCCCAGGCCCAACTCCAGCACCGCCAGGCCCATATCCTGCACCCCCAGGCCCAACTCCAGCACCGCCAGGCCCATATCCTGCTCCCCCAGGCCCAACTCCAGCACCGCCAGGCCCATATCCTGCACCCCCAGGCCCAACTCCAGCACCGCCAGGCCCATATCCTGCACCCCCAGGCCCAACTCCAGCACCGCCAGGCCCATATCCTGCTCCCCCAGGCCCAACCCCTGCACCGCCAGGCCCATATCCTGCACCCCCAGGCCCATATCCTGCACCCCCAGGCCCAACTCCAGCACCACCAGGCCCAACTCCAGCACCACCAGGGCCATAACCTGTTCCACCGAGTGATGTTCCAGCTCCACCTAAGGTCAGCAAATAAAAAATGTCATATTCTCAGCATTGAAACTATGTAATGTTAATAATGAACAGAAGTTTATAGTTACTTGTTTTAGGAGGTTTGGGACCAGTTCCACCAGGTCCTGGATATTGACCAACACCACCTGGTCCATAACCACCTCCATAGCCTCCTAAGCCACCTGGGACATGACAGAGCTTTGCTAATTACATGTATAAATGTAAGGTGGCTTCACAAAAAGACTTTGGGGTGAGACTTGTGACACTGACACTTGGCGTCGTGGTTGACCATGTTTAATAGTGGTTACCCTGTCACTAGGATATTTTGGCTTCATTTATGTACAACGTGAGTGGAGTTGTCCATCTTCAGTCTGTGATGCCAAGTGCTCTGACTTAATTGATGAATAAATTGAATATACAGTTACTTTTAAAGCTGAAATTGTGTCTCATGCGAAGACGAAGAAGTTGTAGGCAAATGAAAACCACTGACCTCCAGGTCCGTAGCCTGTTCCAGCACCGAGGCCTCCTGCTCCTAGGTTAGCCCCCCCCAAGCCTCCTGCCCCGAGGCCTCCGAGTCCTAATGAGCAGATAAAAGAGAAACACTACTTAGTGCTTTCTATACCTTCTCTAGTTAGGTTACAATCCACTACATCATGCATTAATGAATTCAGCGTGTCTCTGTGCGACTCCACCCTTTTGTAATGTGATACGTGCATGAAACCTCACAAGGATTTACTTTGAAAAGTTTCGAAATATACGGTTTGAAGTTTTCACGTTTGACTTTAACCCTCTTAACAATACACCGACTCAGTTTTCTCTTTTCTTCAGGTCCATGCGTTCATGAAATAGTTTGTGCACACGTTGTCTTGAATTTGTGTGTTTGAACAGCTCAGTGTTTGTAATTGCATGTCTCACATTGCTTGTTCAGGTGAACCAGGATGTTTGTGTGTTATTCTTCTCGGGTGGAGCAGGACAACACAAACACACTTTGTGGGCATCATTGTGTAGCGTAGATGTGTGTGCTGAGTTGGCCAGACGTTTGGTAAACTGGAATGTGTGACATATAGTACGAGTCTTGTTTTCTGTGCTGACCCTGATCCCTTTCATACACCGACATAATGGGAGGAATTCCAAAGGTTCCTCAAAGCCGAGGCTTAACCTCTTAAAAATCGTTTGGATATTATCACCAACATTCCTCATCCTGCGTAGGCAACTCACATGTTTGGGGGGGATGAAAAACAGAGAGGCCTGAAATTCCAAAGCAAATCAGTCTTCCTGACTGACGTGATGACGACGTCCGTCCTTTATCTGAGACCTGCCATGCCTAAGACATGAGTCGTTATCACTGCATGTGAGCGTGTGTGTGTGTGCATGAGGGTGGGTGGCTCTGAGGCGATGAGGAAAGGAAATAGCGGTGCATGTAACCAATCCTTATCCTGCTGCACTGAATTTACCAGAGGAACAATACTTACAGTACAGAGGCTGTTGACCACTGATCCATGTGTGCATGAAGTAGTTTATGAGCTGATTCAGCTTAAATATTATTAATTTATGTCCAAACAAAGTTCGGGCAGAACTTAAACAATCTGTTCTTCTCAATGACACTGATACGATTATTATTGCAGAAGATAAAGATATAAAAGACGTATACTTTTATCAAATATTTGAATAATTTGAAGAAAGAACATTATTTCATGCTATGCCTTTTAAACCAACGTGCTTTCAGTTAACTCAATTTAATTACTTAATTTTTGTTCCTCCTCTCAGCTCGTTAATGGGACATTTCTATCGTCTACATGCCTGTACCAGTCCGACCTGGTTGGAATCCACCTGCACCAACTCCTCCAGCTCCAGGTCCGTAGCCCCCAGCTCCCTGTCCTGCTCCGAGCCCTCCGGTTGTTCCTCCACGACCACCGTAGCCACCTTCGACACACAAGTAAGATCCCAAACTAAGTAAATCTCATATACATTAGCAGTGTTTTAAGAGTTTATAAGCGTCTTGATGAATATCTTCTGTACCTCATCCAAACAGCAGAACATTTTCCATGTTCAAGTTCATTACATTTGAACTTTATGTCTAAGAAACCTTTTTGTCCTAATTAAAGACTAATAACACAGTCTTACCTGTTTTTGGAGGCTTTCCACCTGTAAGAAGAAAGTAATCATGACAATTTAATCAACGAGAGCATAATGGAAAATGTTGTTCTACAAGAGGTGGAATTAAAAATCAATACATCAACCAGCCGTATTTTTCTTACCAGCACCAACACCTCCAGGGCCGACTCCTACACCACCACTGCCTGGACCAAAGGATCCGGGTCTGAAACCTCCTTGTCCGACTCCGCCCGGTCCGACTCCACCAGGTCCAACTCCCCCAGGTCCTACTCCTCCAGGTCTGAATCCGCTTTGTCCTACTCCACCGGGTCCGACTCCACCTGGTCCTTGACCACCATAGCCCCCTAAAGAATATGCACAGTACACCTTGGTACAGAAAGTCTAAGCAGCAGCACATCATACACACACTTTTAGTGAGATTTGTTTCCTGTTACTTGCAGTGATATGATTCTAGCAAACAGTTGAACATGTTACTCCTTAACGCATCCACCTCCACCAACTCCTGGACCAAACCCCTAATACCTGCACCAGCTCCTCCAGGTCCGGCTCCTCCACCAGGCTGAAATCCAGTCCCAGCTCCTCCACCAGGCTGAAATCCAGTCCCGGCTCCTCCACCAGGCTGAAATCCAGTCCCGGCTCCTCCGTATCCTGTTCCAGTTCCACCTGGTCCAAATCCAGCTCCAGGTCCTGCACCGGCTCCTACACCAGCTCCAGCTCCTCCACCAGCACCAGCAGGTATGTATACACCTGATGCACATGATGTTCAAAACCAAATGATTTATTAATTGCTTGAAGTTATAATTGTTTTTTTTAACTGCAGCACTCTTCTCGTAAAATGTTATTTTTATTATTGCACTGTTCACTTGAAAAGAGCAGAAAAAGAGCAGGACGCCAGCTGTAAACACACGAGCTGTGTTTTCATTGTTGCGGACGTCTAACACATGACAGGAATTTATGAGTCATCAGCAAAGACTAATGAGGCATCATTTTCTCCTCATTGCCAGCACTTACAAAACCACATTTAATTAGTTTAAATAAACAAGGATTACATTTAACAAGTGGGATCAGCTGCCACACAAGCTGAGTCAAGAAGTGTGTGTGTAGCGATTATCTGTCCCTGTGCTTGCGGAGTTTCTCTGCTGATGATAGCAAACAGTGCCTCATCCAAAAGGCATTCTTCTTTGGTCATGATTCTTACACTTTTCTGCACCTATATTCTGTTTCACAAATTACGATCGCCGAGAATAGAAACAGGGCGAGCAAACAGCTATAAAAGGAAAGGTTCTTTAAGATCCCACAGTCCAGATGTGAGAAGAAGAGGTCTGTAGGGATTCCTGAAGAATGTGAGTTACTGATCTCACAGTAATGCCATGTACAGCACATTAACAGTGCACAGAAAATAACTGAACTGCTCAGTCATTCCACTCTACACGCTGCATTCTGCAGGAGAGGAACCTCCTCCCCCCACAAGCTTTTGCTGTTTGGGGATCTTTATTGAAATGGGACGTTGCACAGGTAAAAGAGCAGCTTGGCATGGTCACACTTTGTCAATTTGAGATTTAATTATTTTCAGACTGAATAAGTAATAATAAACTCATTTCATCACTCGTTTTTCTTTTTAGCCACTTGGCAGTTTATCTCTGAAGGGATGACGGTGACTAGTTGGAGCCAATCCCAGCTGACAGGCGGGATTCCACCTGGAGGCATCATCAGCGTATCGCAGGCATGAACACAGACAATCAGGGTTGTCTTAAATCTCTGAAGAACAGCGACCGGGGTCATTTGGTGTTGAAATTCATGGTTTTACAGATTTTTTCCGTTAAATCACGGATTTTCATCTAAATATGTTCAATACTTAGTTTCGTCTGTCTAGAAGTTTGGTTTTCATTACAATGAATATTCCAGCTACTATCTTGGCTGTGGACTCGGATTCGGCCACTTAAGCTGCAGAGCCAAATGTTCCAGAGTTGTGTCAGTGGCAAACAAAATAGTCAGCAAACCCCTCGACCCAACTCTGCACTGAGAGGAGGAGGACGAACTCAAGGAGATAGCTCTCATCCTCTTTTGAGCCAGTTTGAGCCTTTGAGCTCTGAGAGGCGCTATAGAGCCCCTCGTGCAACTAAAAAAGTCAAATTATTCTTAACTCCACAAAGTGACATCCAATCCACAGATGAGAAGAACTTTCTTTAACCTTCAACCTCTAAGGACAATATTCCACTTAGGTGGTCAATAAGTTCTATTCTATTCTTAATCTGGTTTAAGGTCCACTGGTGCAGTCTTTAATGTTGATTTCAAAATGGATTTTAAATGATGATGTGCATATGTTGTGGCCGACTATGTAATCACATCATCTTTGTTTTAAATTACGAGACCTTCGCTCATATCATCCTCTCTCTCTCCCCTCTTCTCCTCTACTGTCAGCTCCACTGTCTCCTCCCTACCTCTGTCCCTGTCTTCATCTTCATCCAACATCTGCCCATTGCTCTTATCACAAATATTCTTTGCCGGTAACTTCTCGGTTTACCTGTGACCGTTCGGAAATATAACAACCTAAGCACAAATACTCTGTTTCAGTAAAACCAAATCTCATAAACGTAACAACCAATGGCAAGTCTTCTCACTCTGCGCTGAGTTTTCACTGGCTCAGCTTGACCTTGTAAGAAATGAAATTACACAACAGCCTGAAACACCTGTTCAAACCACCCACAGTGCACCCATTAACACAAGGACGTTCTCCTCACATCAACCTGATATCAACTTAACCAGAAGAGACAACGAGACAGCATCTGGGTGGAGGAGGTCTGGAGAACATGGTCATCGGTAAAGGTGCAGTGCCTCATTAAAATATGTTATCCTTAATTCTAAACCTCTAACATTAAATACATCCCTGTGCTTTGTGAAGACACAGAGAACTTTGCACTTTTACACTTCATCCAAGCAAAACTCCAGAAACTGAATGCTGTGTAGCTCTGTGTAAAATCACATGTTAAAGTTACAGCAACAACAACTAGAAATCATTCAACAGAAATGTCAACTGAGGCATGTGCTGTTTATTACCAAGAGAAAAAGAAAGGTCTGAGTGGAGTTGGCAGAGTTCCTGAAGAGTTAAAGCCCATCCAGCACGAGCTGTGTTTGTTTTGCTCCACAGTTACATTATTAATGTAAAAGGAGAGAGAGTGGAGATGAGTTTGACCTTTGATTCAGAGTTTATAAATCCATGCACTCATTCATAACGTCTTCACAGACCTGAAGACAAACCTGCAGAAATTGGAACAACGATAACTAATAATAATGATTAATATACTGTCAAATAACATTGCAAATAATCTGCAGTTGGATTTTATTTTTATCATCATCATCAATAATCTGCAGCTGCAAATTTCTTGTAACAAACCTCATCATCATGATCACTATCATCACTTTCATATTTCCTGCAGCTCCCAAAATCACACGTAAATATAAAAATGACTGAACTACTAGTAAAGAAATTAGGATCTGTGTCCATGCATCCCTCTTCCACTAAAACTGCTGCATAAGTTCAATGCGACACCTGATGCACAGGTGCTGCTGCACACATGCAGTAAAGAGGACCCACCTCCTTGCAGTGACGGTTTCCACAGAGCCAGGAGAAGGACTCCGTGTAGGTACGTGGCCACCGTCCCTCTCGCCATCTTGCTCCCAAATGTCCCTCTCTGCTCCAAAGCTCCAGGTTTTATCCCCAGCAAGCCTATCGGGGCTCAACGAGGCCTTCAGAAAGAAGGAGGGAAAAGGAGTGAGGGCAGAAAAAAAAAGGAGCAGGGGGGGGGGCAGGATGCAAGACAGGACACTGCGTAATTGGCTAAGAGACACGCAGTAGAAAGATAGACACGGTAAGAGGCAGAGAAAGCACAATGGATCACCTCATTATACCAAATAGGTTGTTCCAACCCCCCAGTGACTCTTAGGCTGCATTTATTTGGTTCTCTACTGCCATAAGGAGGGAGTAGGCAGGGTGGGCAAGGAGACAGAGATGGGGGGGGGCATGGATGAGATACAGGGGAGTCTGTGAATTGTAAAAACTGGGGTTCCCTCCTTTTCTGTTTCTCCAGACACCTCAGAAAGAAAAAGGGAACGGTGCCAGAAGTTCCTGGTGGATTTCCAAACAGCGTCATGTTTGAGTTGAAGGAAAACACAAGAGTGACTCAAGAGGTACTTCATGAATCCATGGTATGTATTTATGAAATACAGCTTTAAAACATGAATATATGACTAAAAATGAAATCATAATATAAATATTGTGAGGCTCACGTGTAACCCATAGAAACAGATGATGGTTGGAGACATAAACAGTACTTGTAGAGGTAGTGTGGCACACAAGAGAGATTGTTTCTAAGACTAAATGAAGTCATGTCAAATCCTTAGACTGGTCAAATAAAAGAAAACCTGAATCAGGTGAGTTCTTGTGACCTTGAAGTCAGATCATAGCATCTTCTGCAGAGGAGAGAAAAGAACAGAAAACCGAAAAAGGAAAAGCAAAGATGGAAAAGATTTTTCTCTTAATAAGATTAAGTCGCATCATGATCAGAGAGGTCATTTTACCAGTGAGTCACCTCTGGGTGAGTCCAAGCGGTCGTGGAGACACACACTGGTCAGCATACCTGGAAACAATCACCGTTTCTTTTGTTGTTGTTTGGACCAATGGTATCGCTGGGATTCTTTCTCCATGTTTGGGCTGGCTGGTCCTGTCCCAGCTCCGGAGGGCTGAGGTCGGAGTCTGGCAGCGTTCTGAAACATTTTCTTTGTTTGGTGGAAATGGGCCTGGAAACAGATGAAGTAAACGAGCTAATGGCACCAAAACACTGAGTTGGTGAGGATCGGAGAGTGAGAGCAGGAGAAACCATGTTACAGAGAGAGCAGTACCCATAGCTTCATGGCTGATGAGAGGACATTCAGGAGGACAAACGTATCCATCCATACTACACAGTGTATACTTGGAGGGTGGCAGGAACCAGTCTCAGCTGACATAGGGCGAGAGGAAGGGTTCACTCTGCACAGGTCATGAGTCCATCACAGGGTCGACCTAGGCCCCGTTCAGACATGGTATTACCATCCGTCCTGAGAGTGTGATTGGATCGCACTTCCCACCTCTATATGCAAATATACACGTACGTCATTTGTGTCCACGAAGACCCAGTCTGAGTCGACAGATGTTTCGACAATGACAATGTTGTGTGTGTGTGTGTGTGAGAGAGAGAAAGAGGAGTCATGAGGCACTGAATGAAATAATGCGTACAGCGATAAAGGAAAGTATTAATCATTATGTGGTGATATTGTGGCTACAAACAGATCAATGAATGAACACCGACAAGTATAAAAATATATTTGAACTGTAGCAGGTCAGAGGACGTCGAGTAGATGGTTTTTTATTGCGTTCAAACATCTAAAAGAATGTGGCCACAGACCGAATGTGGTTTGAGTGATCGGATCAGTCGGGACGCATTTGGTCACGTTAAAACCTGAAATTAGCTCTAATCATTCACACTCTCACCTTTGGACGATCTTAGAGTTAATTTGTCTTAAGCATGTCTTTGTACTGTCGGAAGAAACACAGGAAGAACATGCAAACTCCACACGGAAAGACCCCGGACGATCATTAGGTTTGAACCCAGAACCGTCTCAGAACCCAGAACTGTGAGGAACAAGGCCTCTTAATATAAAATCTTGTCCCCTGTAGTCCTGTGACCCATAGCTCAATGCCCCTTTACAAAACCAGGCAGACGTCTTCAGTCCCGTACGAGGACTCCTACCTCAGCCACGAGATGTTAGCAGGAAACAATAGAAGCAGCAGCAGAAGCCAACGAGAGTTACTGTACATGAGAGTCTGAATTGTGGCAGATGTTTCTGAGATGTGATCATGTAGACAACTCTTGAGTTCTTGTCAGAAACGGCTCGATTAGTAAACAAGTGCATCATCCGTATATTTGTGTTTCTGCCGGAGTGTTTGCTTGCACTGCTGAGTTGTATATTTACATATGTATGTTGGAGAGATGAAGGAGAGAGGCAGTGCTACCTGAAAACCCATAATTGGTCTTAAAGTGTAGTTTTATTGCTGTGTTTTCAGATTTGGTCTTTGTGCTCACATTTGATGGAGCTACATAGTTATGCAGTGAAATAATACAGAGGAAAATGAAGGGTACAAATGAAATACATGTACCTTATAAGAGACTTTTACACTTGTGGTCATTAGTGCTTGAAAGACCAGACTTAGAATAAACAAAAGACAAAAGAGTAATTTGTCAAATGCTCAAGAGACATAATTGTCAATTATTACAAATTTGGAATGACCACAATTTAGAGGTAGAAGGTTTGAATTGGCCAAATGTCACTGAAAAGATTCAAATTGTTTTATGCTATGTATCGTGTTAAACCAGACTGTCAAATAAGACCCTTTTGAGACCTGTTTATTCATTCTGAACACAAGTTTCCACCTCACGGTGACACAAGTACACTGACGCCTGCACATGCAAACACAAAATCAAGCATTAACTCAGCTTAGTCAATAAGAGCAGAGTTTTTAGTTTTTTCCTGTTTGGCGTTTTCATGCTGCTCCAATGTTTATGTGGCTTCCTGCCCAAAATCTAACACCACGCAAGTCTGGAGAGATGGAGACTGTAAGACTGTAAATGTGATGGACAGGACCTCAATCTGCATCATATGCACGTCTGACGGAGGAGAATGGGAGAGAGTTTGAAAACAGACAACTGATTAATGACTAATAACTGTAATTTACGGTAAAATGTTGGAAACTGTGACGAACCTGAAACAGATTTCTGCTTTATATTGTTTTGACAAAACACTGATGACACAGCAAGAAAGTTTTCAGTTAAGACAAGTGAGAAAATGCACGAACACATAAAATGAAAGTATCGATCTGTGCTTCTTCCGCAAAAGATTTCTGTTTCCTCTGGTTTGACTTAAAATGATTATCATGGATTCTTATATTTGCAATCCAATAACATTGTACTGTTACTGTACTGTAACTGTTATCATGGAAACATGCAGGCATGACATCATGTTGCCTGCATTTGGCCGGTGTTCTGCTGGAATGAAAAAAGAAAACGGGCAGAGAGACGCGGGATCTGCTGCCAACATTTTTTATGCAAAGTTAAGGTGTTATTCTTAAAATGACTGCAGCCGTCCGTGTGGTAATGGGTGTAAATGTTGTGATTAATATTCGCTTTGACAGTCACTACTACGCACACACACACACAGAGCCGCTCTCTCATCCACCTGCCGTCCACTTCCCACATCCATCCACACAACCTGCGGAGCCGTGTGCCAGCGCAGAGAAGCGTATCAGTGTTACACACGAAGGAGCCAAGTGAGTAGTGCCTGTTCGGAGTTTACCTAACGTCTACCTAGCGTTTACCTAACGTCTGCTGCCTATATATGGGCGTGTGTGAGCTGGAAGACTGCTCGCCCCCTCCAGACTGGTAATTTACCCCTCTGGGTGATGGAGAGAGGGGAAAGCGAGCGATAGAGAGGGAAAAATGCAAGAGAAGGAGAAAGGGAGTGAGACAGACAGAAAAACAGACAGACAGGCTCAGACGGGCACTGGTTTGACTTGATAAATGAACTGGACTCCTGGTAAATGTCAGGCTTGAGGTCTGGGTAGGATCGACTTTCACTGCGAACCCGTGCCATAGATTTACATCTCTGATGGCAGCCCACAGGCCTCAGGCCCACCCACACCGACACACCCTTCAAAAACCTGGTACCATGGAAACAAATCATCTTTCACTGCATGCTGGGATCTATTTAGAAATGTGATGGATTAACTTGTTAAATAAAAACATGAGGATTTGTCTGTTTTAGCTTTTGATCAGTTTACGGATGTGAGTTTAATGTGTTGCATCAGCAGTGAGGTTGACAAGAGTCGAAGCCTTTACATGATGTGTGATGAATATATCAGCGTCATTGTTTGTGGGTTAACTTTTCATAGTGGTTAAGGAATGTAAGGAACTGATTTTGAACAGAGAACTGACCCTGGATCTGCTGTAAGTGATCCAGTCCCTGCTCTGCTTAAGATGCTGCCACTGATGATGTTAAACCTCTTCTTATCTCAAAACTTTTTCTATATAATTTAAATACAAACAATCGTGTTTGGTTTATGGTACAAAACTTGTGTGTCTGTTGTCTCGTGCTGCGTGACCGTGTGTCCTGAAGCATGTATAATGAATGCAGACCTGCAGTTGAAGTCAACTTGGGGAATCAATGGATGCAACAGTCTGGATTTGAATGTTGCCCTGAAAAAACCCCAGATAATTCTACTGTCAAGAACACTGTCTATGGTTTTCTCCACCTTTCAGTGATTCAGGCTTCTCCCTTCATTGGGACAGATTTGGATAAAAACGTGGCAACCTGCGGGTTGAGGTTGGGTTCGGTCACGTTGGCTGACCTGGTACAATTTGCAGTATGAGTGATGCTGGACCGGGTAAAGCAGGAGAGCACGAAGCGGCTGACATGACTAAAGATGTCCGACTGACAACAGCAGTATCCCATCCTCCAGTGTTGCTGTGTATCTCATCGCACTCTGTTTGTTTGTCTGTTTGCAGAAAATCTCTGTGAGGGAAATATTCGCCCTCAGGATCAACGTGAAATGATTTTTGAGACTTTCAACTGACATGATGATACTGATGAAGTGACTTCAGGAACATGGCATGTAACCTCCTCGGTGGATCCATGTACTGTGATGACAAAGCTGTGTTTACTGGCTCAGTTTGTAGCAGGAGAGAGAAGCTCGTCATTTGAATAACTTTCAGGACGCTCATTCAGCGCTGCAGGGCGTCTCGTTCTCTTTGCAGTAACCTCTGCACACATCGTGCTCTCCTGGTGAAAGTCCTCTGTGGTCCAGTAAAACAAACAGAGCAGCTCTCAGTTGTGGCGCTTGAGGCTGTGGACTCCTATAACCATGTGCAGCAGGAGAGGCAAACTGGCTTCAACACTGAAGCACTGACAGCGACTGACAATTACCTAATTGAAAGTTGAGGTCTGATCCAGTTATTACTGGTCCCACATGGGGTCATTTAAACCGAAGACAGTTTACCTAAGTGGCCTGATTAAGTCGGTAAGGAAGAGTTAAATCGGGAGTAAATGGAGACGCTTCGTCCTTAAAAGTGTTCTCTCCTCTTGCATGTAACATATCCAAAGACGAACGTTTAATATCACAAAATGCAGCGGAGCAGTGTGACGTCAGATGAGTTATGCGCTTGGATGTCGCCTGTTATAAGCAGGCCCCTTCCCATGACTCATAACGACCCTCGGCACGGAGGGGAGAGGTTTCTCCTCCCACGAGGGTTGAAACAACACCAAATCAAGAGCAGCGCCTTACACAAACACTGCAGCACTGTAACACACATCCATCAGAACGCAGTGGGGAGAAAAAAGAGAAGACGGAGAGAAGAGGGACACGAGAAACAGCTGGAGGTCACGCAAAGAGGGATGAGGGGTCGGAGCCCGTTGTGTGTGTGTGTGTGTGTGTAAGGGATCAGCAGCAGCGTCTTGTGTCAACTGTGAACACTGGAGATCACCAAAGTGAGATGGAGAGTGTGATAGTGGAGGGAAATCAAAGTCACACATGCTCTGCGGTGAGGCTGTGAACTCAGCATAAATCACAAGATAAATTCCCTGCGATATCCGATATATTCGGTTTAACATACAAGGACATGAACATGAGGTGTGTGTGTGTGTGTGTGTGTGTGTGTGTGTGTGTGTGTGTGTGTGTGTGTGTGTCAGTCTCATCAGATGTTTTGCATAAAACTTTCTCCTGAGGCCGACTAAAGTGGAAGGATGACGTCAGTGCTTCACTTAATGCCAGGCTCACACACAGAAACACACACATTCCTACCTTACCAACAACAGACAAGTCGGAGTATGGCCCATTATTCAAAATCATTTGGATAAAACAAAACAGAAACACAACATTAAAGCTTGTTCTTCCTTCATATTTGACATTGTGGATAAAACTATGTGTGTATTTTTTTGTCAGGATGAGGCCCTGCAACTCTGGCTGATGTTTTAAAAGTGAGGGTCTGTGCTGAACACAGACTGGGATATGAACACATACTAGATATCTTTAAATTTAAAGATATCAAGTTTAAATATATTGACAAATATTTTGAAAATACTCATGTATTTATGGTGGTATATTCTACCAACATTATACTTACTATTGTCATATTGGGAATCATAGTGGAATATTAATGTGCATGTAAACTGATGATAAAGATGGATTTTTCTACAAAGTTACTGTAATTTCAAAATGAAAATCTTTATTTGCGTTTTGGAGACCGTTGGTGTGACTCCACAAACATCGACACAATCTGCCTCCGACATATTGCTTTAGTTTTCCACCCTCCACCCTAAAGTTTTCACTTTATAACCTCCTGCCCTTTGTCCTGTTTCACCACAGACAGTTGCAGACATTTATACATTATACATGCTGCCAGTGCCAGAACTGTAATCCATCCAGGGTTGTGCGTGGGTCAGGCGTGTGGCCCCAACTGATTGAATATGTAATTCTACATCCCAGCAATAGGAAAGCCGTTCTTGCCATCTGAGGTCATTCAGCTTCCCGTTAAGTGGAGGGTCACACGGCCGAGGACGCTGATGATGCGCCCCTCGCTGTCATCGCCACAACATCAGGTCAGAGGCGCCCAGATGGAGGAAATTATGACGCGGAGATCATCTCATTCTTCTGCTGACATCATCAGATTGGGCCAATTAGACAGCAGGCTCATCTATCTCCTCGTTCCAGATAACACTCCTGAACGTGCATGCTGAAAACCTGAGGCTCCCACTGTTTTCTTCTGGGGCTTTTGCGGTTCCTCTGTGATTGGTCACAGTCTGGGAGATGATGATGAGTTTGGTGATGTGACGATGAGGATGACTGCAATTCCACGGCTTTGTTTTTGTCTGTAATGACAACATTCAGTCAGCAAGTGAGTGCGTGTAGTGCATGAACGTACGCTGCGTGCGCCTGTTTGAAGTGGTTCATGCTCGTCTCTCCCTCGACTCTCTGACCACCCGCAAACAAAGCTCTTGGTCTTTCCAAGAGAACTGAGGTGGAGTTCATGAGGAGTGAGAACATAATTGTACCAGCTACAGGAAATTGCACTCAAACCATTTTACAGGCGTAAGGAGGCCGACTTCTGACATGTGATAGCCAGCAATTAGTCATAGTGGAGGGTCCAGTGTAATAAAATGATTCATGATGTCCTTTTTAATCTTTTGTCGGCCTCATGTTCTTACAGGGTATGAACACAGAGGCATCAGGAAGAGGTCAGAGAGCGGCGTGATGCTGCAAGATGACAAGGTACCAACATGTTCTCCAGGACATGAGCAACATGTGAGTCCAGTTCTGTTTTCAATCCCTGTTCTGCTCGTATTTGGACCATGAGGACAAAAAAATGCAGTTTATGAATGATGAGCGATGGCAGATAAACCAGAAGAATCAGTGCATTTATTTAGTGTTTAGGACTGATATTGTTTCATTCATGAAGAACCAGTGACGTGTCTCCAATTCCCCCCGTCCTACTCCTGTTTGTCTGAGTCTTTGCAGTAGTGATCGTGAAGTGGAGCCAAGGTATCGAGGTCCAGGCCGATGCACAAGCTCGACCAGTCGCGAGCCGGTCTTTAGTTGTCAGTCCTGAAGTTTCACTCCATTTTTATTGCATCAAATTAGTAATTAAAACCAAATCAGTGTACTTTTACATTGTATTTTGTCCCATCCACAAACATGGAGGAGACTTGCTTTAAAATCTCTAATGCAGCCATCAGGGGACGGTTAAGATGATTTGGCCTCATCTCAGCTGTCCTGTCGTACATCCTCATACACTGTACAAAGATACTTACACACTATAATCTTGAACCTGGATCCTCGGAGGTGTTGAGTTCACCAGATGTCTGCGTTAACAGGCTTTTTTCAGCGAGCACTGTTTCATTACAACACCAGGAATACTTGTCAGGTCAATATGTCGCAGCACCGAGAATCATCAGCTCGTAAATTAGAGCTCATAATCAGGTCATCAATCAGTAGCCTGTCGAGATTTATGATACAGTACGTACAGGTGCATAATGGCTTGTGTAACAGGTTTGACCCCCACACACTAATTTAAAATAGCATCTAGCTAACGGACCATCAGAAGTGAAATCAGGAGAATTGATGCCTTTGTTCAGTGTTTACAGTAAATACCTGAACATTTAGTGTAACTGGATCTCAGTTACTGCACAAAGAGACATTGTACAAAGACTGTGCTGACATTACATTCATTATCATTAGTGTAGACCATAGACCGTATGTAAAGATGGACTGACATGACATCCCCCCGAAAAGATGAAGTCAGTGCGTCTCAGTCGCCAATGGAACAAACAAAAACCACAAAGATCATTTTAGGTTGTTCTTATCAAACGGTATCATTAGTACAGACCATAGACTTTCTTGTAAAAGGACATATTTTTAAAGTAAGTGACGAAGGTGTTGTCTTCGTTGTCTTCATTTCACCTGCCCTCTGTCTGCAGGACCCCAATCAGGACTGAAGCTGTTGTTGGTCCAAGTCACCTACATGACATTTATTCAGTATCAAGACTTTCTCACCTCGGTCACATTCCACTCGTTCACTCGAGCCTTTTTCTCTAATGTGTTCCCGTCAAAAGTCAAGTCTTCTCATTGTAGTTAAGACAACAATGAAACAGAAATGAAAACAGGTTTCATAGCCAACTCAAATGTGTCAGGCCAAGTGTGTAAGTAATGTGTGTGGTGTGTTTGAGTAATGGGATCGGTCTGTCCCACTGGACGTGATACGGTGAGAGACTGAGTGTGTGACTGCGTTTCGTCAGGTCTGACGGACCCACCGGCCGCTCCACCTGTCCACTGCAGCGGTGGCATTGAGACGACATTAATCACAGCGATAAGAAGCTGGAACTTGCCGACCACTTGGTTTGAGTATGAGACCACAGAGTCAGCAGTTACAGTGAGAGCAGAACGGGTGTTATCAAAACCGTTGCTCTGGCCATATACAGTGACGTTTTTACGTTTGCATGCACAGTGTAAGATACAGTAATAGATTTGAGTGAAATAAATAAATGTACCTTTACATAAAGGCCTAAGACACAAAATATATTACAATAAAAGTTACTTTTTGGGGGGATGCCCCTCATACAGGCCTCCACATCATTGGGTTTTCCAGAGGATCTGTCAACAAAGCAAAAGGGAACTCCTCAAAAGATATTCGTATGTGACTTTCGGATGAAGAAAGAGGATCTTTATTGTATTTATAAATTAGATTTTACTTCAACAAAATTCCATACATTTAGTTGTATTTGTGTTTCTTGTAATACATAAAATGATAATTTTAATGGTTTGAATGTAATGAATTTCAGTAAAATGTGGTTCAAAAGAGGACTGTTGCTGTTGACTCCCATTCTAATTATCCAGAGCCTGCGCTTGTGGATAAGAACTATGTTAAATGTGGAAAAAAACAATTTAGTTAATGATTTAAATGATCTTCAACAATTAAACCAAAAGCCAAAAAGCAACCGGAGGTCAGTCAGACTGAACAAACAGTTCTGAAAAAATAAGCAACACATATTCCTTGTGTAGCCATAAAGAGACAAAAGGTCATTTAGATCATTTGCTGTTATTTGTCCGTAGTTTGCTTTTTTTTTCTCAGGAGGCCAATGAACAAAGGCAGTCAACTAATGACTCCATTCAAAAAGCTGGTTAGATTTGTGCCTACCAGAATAGATTCATGGCCATTCAGATGACTTAATGCAGCAATTACAATTATCTCTCTCCAGTCTGATTGTCTGAACTGAGACTGAGAGCATAAACACAGAACTCACTTGTCTACACATGGATGTCTGTGCAGAGCTGAGCGGCGCGTGCTGCCAACACATGCCACAGCCATGACTGTAAAGGGTCTGATCTTTGACTCGCGTCCAAAATGCAACAGGAGAATTTAATCACTTCGCAGAGAGAGGGAGGGAGGGAGGCAGGGAGGAGAGAGAGAGAGAGACACGAGGCGTTTGGAGCGAGCTGCCACTCAAAGCTTTGGCTGCAGGATTTATGAGCTCTGCTTGTGGCGCATACCTGCGATATGTCCTCTCCTCCTGACCATACATAGAATCAGGCACAATCAGACAGCCGCGATATAAATATTGAGTTGAGACATTTTGGCAGCTGTGGCTGTGACCTAAATGCTGAAAGTATGAGCAGTGCTGACGGCTGTTTCTTAGAAGCAAGAGAGAAAATAAAACTAATGAAGTTACTGTAATCTTTTTATATCTGCGCTCTCTGGTTGGCTGAGCCATTAATCATACATGGTGACAGAATGCCCCTCGTTGGTTTGACTCACAGAGTTACACGTAAACTCGGGGGGGAGATTCTGGTGGTCGACAGTGGCCATGGAGACGATTTGTTGCTATTGTTTTTACCGTTTACAGACAGAAACCATCACAACAGACGGACCTGAAGCTGTTTCCCAGATACATTAACTATTTTTATAACAGATACACTCAGCTTCCTGAAATATTTTGTAAGTTTATGCTAAACCGATCATACTAATTTCCTCCAGGTCCCGGTCCTGGAAGAACGTAATCAATTTGGGTTCAGATGCGGATTAAGGCGTGGATCCAGGATTTCGGCCTCGGTGGAGGTGTGTGCTCTGAGTGCCGGTCCAGTTAAAAATCTGTTTGATTTTGCTGTTCATTCAAATACATTTTTACTGCTGAGACTTTTGTTCTATCACATTACACAGAGAAGAGTTTGTAATACTTGGTTTGCTCCCATCAGTATGAATAGTGAGGACAAACTAGGAGAAACTGTGCTTCAAAAAAAGGGGGAGAAAGTGAACACATGGCTGATTCAACATTAGAAACACTTTTATACAATTATTAGAAGAAAATATGTTTCATTATCTGTAATTTGCAGTTTGGGTTTTTGTTGATATTGGCAGTTTTTCAATAACTCATGAACCAAAAGTTACTGTATCGAACTTTACTCTTAATGTTAGAAGAAGTAGAAGAACTGCCTGTGGTTGTATTCTTACAATAACAAGTTCAGTTTAAGTCTATATAAAAAAGGTTCCAGACTTATATGAGGTCACCGTGACCTTTGACCTTCAACCAGCGAAATCTGATCAGTTCATCTTAAATTAATTTGAAGAAATCTTACAAAGGTAGACTTGAGATGACGCCTCTGGCCACTGTCTGTCACTAGTGGAAACAGGTTCAGACCATGTTTTCTCTAAACCGATGCAAACGGGGGGAATCAAATTGTTTCATATGTTAGAACACAAAATCAGTTTAAACCAATATTCTTCTTCACAATCTGAAAAACTTGTGTTTGTTTTTAACTTTTCCTGACATCACGTCATCAGAGCTGCTTTTCAATAATGTCTGTCACTAATATAAAAGCAGAAAAAGAAACATAGACCTGGGAATGGAAGTATCCATACAACTCGATGCAGCTGTAAAAACTTGATTTAAGAAATAAAAACTGTTCCTTTGCAGTAATTGCTAATCTGGGTCCAACATGCTGCTCTGTAAATATCCTCCAGAGGAGAATTATTTGACTGGTAACGAAGTCAGAGGAGACTTGTCTTTTCCTGGGGATCAGAGATCCAGCTCCATTATCTGTGGAGGTCCCAGCAGACTTCCAGCCAAAACCATGACCTCACTGCACTGTGGGAAACGTCCGTGGTATTCTGCCTCCCTCGCTGCTTAATTCAATCAGGTTTTTCTCTGCTGGTTTAATAATAGGGATTCTCAGGATGGCAGCTGGGATTCCTGGTGACTCTTAAAGGAAAACGACCCTGTGAGTATCAGACCCATGTAAACTTGAAAAGTGTCTCTGAAAAGTGTGTATGTTGCTCTTTCACATGGGATGAAGCTGTGGTGCGTTTGGGTTTTGTTACAACAGATTCCATCGGCCAGATTCAGGACAAACCAATGTTCCATCACATCCACAATCACAACTTTCCAATTTAGATTCACACAAACACAAAACATTGTAACTCAGTTACCTCAGTTTACCTAGTTTACTCGTTACCATGTCTGATGAATTCAGACCTTGCAGTTGAGTCCATGTATTTTCAATTAACCCAAATAAATACAATTTCCTTCAGGAACACGAGCAACTTTCTGCAGCAACTTTCTGCTTCAGTGGTTTAAACACCCAACCAGACAAAGTTTGGTTCCTATTTATTATCGATTGGCTTTTACAATCACGATTTTTCTATAATAATGAATGAAAAGTGTGAAAACAGTGAGACGATGAAACAGTTTTCCTTCACTCTCATCGTTCTCGTAGTGTTGTTGTTCAGCTGGAGCTGTTCCTCGCTGTGCACGCTGCCAAACAGCAGACTGACAGTGTTGGCTGTTACCTGGTGAACATGGTGAAACAGTTGGCAGCTGAAGAGTCAGGTGTTTCCCTCAGGAGTCAGTGGAGACAAAAAAAACAAAGTGAACATTTGACATGGATTAGATTCATCTGATAGAAAGAAACTTCAACTCAATGATTAAACAATTCTTGTGCTCTACCTGCTGAACGAGCAACTTATCAACGTAAAAGGTGATGAATTCAGTGTTGTGTTCACAACTTGTTCCTGCTGCCTCCACGTCGCCAGTTATTGCAGATTTAAATAAATTCAATACAGCTTTTAACATTCCAATTTTCCATTAGTCTATTCCTTCATTGTTTCATACACAGTTTTGCACAGTGTTGCAGCCTCTTAACTTTCTGCCAGCCGCTTTAGTTTCTGTCCTGATGACGAAGGAGGAGTTTGATGAAAAATGTTTTAAAAAGTCCCAATTTTAACAAATCTCCTTTAGTTTTGCCTCTAAAAAGCACTGTTGAGTTGTTCTCTTATCAGAAGTCTGACCTGCTTTGGATCCTAATCTTGGAATCCTTGTTTTAAAAGCCAGGATTCTCCTGGAGGATCCACAACCATCATCTAAGTCCCTAGTACAGACAAAAACTATGTTAAAAACACAAGTTTACAAACCATTTGGACTAATGACAATCTACACTCCTAGATAGGACTTTGTAAACTTCTGCAGCTTTACACAAACCAACAATTCTTGATTCTAATTCTCCTGAGATCTCACATTCAACAGATGCTCAGCAGACACTCAAAATCTGTGAGTGTGGGAGGTTTGAATCCTGCAGAGGCCGCGGGTTCCATTCCAACCCGTCGAAAATGCTTGAGAAATATCTTTTTAAAAATGTGTGAGTGTTGTTTATGAGTCAAAGTAAATCAGACTCACACCTCAGATCGCGTTCTGTTGACTGGTCTCCGGGTTTGTTAACTGCTGACTCCAATTAGCTCTCGTTGATGTCATTAGCCTCGGGCTTCACATTCATTTTTCTAACTCTGCACTTTGAGAGATTTGAATAATGTTTTCAATATGGACGAGAACAATTCAAGGATCTGTTTGCTGTTAGATGTAGATGAAGACAAATGTATTGGTTTCACTCCCTTTATCTTGCCGGTGTATATGTGAGGTTACACCGTTGCAGAAAGACAGCCTTCACAAACCCAATCAACGTGTTTGACCATGAGTCTTAAACTGTAGCTCTCCTCAGGGGTATGACACACAGCCCAAATGGTAATACTGTATCTCCTGTGTTTCTACCACAGGTAACAACAAGGATATTAACGTACGCCCCATCGTGCGGCGTGGAGAGGTCCGGCTGTTCGATGCCGGAGTATTCGCTTACAACAGGCACTGCACAAGGTCAGGGGGCTGGCAGCGGAGACAGGAAGAGATGATGTCACCACCCGGGGAATATCTCTGAATCCCTCCCCACTTGGATGTTTAATTTAAAGCACATTAGCCAAAGTGATACCACATTGTTACATGTGACCTACTTTAATGTTCAATGTGCATTTGCTATAGGACATATGGCACCAAACATAACTCTGGTGCCGCTGCATCCAAGGAAACTCAGCTGCCTCGTTGTCTTTCACTCAACCGGGACTTGTTAGTATTTGCTTATATTCCATTTATAATACACACAACAGTTGAGAGGTGATAGAACTAGACTTAAACCTAAGATATTGTGTTGTATACCGTACTTAAATTGTCACATTTGTTTCGGAAATAGCTAGAATAGCACTCAGTAGAGTCCATACCTCTGCCAAGGCCCAACAGTCCTTTCGGTTCAATCAAGCTGCAACACACACTCGTAGATATCGGTCCCCTTGATGAGCCTGATTTTTCATCAAGATCCATGAAATATTTCCTGGGAAATTGATGAAAAGGTTGAAAAAGGACAGATCTCACTATAAAGAAAGACAAAAAAGGTTCCTGGATTCGGATTTACTTCAAAATTGATTTGGTTCTTCCTTGGGTCGCGCCCCTACTTTGCACAAATGTAAGAAAATATAACTGAGCAGATGAAAATATAAAGTACAGCTACATTCAATTAATTACTCTGCACAGACACTCGAATTTGAGTGTTCAAATCCAAACACTCAAGAGATTTTCAGAGAATTGCTTCTGAAAAGTAAAAACACACACACGGCTCGTTTCTCAGCGTGTGATCCAAAAGAGCTCCATATTATTTTTGCTAATACTCGATGATTTATGCTCCAGAGGACCCGGTGTTGGATGTTGATGTAATAGCTGCACGTCTGTCAGGACGCAGACGGCCGGCCTGCGCACACCAGAGTAAACAGAGCACAGCAACACATTCGCCTCACAGTCACTCACTGCATGCAAAATATGGAATAAACAGTCACTTTTAATTATTGTTGTTAGCTGTGACAAGGGGAGGGTGAGAACACACTTTGTAATGTGATGGAAGTGGAGCAGACAGGGTCTCATGTGTTGTGACAGTGGCGCACTGTCGAGGAGGGGAGCTCACAGTGTGTGTGTGTGTGTGTGTGTGTGTGTGTGTGTGTGTGTGTGTGTGTGTGTGTGTGTGTGTGTGTGTGTGTGTGTGTGTGTGTGTGTGTGTGTGTGTGTGTGTGTGTGTGCGTGTGTGTGTGTGTGTGTGAACCAAGAGAGTGATCGTCTAACTCACATATTTACAAGATTCATAGATACAACAGTTTTACAGCACAGGGTTTTTACATATGAGAGGAATTAATAACTCTACCACAACATTAAAGGAATACACAGATTTAAGGATTAATTTATTGCAGCAGTACCAGAGATTAAATCATGTTTTATTCCATGCATTCTTCTGCTACCAATATTACCCACAATGCATCAAGTGTGTTAAGCGACTGAGCTACTAGTCTCAGGCAGAAATGAGTGAAGAGTGAAGTTTGTCGGTTTGCTTGTTAGCAAGATTATACAGAAACCACTGAACGGAGTTATATGAAACTCGATGGAAAGATGTGGTACAATAGGTCAGGAAAGATCCCATTACATGCAAGTTACTTTATTCCTGCTGCAATGAACAGTTTCAAAAACCACTCCGTCATGTTTATAATAATGATGCTGTGTGGCTTGAATCCAAATCTGCAAGGAAATAATGCAAAATGTCCAACTTCTTCATGTCTGTTGATGATTGTCAAACCTAAACCAAGTTTACGAGCTTATTACCACTAACAACATGACATGACTGATGTGCTGCAGCAGAGAACCATGAACAGTGTTTTGCATTTACAGTAATTTCACAGACGTATTTGCAGAATCGTGCATCGAGGTAAATGTTTTGCATGTTGGAGTTTTTCCGTCTAATGGAGGTGAAATGAAAGGGCACTTCAATTGAGAGGAATAACTGAGAACAGGCCATTCACTGTAAAGGAACTGAACAATGGAATCAAGCCACGAGCCCAAACCCATTATTCAAGCCTGGCGAACGTGTTGCTTTAGCTTCGTGAACCCTCTGCTCAGAAAACATTACTAATGCGCTAATCTCCGAGTCAAGCGCTCGGTAAGTGACATTAGAGCAACACTTGCACTGTATCTGCACTGAAGAGAACAAAAGAGGAGAGGACGTGCACAGATAGTCAGAGACGGACAGGATAAGCATCTCTGTCTAATCATCAGCAGCTCTGTTTAAACCTTGGCTGCAGCCCAAGAGGGGGAACACTTTCATTGACCCCCACGGCCGATCCACTGTGAAAACAAACACATCAGCCTGGCAGACTGTGTGACTCACTGCCCTCTCACGTCGACCACAAGCGCTGGCGCTGCCAAGCCTTTTCCTGCTCGCCGTGCCTCGCCCTTCCTCGCCTCTCGCTGCCATCGCCGTGCTATCTCGCTCTCAACTTTGAACCCACATGTTTATCAGCCAAATAAAAGAGAGAAAGATAGAAAAGAACGTGACTTCTTCTCTATCTATTCTCTTTCTTAGTTGAACTCACCTTTTACAGCTGTTAGCAGGTGTGCAGGTGTGTGAGGTGGTCGAGCCTCAAACCTCTCACCCACGTGCAACACCGTTGATGCCATTGAGGGTAGAAAGTGTGCAGCTTTGACCTCAGCTTATCATTATATTGTTGTATTGCTTAATTTATCCATATTTATCCTACTGCAGTATCGTATGGGTATAAGTACGTTTTAAGCTTATCTGTACAGAATATTGACATTAACATGTCAAATCTGTGCATTTGTTTTCAAAGTGAGATTTAGAAACACAGATTTACCTCATTGTGTTTTGGCAACAATTCCCAGTTTCATAATTATAACAGTAAGGAGACAGTCTGTGAATCTTCATCTACCTTTGCATACATTTTCTATTAGATATCTTGGAGTGATCTCGTGGAATGAAAACACACATTTATCAGATTCCTTTTTGTTATAACTGGTTGAGGTTTTCATAATAAGCCATTACTGGTTTCTACCACATCCCACACATATTTTAATATTTCATTTATACATTTTGTATTTACATTGTGTGAAATAAACTAAATTAAACCATAACTAAACTTCGATGTATCCATGGTGATGGTGTGTGGTTTGCTCCACCTTTATGCTCATTCCCAGTTGGAACAGGAAAAAAAATTTAACTTTTACACATCACACAACCAAAACCCAACCGTGGCTCTAATCTCCTCCTGTCAATTCTGTAAAGGTTCATTAGCAGAGAATTCGTGGAAGTGCAGTTCACGACCTGAGAACAATTTCTGTTCATCAGTGTGTGTGTGTGTGATACTGTGGCCTTTTTGTTTCACTCAGAAAACAACAACACATTCTCTCAGAACCAAACCCAGTCAGTATTTCCACAAAACAGTCACTTAACTTTTCCCAGCTTGAAAACGACCCCATGCACAGGTCCTCCAGGCTGATTTTAATTCGGTTATACTCCAAGTCGTACACAAACACTCAAGCTAAATCGTCTAATCTTTTTGAAAAATGTCATATCTGGGGACCAATAACTTACACGAGAAGATGTAAACCAACGTCCGCTGTGGTTAGTCTGAAAATGTAGAAGTTGCTGATTAAGGGGTCAGTGTGTTATCATAGAAAACACACATGTGTAATCGCAGCGTCTATGTGCTATCGGGCCTCTGTCTTGTGTCACGGCCGCCGCGGGTTTCACATGATTCAGAGCTGATAACCGAGCGTGTCAACTTTGTAATAAAAGAAAACACGGGCTGCTTTTGCAATTAGGTATGAATGTGATTATCTGTGGGTAAATATTTTAATGTGGCCACTGATACCATGTGATTTGCACTCGTAGGCGTAACCACATATTTGATAAGACCTTCTGGTGGGACTGTGCTTTTTTAAAAATAATACGAGTCTATAATCCCATGACTGTATGTTACATGATGTGTGTTTGCATCATCGGATCATATGTATGTGAGAACACGTATGAAAACAGTTGCTGCCACTACATGAGTTCTCTCAGTGTTCTCGTTCGAAGGAAACTAAAGTTGTCGAATGCTGTAATTCTGGCAGCGGTGTACTAACGCTGCACTGCCTTAAATGGGAAACAGAGCCCCAGACCTGTGCTTTACTACAACGTGGCTCTGATTAAGACCAGATCGGCCTGCATGTGGTCGGCCCTGAGTCGCAGCCAACTCCTGCTCCGGGACAGGACTGCTAATGTGGTGCTGAATGAATTCACATCTTCTACCTATATCTGCTGTAGAGGAGATCAGAAGAGTTATTATCGTCTCCAAATGACTGGATGAGCTATTAACTGGGGCGTAAAGAAATCAATATTAAAGAAGGCGCAATAATTTCCACCATATGGATGTCAAAGGATGTCATTTTCTATTGTGTTATCTCGACATCATGATTTGTTTTCTTATAATGGTCGGTTAAGAAAACAAAAGAGCTTTTCCTCCGGAGAGCAGGACAATTACCTCGTCACAACTGTTGTTTTCTTAAGATAACAGGATCGTTTTATCACTTGATTCAAGTCACTTTTACTCATTCAAGGAGGAGGCTCTCACAGGGAAACGTATCCCACTGATACTCGTGGCTCCAGGGACATCACGTTCATGATTCCAGTTCATTCATGACGTTTTGGGAACCCTTTGGTTTTTATCATCAAAATGTGAGTTTCTCATTTAATGCCTGACCTGTACTTTGTGATAACTGCTAAAACATGTCAGCATCTTAACCTTAGCTGCTTTGGACTGTGGGAGCAAACCAGAGCACCTGCAGAGATCCCACGCAGCCACAGAGAGAGAACATGCAAGCTCCTCACAGAGAGGCTCAGGTCAAACTGGGGTTCGAACCCAGAACCTTGTCCTGTGGGGTCTAACCACTGTTCCACCGCGTATCACTAATTTAGACTTGGTGAACATTGTACCTGTCAAATATCAGCATGTGAACATTGTCACAAGGTGGACTGATGGGAACAATCTGCTGGTCTGTGTCAGTTTTACATTTACACTTTTTATATATATATTTACATTATATTGTCTTCACTCAAATTCTTAACTTTAAATTTTCTCCTTTCCTATTTTCTTCTCTGCTGCCATCTTGTGGCAAAGGATAAATATATTTTTGTAGTTCACGAAACAGTGGATATTCCCAGTTGGTCAAACAGCGTTGATGAAATATGTCAGATGTTCTCTTACATTCTGAATTACAGTCGACTCGTGTTTAAAGAATCTTTACTTTTCTTTTTGAGAGAAAGTCATTGGAGGTTTTTATCTGCTATGT
Source organism: Verasper variegatus (assembly GCA_026259375.1). Lineage (NCBI taxonomy): Eukaryota > Metazoa > Chordata > Actinopteri > Pleuronectiformes > Pleuronectidae > Verasper > Verasper variegatus. The sequence goes on from CM048051.1 coordinate 5,333,684, forward strand.
AATAACCCACATTATAATCATATCCACATCATATCTGCATCAGTCCACCCGCAGCTCGTTGTCTAGCTTTAACACTGTGATGCTACAGGAGAATTTTCCAGTTCTGGACAGACAATTATTGTTTTTTCTTTTATCCTGAAAAAACAGTCATAAAGTTATAAAACAAATTGGAAAAAAATGTTTACTGTGTATTTTTCAACATCCCGTGACATAAAAGAACACCAAAGCATCATCGTGTACTTTAATTAAATTAAAATCAAATGTTTAAATGAAATATATATATACTAATACAGATTACATTATTTTTACACAAAATATATATATTTACAGGTCTAATTCTTTTGTCTAACAGTTACAGATTTTACAAATAACACGAGATATCATGTTGATCTATCGTTTCACTTTAAAATCACAAGTTAAACTTAAATTAAGGAACAACTTTATTTTAACCAACGCCAAAATAAAACAACCCGCTTTCAGCTTCGCTCCTTTTTGTACCTTGTCACTGGCCGTAGTTGACGTCATCAAAACAGGCCGAGCGGTCGCAGCATGGAGGAGCTGCTTCACTGAGGGATTTTGACCTTTTTGCGTTTGTCCTACATTCTGTTGTTGGTGAGTAGATTTGTTTACGTGTCTTTTCATTTCTCTGCTGTTCTGTGTTCGTGTGATTTCACGTGTTTGCAGCTTGTAGCCGCAGTTTTTCAGTGAACGTGTCTGTGAAGCTAAATGTTGCTGTTTGTCTTCTTCCCTTCATTCATAACACTTCCGACAAAATGTACTGAGAGGTCTCTGCTTTATACTCGTGATACTACAGGTAATATAATCATGTTCGATTAAAGGTTTAGTTCTTAAATCCCAAGATTTGGTGGAGAATAACTGAGTATATTTACTCCAAGTATTGCATTTAAGTGTACTTGTACGGAAACCTCTGAACTTGTTAAAAATCATTTCCTCCTCAAGCAGCAACAACAGTTAAAGGCTGTGAACACAGTGATGCTTCAGCATTAATAATATAATAACCACACATGCTGTATAATACTGTCATTTCACTGCAGGTTGAAAACTTTGACTGATTCTTCTTCAGTACTTTGAGGATTTTAAATGCAGGCCATGTACTTGGAATGGAGTACTTTTATATTTTGATATTGGTTCTTTTAAAGGATCGGATTGCAGTACTTCTTTCAGAACTGGATAGAGTCATAAGCCAGTATCTGTGATCTCATCACCCTCAGCTGATCGCCTTGTTTTCTTTGTCTTCTGCACCACAGGGTTAAATAGTGTTTTCCAGAATGTCGGTCAAGCAGGTGTCGGTCCACGCCAAGTGGATCATCGGCAGAGTGATAGGGACCAAGATGGCCAAAACTGCCAAAGTCAGAGTCACACGCCTGGTGCTGGATCCTTACCTGCTCAAGGTGAGTCTTCATTCACTGCCTATACACACAGGATGGACAGGTGACATGGTTGTTACTTCCAAAACAAGGAAAGACTAAATCTGATTGTTTCTCTGCCATGTTCATCTTCTATTATTAAACAAGTCTAACGATGTCTTTTCTGCCCCGTAGTACTACAACAAGAGGAAGACTTACTTTGCCCATGATGCTTTGCGACAGTGCACCGTGGGAGATATCGTCCTCCTCAAGGCTCTGCCCGAGGCCAGGTCCAAACACGTGAAGCACGAACTGGCTGAGATAGTATATAAAGTGGGTCGCGTGGTCGACCCGCTGACAGGAAAGAGTGTTGCAGGAGATGAGTTTCTGGAGCCTCTGACTGACCTCGCGCTCGGCCCGGAAGGCGAGACAGTGTTATCGGAAAAACTGCAGGAGCTGAACATCTCTGCCGCCGCCAGCGGAACCGAATCCCAGCCACCAGCAACTCCAGCACCATGATAGAAACTATGTTCTTGTGTTTGTTAATGTTAGTTCAAACATGTTTCAGGTGTTCATGTAAATATTAATCTTCAAACCAATAATCTTGTCATAATATATGAAGTAAGAGGGCCTGAATACATCGTACTTGCTGCCTGCTCAGGTAGTTTGAAGTCACACAATAAAATGACAAAAAACATGTGCATTTCTGCTCTCAGTCTAAAGATGGGGTTTTGAAAGACAACAAAAGTCTCAATAAAACAAGACACACTTTTCTTTTAATCAACATCAGTGATTGGTGCTGTTTTTACCTGGGGTTCTGCTACAGATGTACTTTCACAAAGTGCTGTGATTACTTTACATTTCCATGTTTACATGGAGAATAATAATTCAACTATATTTCCTTCGTATTCCCAGCTACATGTTTTACGAGCATACACTGTATATGATGTCCAGCAGCTTTACATGGTTACAATGGGATTAAGATGAATATGTGTCCTCTCACTGAGGATGAAGCAGCTTGTTCAGCCCGATGAGACAAATTGTGATTTGTTTTGAGTACAAATGTGATTGATTGATTAGTTGGTAAGGTGATTAAGGTCAGAGTACACACACACTAAATTGATTACTGCTTATTCTGACTATTATTGTGATCTTCATATTCAGTGTCTTATTTAGACTGTTGCATTAATCAGGTTGAAATATACTAGTTATTAACATGTGCGTGGACTTTGTGTAAGTTACATTCAGGATAAGTTATATTTGTAAGTCAAATAGAAGTAAGTCAAATAGAAGTAAGTCAAATAGAAGTAATCAACATAGACTTTGGATGGATGTGGTTAATCAGCTGCTGTGATATTAAACACTTCATCACCATCAGTCCTCCAGAGACTCTGATCACCCACCGTTCACTGACCCGGTACAGACACTTAACACCGGGGGAGTAACGTCTGCTTCTCCGGGTCCAACCTGCTCTCTGACCCGGGTCCAGCCTGCTCTCTGAACCGGGACCAGCCTGCTCTCTGACCCGGGTCCAGCCTGCTCTCTGAACCGGGTCCACCCTCCTCCATCAGTGATCCGAGTAAAGATGGCGACCCGAGTCCTTCAGAGAGTCGGCTGCGGCCTCACTCGGACCAAACACGGGCTCCATGCCGGCGGACGCGTCGCTGTGACAGCGAGGTGAGAGGTTTAACACGTCGGGGAAATGACCACTGCAGCCGCGGGACTGCAAAATAAACACGTTTTGAGTCAACGACACACAAAAAAAGTCCGACATGCTAGGTGGCTAAGCTAATGCTACGTCCTGTTGCGCGTGCAGCGGAGTTAGCTGGAGCTAGCCTCGCAACCTGCTAAACCGCCCCCAGCTAATGCTAATGCTAACTGTCAGCCTCCAGGGTCAGAAAGTTATTTACTTCTTCATCGTGACAGGAAAAGAAGATTTACAGCCGCCACGTGCAAGAATAACACAACATGACAAGTGTGTGTGTGTGTCTCAAACTTCAAGGTCAACATGCAAGTCGCTGCAGGGAAGTGTTTTGATTTTGTGTGTGTGTGTGTGTGTGTGTGTGTGTGTTTACATGCTGCAGCAGGTTTAACCTTCATTCGACTGCAATGACAAAACTTTAACAAGTGAAATACTGCAAATAAAAATGCTTTAATGTGACATCTGAAAAGAGTTAGTTTCCCTTCAGCTGCCAAACTTTCAAAAAAAAAAAAATATATATATATATAATTTTTTAAAGCGCAACCACTGCAGGGATTAGTTTAAATAAAGTTCAGCAGCAGGGAATTGAACACTGCTCCTGTGTGACACGTCCACTGAGCCTCCTGTTATGGGCATTATGTTCAGCTTACAGGTCTCTCAGCTTACAGCCTCCTCTGAGCTGGAGCTGCTGGACATGAATGAGCTGCACACCTTTCTTTATCTTCTGTTGTAGTCATTACTTTACATGGTATCTATGCACTGATCACGCTCCCATCAAGGTTGGGATGTTTTACCTGTTTTGCACATTTTATCACAAGCAAACACGCGTCACATGTGCAGAAGTAAAGTTTTATATTCTGTATTTTTGAGGCTGGAAGGTTTTTTAAAATCCTCAACCATGTGCACAATCTTTATTTTATCACATAACATAATTTCATAACTCATCTGTTTGGTGATGTATATTATCTGAGCTCTGTGTGAACTCCTGTTGTTTAACACATATACAAGAAATAATATTGTGACTAATTATCTGCCTCGAAAGTTGCGACAGATCAGGTCATCACACAGTTTGTTCCCATCAGACCAGGTACAATTAGAAAAACAGGACAACATTGCACTGAGGAGCCAAATAGCTTTAATGACTCTACGTACCATAACAGACTTTTCTGTTGTTGCTGTTTTGTGTTTTATTTCTTTATTGTGTTGTAGACGCGGTGCTGGTTGCAACTTCTATACTTTGTGTTTCACCCACAGGAGCTTTACAGTTCTGCGTGAAGACAGCTGGTTCAAGTCTCTGTTCGTGAGAAAGGTCGACCCCAGAAAAGACGCTCACTCTCATCTGCTCGCCAAGAAAGAAGACAACAATCTGTACAAAATACAGTGTATGTGAACAAGATGACTGTAACTTTAAAAATACAAAACATTTCCCCGGAGGTTGATCTTGGGAAAATCTTCTAGATGCTTAAATTTCAACTCAGATTCTGTTGTTTTCCTGCAGTTCACAATGTCAAGCCTGAATGCCTTGATGATTACAATGAACTTTGGTAAGAATCCCTGTTCCTTCATGCAGTTGTCTGGTCCAAGCACTGGTTTTATAAACTGTACTGACATTTTATATTTATTTTCATGTGTGTATCCTCAGTGAGGACGTCCTGCCTTCTATTCACGCTGACCCTGAATACCCCTGTGAGCTGGTGGGCACCTGGAACACATGGTATGGAGAGCAGGATCAGGCAGGTAAGACCACACATTAAGTTCTGTGTCATGTTTACATTAATCAAACTCTTAAATACCTGCAATAATAAATGCTTGTGAACTGATTGATCAATCAGGTAATCTAAATGAAAGGTATACTGCCTTTTCAAAATACCTAAAAGGACCAGGGGATTAAACAACACTTCAAGAAGAAATGAATTGATAATAATAACTGATCATGCAGGCGACACAACAAAAATGTGTAATAATTCCTCAAATGTGGGGATTAGTGTTATATGTATAAGTAAAATAAAATCCGGGAACATTTATTGAAACACAGAATCTGTCACCTTGAAAATATACTTTATTTCCTCACTGACCCTCAGATGTTACTTAACAACATTACAGTTGTTTACTGCTGCTGGCTGGGAAATAAATTGAGGTTTTAAGGGCTTTTTAAACTGTGATATTTTCTCCTTTTAGGGACTTGAAGGACTATAAAGAGAGAAATCTCATAGGAACATTTTCTTCTCAGTGTTACAAACCTGCACTTTGACAGCTTTTATATTGCAGTTATTTATAGCTGTGAGTGTTTTCCACTGTTCTCTAAACTTTAGTTCTCTAAACTTTGAGGAATGACAAACTTTGTCATTCCTCAGCTGTGACTCTAAAGTTAGTGTTTTATTATCAGAAACCTCAGTAACGATAATCCAACAGGCTGCATTAATCAAACATGCACACAGGATACAGCACTTTGCTCTGAGAGATTTAGTTTTGTGCCATTTTTCATAAACCCAGCGTCCTCTCTGTTGGGAACATTAAATAATATACAATAAACAATTTTCAGGATTGATTTATTCGTTTAATCTTTGGATGTCACGAAAACAAAGATTTAGTAGGTGATACCGAAACCATGAAATTTCCACGATTCTCGCTTTCGTTAAAGACACGAAAAGCCACAGTGGCTATGTAGTAATCCATAAAATGAATAGAACACAATATAGAATAAAACACCAGACATGCAATTTCAATTCTTTCCTTTTCAGTGAGAATGTAACTTGTAACAAGATGTAAGTGTTGGTATCTGATTTTCTGTTGGAAATTGACCAGAGTTTCATGGTTGAATCTCTTCATGCCAGCTCCACCTGCCAGGTAGTCTAGAGATATAGAAATATATCATCAACAGTCATATACAGAAAAGAATATCTTGCCCAAATAATTCCAGACACACAGATCTATTTGAGGGCTGCAATATTCTTGGCTCTTCTGCTCCTTCTACTCTAGTTCACCTGTGGAGATATCGGGGAGGATACCCGGCTCTCACCGAAGTCATGAACAAACTCAGGCAGAATAAGGTAACGGGTGCTCGGATTAGTTCAGATAACTGACAGCTGCTGATCTCAAGGCAACCTCGTCTGGCAGTGCACCCATCAAATTAGACCCTAAGAGCATTTTTCAGTTGTTGTTCTGAGATTTTTCAGCTGTTTGGTGTGACTCTAATGTTGGTGTAATTGTCTTCAAAGCTCACTTACAGAAATATGTACTGTAAATAGGGTTTAGTGTTGTTAATGGACCCGATCCTGTCTGATCCATATGCTGTATTCTTCTTTAATGGTCACAAGACCTGGATTTTCTGTTTTGTTTTTGGGCTGAGAATGAACTTCAGAATGAAAGTACAACGTTGGTAAATTAAATAAGGTGTCTTGCACATGTTGATGTGACTCATTACTGGAAACTTAAAATGTAATTAATCTAAAACAGGCAGATTTAAAATCCTCATGTGTATTTCAATCAAACACATTAGTTTTTATATTGCACAGATGTTTTCATGGTTTGGGGATCTGAGCTGGATTAAGTGTTACCGTGTTCCTGTTGTTTGTCGTTGCTGTAGGACTTCACTCACTACAGGACAGAGAGGGGGAAGATGCTGCTGTCTCGTAGGAACCAGTTGCTGCTGGAGTTCAGTTTCTGGAACGAACCTGTGCCTCGTTCAGGGCCCAACATCTACGAGCTCAGATCGTACCAGCTCAGGGTAAATCTGTTCTCCTACATTTACCAGCCTCAGATAAATACATGTTCATTTCTATTGCAGTAGCGAACAGTCCGACAACTTCTTTTCCTCTTCAATTTGTTTTTTCAGCCTGGAACGATGATTGAGTGGGGAAACTACTGGTAAGACTTAACTTTCTAAATCGTTTTCATTTCATTGTAAATGTACTTTCACAGTTATGGAACCTCTATCACTGTATGTACCATTTTTAAATCTCCTCACTATTTTATTGGTTTCACAGATTGTAGCAGGTGAATATGAGTCAACGGTACTTTCTGACAACAAAACCTATGCATGACTCCTGAGCATGACTACATGTATCGCACTTCATTTGTAAATCTCAGGCATAATTGACCTTGTTACCCTGGATTTAATATGTATGTGTATTTGATTAACTCAATAATGATTATGTGAAATTTGCCTGTTAATGTAATTAAACCCAACATTTCTGAAATGTTTTGAACAATTCTGAGGTTGCAACGTCAAAATTTGATGCTCTAATTTCTATGGAAATTATTGGGATATTGGTGAATGTCAGTTTCATTTAAATCTGAAATCCTACAAATTCATGCAAGTGGTTTAATCAGTACAATAACAATTTTTCCCCTCTTGTTTAACACAAGTCTTTGGTGCTCTGCAGGGCGCGAGCTATTGACATTCGCCAGCAGAACCACGAGGCGGTGGGAGGCTTCTTCTCTCAGATAGGAAGTCTGTACACGGTTCATCACTTATGGGGTGAGCAGCATTTATGAGTTTAATACACTCATGATGATCTATATAATTTAAAATGAAAAGAAAAGTGATTTTCTAAGATAAGATTTTATTAGTCCCACTATGGGGAAATGTGGAAAATGATATATACAATGTAAACAGAATATAAAAGTGTAATTTATGGTACATGTGTGATATTGAAATTGCACGGCTAGAAAATGGTTATTGCCAGGAACCATCTTTTTTTTTCTTTCAGCTTACAAAGACCTCCAGTCCAGAGAAGTCACCAGAAACTTAGCGTGGCAGCGTGAAGGCTGGGACGAGGTTGTTTATTACACAGGTGAGTTCTTTACTCTTTCATAAAACTGTGGAGTATTTTTACATATGTTGCAAATTTCTTTTGTTCAAAATACTGAGTTGAAATTGTAATTTTAGAACAACATTTGTTATTGAGGTTATTGTGTTGTAGACCAGTGGATCACAGTTTACTGTATTAAACATCAATTATCCCATTTTACATTATGATTTATTTACTATGTTGTGATTTTCTTATTTTATTTGAAAATAACTAGACGTGCATTTTCAGACCTAGGCCTGTTTTTGTTTTTTACAGTGCTTTGTATTTTCTACAATTTTTTTTGCAGATGCGTATTTTTAAACAGTTAAGAAAATTCTGTCTTTGCATTTTGTTTTTTTCAGCCTGTTTTAGTAAAAGGGATTCTCACATTTCTCCTGTGGCTTTGACTCAAAACTGAACACTTAGCTCTTTGTAGAAAATACTCAGATATTGTGTCTCACTATTCAAATGACAAATATGGTGAGAAGAAGTCTTAGTTAGTTACTGAATTAACTATGAGGTTGGACTCACGTTTCATTCATCGGACTGAGCTTGACTCCAGACTAGTTGGTGCAATATAGGATTCTCATATTATTCCAAAGTAAAAAAACACTTTCTGTCTGTTGCTAACCTTCTTCTTTCCTCCTCATTCACAGTCCCTCTTATTCAGCACATGGAGTCCAGGATAATGATTCCCATGAAGACTTCACCCTTGAAGTAACCAGACTCACAGAGAACAACCTCTCAGCAGCCACGACGACTACCACCCACAGATCTGTAGAGAGCGTATCCAACCGTCGGAGCGTGCACTGCCAGGGATGTGCATGTAACATCAACACGTTGTTTTGGTTTTTGTTTCCTTTCTTTCTTTGCTCCTCTTTTCCTGCGTGGGTCTAGAATGTCAATTTTGATAATGCGCTTGAAATGATTTATCATCTAAAACTGTTTGTTACTGAAGTTACTGGGTTACTGATCATTTAATGCATCATTTAATTTAATGGGTTTAATCTGACATGCTGCTCCTTCTCAAAGTCTCCATTATATAATTTATTGTCTTGTGTTTTTTTTCTTTTACGATCCCAAAAAAAATACTCACCAGTGTTTGAGTAGTTGAGATACAGGGAAGAGAAGTGACTCAATCGGTTTAGCAGTTGTAATGCTGGTCATCTTCATAAATACATAGTCACAAAATATATATACGTAGCCTGACTTGGTACAAGCCCTGTTGCATTTCAGATAAAATCAAACTGCCTCTGGTACTTCACCGTCAATATTAACGGGATGAGTCTAGTTAAAAGTTACAGATGTTCAGTTTAACAAACAGGAGTGTGTTGTTTACAAATCAGTATTGTATGAGTAGTAACACTGATTGTTAGTTAGTTACACGACTGATTACTGTGTGCGCCAGTGGTTTGTTTTCTTTTTCTAGTGTCCAGGTATTACGTGAGATTGTGCAGAACCAGGAGCCGTTTTCTCTGTTCGTGCCTCCTCTGTTAAACCGACCACATCTCCCACGTCAAGCCACCCTGTGACTTTGCAGCTGTGGCGAGGGTGGAAAACGTGATTTATTGAAGTGATTTAGAAAATTAGTTTTGGATTTCACCAGAACTGATCAGTCTCCACAGTTCAAACTTCCGTTCACTGGCTAGTTTGGCCTTTCCCTATATCAAGCAACGAATGAATGCCAAGCGGGTGATTGTTTGCTGAGGTTCATGGTTTTTGTTTGATGGTCAGATCGTAGAAATACATAGTGGGCTTGTGAACCAAGCCAGAGATATGGTCGATCCTGTATATATGAGGCGGGGTGTTCGTATGTTGACAAACACGAGGACAGGAGATGAGTAATATCTCAGTGTGGTGAAAAGTGAAATGCAGTGCTCGTTAAGATTAGTTGTACATATTGAATTAAAGTTCTGAGGAAAATCGAAAAAGTCCAGGACTCTTTATTCTTTCATGTTTTGTGTTAAATGCCAGTACCTCCTGTATGTCCTGACTTCAGCTCTCTGTCAGAAAACAACCTGATCATATAGTTTAGTTGCTTAGAGGTAAACAAACTGCAGCTGACAAGTGAAAATAACAATAAAAAGATTTCAGAAAATAGTTAGTTATTCAAGTCCAAAAATAAAATGTGACACACACCCAAGTCTCATTGGGGAAAGTCCTGTGTTCGACTCATCTACTGGGACCAGTGACTGCCTCTCTTTATACAGTCACACCTGACTTAGTACAGCCTGGATGCCTAAAAGGCTTTTAAGCTTTAAAGACAAACTTCATCCACTAACGTGTTCAGATCCAGGAGTGAACCACATGAAGCTGCAGCTCACTTCCTCACATCAGAATCTGACCCTCGCTGTACGTGTCAGTTTCACTTCTGCAGGCGACAACCACAAACCAGCCAGTGCTCCCGAGCAGAGAGTAGGAGTTCATTTTGTATAATCGACCAATAGTTTGAATCAAAAAGCCCAAATTTCCTCGAGTGTTTCCTCAGGTCCCAGTTTTTGTGTCTTGTTCAAAATCCATAAACTTCAGAGAGTAATGATGAGAAATGCTCACTGTTTTCGGACATTTTCTATAATTAAACCTTTAGAACACAAATAGATCTTTTGAAAGAAGTTGCAGATTCACAAGGCTGTCCTCATGGATGTGACGTCATCACGCCGTCTGGGGTGTGACGCGTGCTGCCTTCACTGAGTGTCGTATTTGTATTGCTTCGATCAACGTAAAGGGAGGCAGCATTAATGGATGCTAAGATAGTATTGCTTGAACATTGTTGTCGAGCAGTGAGGTTTCATTCATTCAAATCTTCTTAAAATAAAAGAGGCACTGGAGTAAACAGTGGGCGCTGAGTGAGAAGCAGGAAGTCGGAGCTCAGGCGGGGTCCGTGAAGGCGGCAGCAGAACACGTGTTGGACTCTTCTGGAAGCTGCTTCCTCTCTCTGGAGCGTCCGGGCCCGACTAGTGCGGACTCACACCCAGCGGCTCCTTCTCACGCTCACCTCACCATGACTGCCGTGAAAGCTCTGAACCCCAAAGCGGAGGTGGCCCGGGCCCAGGCCGCCTTGGCGGTCAACATCAGCGCCGCCCGCGGGCTGCAGGACGTGCTGAAGAGCAACCTGGGGCCGAAGGGGACCATGAAGATGTGAGTGTATGGCGCAGCTCTTTGTGCAGCACGCGTGTTAAGCTAACCCGCTAGCGGCTAACGTTAGCATCAAAAGTTCACCACCCGAATGCACAGTTGATTTGAAAACATGTTGATCCGGTCATCCTCCACCTCCCCGGGGGTAACTCCTAATCATGCCCGCTGTAGGGTACTTCACCACGGGTAGAGTTAGCCGAGGCCCCCGGTGGCTGGACGTATTTTCCCGGGGCACGTTGCCCTGCCCAGTCATCGTCACGATCGGCTTTGGCAACCACCAAGCTATGGTTAGCTTCACGCTGTTAGCCAATGATGCTAACGCTGCGATTGACAGAATGAACGTCTGTTGGCGGTTAGCTAGCTTCTACAATAACATGCGGGATTAACGAACTAATTAACGACTCGGTTGTTAATTGGTTGTGTGTATTTTAGGTCGTTATGGTTAATAACAGCTAATTATCCACCATGCCTTGTCGTTAAGGGTTCTAACCCCGACTGTCCGACAGCTTCCACCGCTGCTGATCATCTGTTGCCCGTTAGCTTATTAGCCCACATCGGGCTGCGGTGAACCGGCCGTGGCTCCGCTCGGTGCTCGGTCTAACCTCTAACCCCCCCCCCCCCCCCCCTGCCTGTCTGATCCTCAGGCTGGTGTCTGGTGCAGGAGACATCAAGCTGACCAAAGATGGCAACGTCTTGTTGCACGAGATGGTAAGAAAGGGCTGTCACAGTATCTCTACACCATTTGTACTTCATTGTTGACGCTGACCACACCCACTTATGTGCATGCGTACTTAAACATGATTTATAATTGTATCCCTGTTCATGTCTGATTAAATATCCTATTTTCCCCTGGGGATCTTAATGCAGTAGTATTTTGGTACTGACTGTTTTATGTCTGTAGCAAAGAAATAAAATGATTATTGCAAATGAATTGTCATCAGTAGCAAAATACAGCTGCTTTCCGACATGGACTGAACTCTGGAGAAAACAATTCACTGAGTCAGAGGCTCTGGACTTTCTGAAGATTTCCTCCTGCCAACCTCCTAGTAAAACACCAGATAATGCCAGGGTGAGCCCATGTGAGAAAACAGCAGGAGATCCTCCGGAGGAGTCGCCACCAGCGAGAGGGTGTGTTGATGAAGTTTCTAACATGCGAAAGACTCTGAACTGATAAAGACAATAAGAAAACAAAGAAATCCTGTATGGAAAAGAGATGCCATATATGTAGAAGACGCAAAGATGTCACTGAGGAAATAAGAGATTTGAGAGTTTTGGGTGATAATGGCCCAAAAAACACCTGATCTCTGCAGCCTGACGTCCTGTCTCTGCACGTTGTGCTACCCCTGACCTGAACACTCCGGAGATTTGTGTTAACGCATCTATGATGAAAATCTCTCTGTACAATTCATGTGTGAAAGGCAAACTCCTGAGAAAGTCCAGACCCAGTTGTTCAGACATACTCCAGAGTTCATGTCTGAAAACAGCTCAATAAAAGGCCCATTTATGTTTTGATTTAATGTTGATGCTTACCTCAGATTTGTAAAATATTTTGCTGTGTAGTTAATAGTTTTTGTTTTTTTTATTACAAAACCTCAACTTTCATTCAGGAGCTACAATCAGCCTTTAAACCTAAAAGAAATGATAATGAGACATTTGATGACATCATGATGATTAATAATGTTGACTAAGCCTCAGCTCAAGAGTATTTTAAAGTTGTAGTTCACTGATCGCAGGCGTTACCTGGACAGATTTGTTCCAGGTGGACGATGAAAGGGTTTTTCATAATCACCATAAAAGGCAATTCTGCTTTTAACTGTTTCCCCCCCGCCCCTTTACAGCAAATTCAGCACCCGACAGCATCACTGATTGCAAAGGTTGCCACAGCGCAGGATGACATTACAGGAGACGGAACAACCTCCAATGTCCTTATCATCGGTGAACTGCTGAAACAGGCTGATCTCTACGTGTCAGAGGTAAAACAAAGACTTCAAAAACCTTACAGGTCTCAGGTCTGGCTGGTTTCCCACCCAGAATGCCATTTTTACTCGTGTGACTTCAGAATCCATAAATCTATATTGAGTATTTCAAACCAAATTGCCTTTGTTTTCTTGCTGCAGGGTCTTCATCCAAGAATCATTGCTGAGGGCTTTGAGGCTGCGAAAGAGAAAGCCTTGGCTGTTCTGGAAGAGTTGAAGGTGACTCGGGAAATGGACAGAGAGACGCTCATCAACGTAGCACAAACCTCTCTCAGGACCAAGGTCCACGCAGAGCTGGCCGATCTGCTCACTGAGGTGAGACATGAGGGACTGACCCTCCGCACACGAGAGCTGAGGCTCAGTTTGACTTCGAATTCAAACAATCTTATAGTTATCATAAGCTTCTGTAGCCCACAGTGCTTAGTCTGTCAAATAAGCCAAACAAGCAACTCTCTGCCTTTTCAGAACCGTTTAGTCCTTCACAAAAGATTAATTTTCATCAACTCTTAAAATGTAAATATATTACATGTCCAGTGACTTTTAGTTCTGTAGTTTTTCCATTTTAAAGGGTCCTAATGTATTGAGTTAATATATTACTTTTCTTTTATTATTTTATTAAATATATTTCTTCCCCTCTTCAGGCTGTAGTAGATGCTGTGCTGGCTATTGCTAAACCCAATGAACCCATTGACCTGTTTATGGTGGAAAGCATGGAGATGAAGCACAAGACCGACTGTGACACACAGTGAGTTTTAAGACCAACTTGGAGCAAGAGGCCACTCGTCCTCTAACTGATGGTGCAGTACTGTACAGGGTCCCCACATATCTAATAGTCGGATTTTCCTTCTTTCTCAGACTGATCAGAGGTTTGGTGTTGGACCACGGTGCCCGACACCCCGACATGACGAAGAGGGTGGAGGATGCCTTCGTGCTGACCTGCAATGTCTCTTTGGAGTATGAAAAGACGGAAGTCAACTCCGGCTTCTTCTACAAGAGCGCAGGCGACAGGGAGAAGCTTGTCGCTGCCGAGAGGAAGTTCATCGAGGATCGAGTGCAGAAGATCATTGCCCTGAAGAAGAGTGTCTGTACCACTGCGGAGAAGGGATTTGTCGTCATTAACCAGAAGGTATGCTTGAGGGATCCACAATGATCTGAAAGTCGAAGCAATGATGTGATGTCACAAAGTTTTGGCATGTGATACCATTTAAACCAATAATCCATTATGGCTGCGGTGTGGTTGACTATCTCTGGATTTCTACATGTTTACTTGGACTCAACTGTCCAGATTGTTTAGCGATTTTTGGAGGGTTTTAATATTACTATGGCTAATTTAAGTTACACTAAATATAAACCTGAATCTTTTCATGATCGGTCATTGAATGCACAGTGAACACCCAAGGGTGCTAATGTGGTTCCCCCTGGTCTTTTTGCATCTGTGCTACAGTAACTCTGATCTGTACCTCTGCATTAGAAGAGCCTATTCCTCTCCTATATGTATTCAACGGATCAGAATAATCTTACAGGAGTAAACAGTGATTTATTATTGTCTGGATCATCTTACATCATTGGTTGTTTTTTCTCTTGTGCAGGGAATTGACCCATTCTCCCTGGATGCTCTGGCCAAGGAAGGCATCGTAGCTCTGCGCAGAGCTAAGAGGAGGAACATGGAGAGGTAATAATCCTATTTACTGTACAATGCTGTTTATTTTTAGTTGAGCAAAAAAGTATCATTTAGTAGCGTTCTTTACAAGAAGGAAAATTACCAAAATAAAAGGTACTGAGATTTATAATTTAAGAAACTGTTGAATATATAAAAATGTAGTAATGTATAAGACAAGTCTGCTTGTATACTGAGTTTTCTCGATACCTTGCTGAGACATACTTTTAAAAATACTGTTGGTTATCACAGTCTGGGACTGGTCATTTTCATGGTACACTGTAACAACAGTTTGATTCAGCTTAGCCGCAAGGGGGCGCTCTTCAGCCTGTCAGAGCCCAGCAAAACCGGCTCTTGTTCTGTCTGTCAAGCTCCAGCTAATAACATTAGCTCTTTGTGTCTCTGAACCGCGACCAATTTGTAATAAAATGGAAATTTATCATGCAACTGGTGGAGGAAACTCCCAACTGCACATGTTGTGTTGGATTTAACCCTGTTTGCTACTTGTACATCATGACTCTTCCTTTCAGGCCCTTTCAGCAAAAATGACTGTGTATATCATGTTTACTTCTTTAAGTCTTTTAATCAAGAAGATCAAATACATCTAATATTTTGCAGCGAACAAACTTTGAGCAGTCACCTTTTGAAAGTAGCATGAGTTGCAGCATCTTCGTTAGCTTCTTATTACAGAGGACTATAACTTTCTACAGCTGCTTTAGTTTGGCTGACAATGTTCTCAGCAGTATCATGTTTTTATTATTATAAATGTATTGTTCTCTCGGCAGGCTCACCCTCGCTTGTGGTGGCATCGCCATGAATTCGGTCGATGACCTCACTCCTGAGTGCTTGGGATATGCTGGGTTGGTCTATGAACACACACTGGTGAGTATCAATGTTAAGTATATATTATACGTTCAACGTGTCAAGGCAGAGCTGTTAATCCTTGTAAATCTTGTTTGCAGGGAGAGTCGAAGTTCACGTTTGTCGAGAAGTGTGGGAACCCCCGCTCCGTTACCCTGCTGATGAAGGGACCCAACAAACACACCCTCATGCAGATCAAAGATGCCGTCAGGGATGGTCTGCGGGCTGTTAAGAACGCCATAGAAGATGGTAATACACCTTTAACTTTAATATGTTTGTACCACTAATTTCTTTTAACCAACGATTTTGTTTCAGCCCAAGTGTCTGTTACAAATGTTGTTTCGCCCACAGGGTGCAGTTCAACATTTAGTTTGCAGTGTTAAAGTCAAGATTCCTGAGACCCACAGCCCCCATGTTTATCCTCTTACAGGTTTACTGATGTAAACATTTTATTATTTCAGTATTAATAACAGGCTCTTTTCTGGTTTTCCTCCTGTTCGGTCAGACTTAGTGATCCACACAACGCAGGGATAACCTTGTTTCTTTGATTCCGCTCTGGCACATTCATTGCCTTATTTCTATTTATGTTTTCACAAACTGTTGCTAGGTCCAGTTCGTTCTCTTTATTCAGCGTGTCTTGATTCTGACCGTATCACAACACTAACATCAATAATATAGATCAGTTTATCTGTTTTGGTCTTCTTTGGTCAAATGCTGTTGGTCTCATTTGCACAGCGAACACCCAGGGATGCTAACATGGTTCTCCCTGGTCTTTCACGTCTGTGCTACAGTGACTCTGGTCTTTTTCCTCTGCATTAGGAGAGTTGCAGTCTCCCCTACATGTATTCAGTTGATCAGAACAAACTTGCTAATGTTTATTTTAACCACTGATTCAGTTCCTTTTTAAATACACTGATCTGAGGCATTCATACTTTTCTCCCCTCTGAAAATCCTCTTCATCTTTGTCTCCTCAGGATGTGTCGTGTCTGGCGGAGGTGCATTCGAGGTGGCTGTGGCCGACGCTCTGGTAAAACACAAGCCAAATGTGAAAGGCAGAGCTCAGCTGGGAGTCCAAGCATTTGCAGATGCTCTCCTAGTCATCCCTAAGGTGATTCCCCCCACAACCAGAAACACTCTTCTCTGTCGGGCCGCTGATATCTTTTCTGGTCCCCTTGTTAGACAGGAAAAAATTGTGAAACTGATTTGTCATCTGTCAGTATTCGTGCTACTTGAACCTCTGTTGATGTCAGTTATGCGTCCTCCATTGTAGGTTTTAGCCCAGAACTCCGGCTTCGACCCAATGGAGACTCTGCTGAAGCTGCAGACGGAGTACAAAGAGTCTGGTCAGCTCGTTGGAGTTGACCTCAGCACAGGTCAGAACCTCGACACACTGTTACTGGAAAGTCCCTGTCTGTCTGTTTCCAAACTCAATTCTTCACATCACAGCAATAATCGCTGTTAATTCATCAACTCAAGTTGAAAAACTCCTGCATGTTTGTATTTTGAGTCTGAGTCATGGTTTTCTTTTGTAATGGCTTTTCGGGGTTGATTCACTTATATCGCTTGTGTTTTCAGGAGAACCCATGGTGGCAGGAGAAGCAGGTGTATGGGACAATTACAGTGTCAAGAAACAGCTTCTCCATTCATGGTGAGATTTGAATTTCTGAAATATACACGACCAGTGGAACATTTAAAAAAAAAATATATCCTGCATTGTTTGCTCTTCAATACATCGGTGTGCTTTTTTTCTTTCTCAACAGCACGGTGATTGCCAGCAACATTCTGTTGGTAGATGAGATCATGCGAGCTGGGATGTCTTCTCTCAGAGGTTAAAGGTCAAGTGGAGAAGCCGCAGCTGTTTATCATACATTCACAGGGATAGATCTTTTCCTGGCGGTTCAGTCCACGTGTTCCCGCTCTTGGCACTCTGAAGAACCCCAGTCTGATGGGCCGCCTGCTGGCAACACCACTGCGTCCATCGGTGTCCGTCAGAAACCATTGTATTGCTAGTTTGATTTACATGGATTTGTTAATGCCTCCCTCTGATTGGTTTATTTATGAGATTTTTTTTTGTTAAAAGCACTGACCACCGCTGCCACTCAGTTTTGTTTCTGCCCATTAAAAGTTATCCTGGCTCCTGAAAGACTGTTTCTGTTTCTGTGAAGAATGAATGAATTAAATAAAATGGGTTGTTTTTTTTGTCACTGAGAGACTGCATCTGTGTTATGGTCCAGACTAAACTTTACAAACTAACACCAGATGTAGAACTATTTACATTTGTTTTTGTATGTTTTATAGAAAATAAATCAATTTCATAAACCCATGCAGATCTGAGCTGTTTTCAGAAAAAAAATTGATTATAAATACAATATTAGGTGTGTGTATATATATAAAATAAAAAGGTAGTTAGTAAACTACCCAGGAATAATAATATTGTTTCACTAACATACAAATACACTGTAGCATTTAATACATAGTGCACATACCGCTATAAATGTGTTGAATATGCAGGCTCTTTCCTAAATGTTAGTCTTTGTCAAGATATTTAACTTGTAATACAGGCGTCAGTAATTTGCCAAAATGAGTTTTAGGTTAAAGATGTTTAATTGAGACAGGGAGTTTCAGTTATCAATTATTTATTAATTTTAAATACACCAGAAGTGATATTTTATTAGCTTTAATATTTTGGACCTTCCTGCGATACACAGAGAAAATACACGAAGTCCAAATTTAAAGCGGAACCAATGTTCTTGCACGGAACCTGTTGATCGTTGCACCCTCCTCCGTTGTCCCCGTGACATCTGTCCGACGGGAAACGAAGCATGAACTCGTGAAGAATCGCTCGTTGTTTCTTCTTCGGTCTTTAAAAGCGGTTCGTTAAATGGATGTTTGCCTCAGTGAAGCTAATTGAAAATGAAGGTTGAAGTAGCGTCGTGGATCTCTGCTGTGTTGTTACTGACGGTGGCAGGTGAGATCCCACTCAAAAGCTTTAATCCACATATTCCACTGATCATGATTTAAAGAGAACTTCCTCCCTGACCCAGCAGCAGCAGCAGAGATGGTAACTGTACCCGGAGGACAGATGTTGATGGGAACCAGAGCAGCTGATGGGAGGGATGGAGAATCCAACACTAAGGAGGTTGAGCTGGGACCTTTTCAAATGGACAAGTTTCCTGTCACCAACACTGACTTCAGGTGATCAAACCTCAGCTCACGGCGACGGGGGGACGTTGAGTTCAATGTTAACGTCCTTGTTTCTCCACAGAGACTTTGTCCGAGCGCAGAAGTACAGAACCGAGGCCGAGACGTTCGGCTGGAGCTTTGTGTTTCAAGACTTTGTGACTGAGGAGCTGAAGAGTAAAGTCACACAGAAAATTGAGGTACTGTGATGATACATATAGGCATTTGGACGTTTCCTGTGTTTTAATCTGAAGCTAGATTGGCTCCTGAGGCCCAACAGTCGCTTTAAATTCAATCACTCTTCACACAATTTCACACACTCCCTAAATTAGCCTTTTTCCCATCAAGATCCATGCATTGTTCCCCAGGGAATCTGTGAAAATGAAAGTGGAAAAATACTTTCTCGGATCCATTTATTTGTCGTGACCAAAACTTAAAGGGTCAGTGTGTAGAATTTAGTGACATCTAGTGGTGAAGTTGCATGTTGCAGCTGAATACCCCTCGTGCTGAAAAACAAACAAACCAACCGGCGTGAAAACATAACCTCCTCCTTGGCGGAGATGATAAAATAGTCAATGTTATATTAAAGAATCCAGTCTCAGCTTTAATTATTATAATAATTACATGTATGGATTATTAAATATTAGGATGTTTGTCTGACTTCAATGTGCATCTGTCCAATTATATTTGAAACCCTGATCTAATTTATCTTTCTAACACATATAAACTATTAAAAACACAACCATGTCACTAACTTTCACTCTTCTGTTTCCCCTCCAGTCTGCCCCCTGGTGGATGCCTGTAGAGCGGGTGTTCTGGAGACAGGTGAGGTCCAGTGCTTTGCCTCATTTTCAATTTTGTCCACCATTTTCTGTGATCGCCCATCGCGCCTCCATCGGCTCCCTCTCACCCGTCTGACTCTCTGCTGCTCAGCCTGCAGGACCAGGGTCGGGTATTCGGGAGCGCCTGGACTTCCCGGTGGTTCAGGTGAGCTGGAACGATGCTCAGGCCTTCTGCCGGTGGAAGGGCAAGAGACTCCCAACTGAGGAGGAGTGGGAGTGGGCTGCACGTGGGGGGCTGCAAGGTACACGTTACACACAAAACCTAGAACTGTCATTCATTAAACAGAGTAAATACAATTTGTTATTATACATTGATTCTGTCGTCACCTCTTTCCTGCCTGTTGTGCTTCAGGTCGAACTTATCCGTGGGGAAACAAGTTCCAGGCCAACAGAACCAACCTGTGGCAGGTCAGCCCACTACAGTTATACATAGTGAATCAGCATTGGCAGAGTATATATATATATATATATAAGAGGCTCTTGTGTGATCTCTGCCCAACAAATCACTTATTGAATCTCTCATTCACATGCATATAAACTTTGCAATAACTAACTAGTGTGTTTTCTGTGTGGTTCAGGGATCATTTCCGGATGGAGACACTGCAGAGGATGGATATCACGGCATTTCACCGGTCACTGCATTTCCTCCTCAGAACAGCTATGGTAACTGTGCCTTTATTAAAATAGATGATGTTACAGAACTGTTGTGTTGGAACAGAGGCAGAGGATTTAGTTGAGAGCAATAGACTGAAAGAGATGTTAAAAGAAATGTTTTGAATCCCAACGATGTCTGGTTATTATAACAATATTATAACAACTCAGTGGATTCTTCCCTCAGGACTTTATGACATGATGGGAAACGCGTGGGAATGGACATCAACGCCTTTTCCTGGAACGAGTCCGACGTTTGTGCTGCGCGGTGCCTCCTGGATCGACACGGTGGACGGGTCAGCCAATCACAAGGCTCGGATCACAACCAGGTGGGTTATTTTAACAGTGTTTCTGAGCTCTCACTGACTGCAGCTGAGCTGAGTGACTGATGGTTGTGATTGTGTGTCCTGCAGGATGGGCAACACTCCTGACTCTGCCTCTGACAACCTGGGATTCAGGTGTGCTGCCGACCCCGCACAGAAACAAGACAAAGCCGAGCTGTAGGAACAGGAATTCAAAAATATTAGATTCAGGAGAAGTACATTCCTTTGAATTCAGGTGTCGATCTGATTTATGGATATTCAGCCATTTCCAAACATGAACTTGCTCATTGTGAGTTTTCCTGCTGTACACTAAATATCCTATATCCTATAATATACTGTAATAATAAACTGTATTTCTCCTGTGGAGAATATAGATTTTTTTTAAATACAAACACACTGATACATAATATCAAGCAATAAATAATTTTCCAAAAAAGTCCTTCTTCTCACTGTTTTTATTCTGTAGTGGTGCTAACTTCAAAATACAAATCTCTGATGCAGAGACGTTTAAAGGAATTGGTGAAAACACTTGAATGGTTGAACTGGGACACTGGGACGTTGGTGGTCCTCCTCCACATCCTGGGATCTGTCTCTTGTTGGGTCTTTTTATGTGTCTGGAGAGTAAATTGGATTCTGTTGCTTTGCTGAAAGCCTCGTCTAATCCCGTCTTTGTCTTTCTGTTTCCCTCGGTGTCACGTGTCGCCCGCTCACCGCTCGTTAGCACTGATTCTGTTTAATAACACCTGTGACATTTCCACAGAGCTTGGTTCAAGTATCAAGTAACTGAAAAGCCAAGCCTCTATTTCTCTTCTTATGAAACGATCAAATAGTTTTGAGCCGAACACACAAGCAGAAACACTGAGTGGAGTTTGTGCTTGTGACACTGAATGATCTTTTCATTGTGAAATATTTACACTCACCAGAACCAGGACTGGCTGTTTCTTCCTGGAGGACAGCAATTTAATTATAGATGCGATGAAAATTTGAACAGAACTAGTTTGTAAATCATACAGAATATGGATTACTACTTCATATCAAGCCCCACAATTCTCTCTGCTTCTCCACTGCATCTGAGCAGCCTGCAGGCGTGAAGAGCTCCTTTCAGTGAGTGATGCAATGTAAGAAAGATTGTCAACAACAAGGTTCATTCACAAGACAAGAAGACTCTTAAAAAGACATTTTAAGAGTAAAATAAATGCTAATCATAAGTTACGATAGAATAAGACAAACAGGATAATTCATTGTTTTGAATATAAATCAACTGGTTGTATTTTTTAAATTCTCTTTTTTATTTGTTTTCCATTTCTCTCTGTTTAATAATTAAAAGATTACTGAAAGAATTAAAACTTATTCCAGTGGTTTCATGAATAAAGGCCCTGAAGGTTTGACACTGAATGACTGGTTGACACGTGTTTTATTATCTGAAGAATAATAAAAGATAACAGAAGCGATCTACTTATCCTGGAACATGCGGTTGTTTGACCTATTTTGATGTGAAATATTCCAACGTGACAAAGCCACAATCACCAGTGAAGAGTCCACCTGCCTGAGTCGTAATGAAGCAGTGACCCACTTCCTGCAAATGGCTGCAAGACGGACGTGAGAAGAAAAACACTTCCTGCTGCATCAATACCAAAACCAGGAGTGTAATTAAAGGTTGTTAAACTAAATAACAGCATGTGTACAGGAGGGGGGGGGGTCAAACGTGACCTGACATCTTCAAACTGGTTGAACATCAGTAATGTAATTGTGGTGTATGTTAGTTATTGTACCTCGGCCACAGCCTTTAAAACAACTCCAATCTGCCGGCAAATTATTTTGTCAAAACAAGACATCAGCCAGTGAATGAAGAACAAAAAACAAACACGAATTAGAGAAATAAATGAATTAATTTGAAGATGAAAAGGGCTATTTCTGTATTTCTGCATTCATGATCTCTGCCAAAGAGTTTGTGTTTTCACCTGTGTTTGTGTGTTTGTTTGGATTTCCATGATATTTAGTGGAGGAACCCATTATATTTCAGTCTGAATCGGAGCCGGAGGCGGAGTGGGGGATTTGTGTTCCCTTTCTTTAACATTGAGAGATGAGGGGTGTTTTGCAACATTTTCTGTTGAGAATAATTCATGGCTCTTGTTTCAGGCAGGTTTGGGGGACTGCTAATTATGAATGTTGGGAAGTTTGTTTCTAGAAATCGGGATCTAGTGAATTTAAATGTGTTTTCATAAGGGGACTGTTGGGCCTGTGTTTACGGATCCAGGAATTTTCCTTCACTTTCCTTAACAGCCAAATAGGGTGATTGCATTTTCCCAACTTCTCAGATAAAAATTGGGAAAAAACTACATTTAGTGAACCGATTTCTATGAGTGTTTGTAATTTGGTTGGCAGCTTGATTGACTGTTGGTGGAGATATGGGTTTTAA
Organism: Verasper variegatus; assembly: GCA_026259375.1. NCBI lineage: Eukaryota > Metazoa > Chordata > Actinopteri > Pleuronectiformes > Pleuronectidae > Verasper > Verasper variegatus. The sequence continues at coordinate 5,356,590 of CM048051.1, forward strand.
TACTTTGTCTATTTGATGGCATAAAATACTAAATGTGAAAATATTCTGTAGAAAGAATCCTTATTTGCAACTGTTGACTCTGGGCAGGTAAGACAAACATAAACTAAATAAGTGAGACTGACAACAAAACACATGACACACAGCCCCAATGAAAAGTTGTCTTGTGTAACTTTTTGTCCTTCACTGTATTCACTTCTAAAATAGGATGTGTATGTGTGTCACTGGCTCATCTCTCAGGAATAAGTGTCATCTTGCCTTTGACACTGAGTATAAATATAATGTTTGTTTGTTTTCCCTGTTCACCATCTCCAGCCCTGTGCTTTGTGTGTTTAAGCTTCTTAATATGATGTACATGCAGTCTAAATCAGGTATCGTGCGTCAAGCCGTGACAATTGGATTGTTATAAAAGATTATAAATAAAACCAGCGCACCTTTGTTGCCATGCCGCTCTGGTATGTTTGCACGTCACATGTTTGTGGAGTGACTCAAAAGGAGGAAGGAACCCAGATGTCCCACACGAAGCCACAACCTCCGGTGACATCACATCGTGCCATGTCAGCCCTGAAGACGCATGCAGGTCAGGAAAAACCAGTTTGGAGACATTCAGTCAGTCACCCTCCCTCCTGCCTGCTTCTCTTGTCTTACTCTGGCTGCCTCGTTCAAATATCCTCACTGCACTGCAGATGGTTTGATTGACTTCTAACCAGCAGACCATGGACTTCTCTCAGTCGTTCTCAGCCCTCAACGAGAGGCTGAAACCTCGAGTCACCACCAGCCAGCAGCTCTACTCGTCCCTGAACAGACTGGAGGACAGACAGCTGGGCTCACTTGGGAGCACAACATCTTACCGACCAACAGTTCTGCCCGTTGATCCAAACGTTTCAGTGATCATCACAAAGCCACATGATCCAGCGGAACCCGAGGCGGACGCAGAGCAGAAGGATCTGGTCTCTGACGACCGGGGAGAGGGGAGCTGTGCAGATCTGCGCCTCAACACATGCCTCCTCAGTGAGCTGAATTTGAAAGATGTGGGCGATGAGGAGCTGGCTGACGAGGACAGCAGCTCCACACAGTCTGAGGAGAAGGACAGTCAAGGGGAACTGCCAACAGAGGGGACGACGAACTCCTCAGGGTCGAGATCCTCAAGCAGTGAAGGTGGGAGCTCCTTGCAGATGAGCTTCGTCGATGGGACTTTACCAGACCTGCTGAACAGCGGCAAACCACTCAGCAGACGCAGGACACTGGGACATGTCTCAGCCTCGGTAGGACAGAAGTCTTCGAATGTCAAAATAAGAGAGAGAGAGATTGCATACACATAAATGTACCAAGTGGAGGGTGAATGTGATTATTGTTTCTATGAATGCATTCACTTCTGCAGTGCTGAGCAACAACCTCTCAGCCGGTACAACTGGATTTCTCCTCCACAGTTTCACCCTGGAATCTAGATGAAGCAGTTTCTATTTACACTCTGCAAAACAAACTGTCGAGGTAGTGCTTTGTCAGTGAGGGCCTGTATTTACCTGCGCTGCAAAAAAAAAATGGTGGTGTAGTTTGTTTACATGATGTGATGCTTGTTTTGTGCAGCTGAGCGAAGTGCGCAGAGAGGTGGAGCTGTCCCGCAGACGAAGCATCAAGCTGAAGGCTCAGGTGGACAAACTACATGAGAACAGGTCAGGGAAAGGCTGGAGTCAAGGCAGAGAGAGGGTAAAGGTCACACACACACACACACACACACACACACACACACACACTCGAGTCTCCATGACTTCAGAGGGTTAAACTCTGTCTAAACCCAACCTAACCCAACCTTAACCTTTAAACACGTCCTCAACTTAAAAGGTAATGATTTATGTTATAATAATGTAACTGTATAACAGATTTAGGTCCCAACAACGTGCGTAATACCTGGACAACACCTACAACAAACACACACATACACACACTGGATTGTTGTAATTTCTCTCCGTTCATTTCTATCCCAGGTCACAGAGGAGGTCCTGTCCGCTGTGCGGCTGCTGCAACCGCTCACGGAGCCCGGGTCCGGCCCGGCCGAACCCTCTCAGAGGGAGAACGGCCTGGATAGTGCCCTGGCCCAGCTGCAGAATGTGGCCAGAAGTCTGGCAATCAGCCACACCAAGCAGGTCAGGACAACACCCACAAGCTTTCAAAGAAAAGATCCTCACCCTCACCACTTCCCTGCAATCTCAGTCTGAGTTGATTTTAGTGGGACTGTCACTCAGAGGAATGTTTGCTTTGCACGGAACTTGTTGTTGTCACACGGAGCAGGTGGACAAAGGTCGATAGTTATTGAGATGGATGGATGTTGGATGTTTTTATACAAAATCTGACTTTATTAAGTTGATACTGTAGCTGCCTTATTTCAAGATGCTTTCATGGCTACATTATCAGAAAGGTAGTTAAATGCTAGAAGCCTTAAAAGAAGCCTTGAGGCCCGTCTGTAGATCTTAATACATGTGACAGACACCTGCGTTCTCAGAATGAAGCCTTCCTCATTGTTTCCTTGATCCCCTGATGTCTCCACTCTCAGCTATGTGGTCTGACAAGTTCACAAGGGACAGTATCTGTGATCTAAGTGTCTCTGGTATTTACAGCAGGTTTTTTTGGAGTTCAGAATAAGTCATGCGGTGTGTGAGCAATGGAGGGACTAGATTTGATAAGAGAGGTTTCAGTCAGTGAGGTTAAAGTTGGGACAAAACATAACCGGTGTCCTCTGCTTGCTCGTCCCTTCAGGGGTTCAAATCTGGAGGAGGAAGAGGAGGAGAGGACAGTACCATTCTTCAGCAGGCGCTGTGGGACAGAGACGAGGCCATGGAGAAGTGAGTACACAGTCATCTTCTCTAAATACCAGATGAGTCAAGATTTAAGGGGGAAAAAGGAAGTTGAAAGATGAGATTTATTTTTGAGGAATGTGTCATTCTTTCTGTTCCGCTACTCAGGAAGAAGGCGATGGAGGCCGAGCTGCTGCGGAGTAAGACGGAGATGATGTTACTGAACAACCAGCTGCTGGAGGCCGTGCAGAAACGTCTGGAGCTGTCGCTGGAGGTCGAGGCCTGGAAGGTAAATCTGACACCAGCTCAACCTCGTTCAGATAAAACGATAACTAGCAGCTTTCAGTTGAACACCTCCACCAGCGAGTCAAGTTGATTTACATCCATGTCTGACAAGACTGTAGTGAAGACATTTGATTAAAGGTATCAATTGTATTTTATGATAATAAGCATAACTCCCATAACCTTAAAGAATAAGCGGTATATAGGTAATGGCTGGATGGTCAAAAATGTGTTTTGTTAGAGATGTTGACCTTTGACCTCCAGATTCTAATCAGTTCTTCCTCCTGAGTGTTTGTGCCAAATTTAAAGATATTCATGGCGCCTTCAGTTCCACCCCGCCCCCTTTGCTACGTGTGTCTTCCCCCATTTTCTTCCTCCACATTTCACACTTTCACTCTCTCTAGAGGGCAAATGCCCGCCCTCCCTAACAGAGGTATTGTGATCATGAGAATGGGATGGATGGGTGGATAAAAGGCCTCCGGCCAAAGGTGTTGCCGGGCGGAGGCATAACAACACATGAATAAAGAGAGGTGTGCACTGAGCAAAATAGAGTCGATGGGAACATTTGAACATGTTAGTCTAGAGAAGTAGGACACATACACAGTGTTAATTACATGTTTCTTTCAGAAGCTGGAATGTGCTCAGCTGTAAAACACACACACACACACCAAAAACAATTAAAATTCGCACACATTTCATCCAGAACTTTCAGCGTGGCAGCTGGAATCCTCAGACATTGTTTTGGCCTCAGGCTCATGCACATGTTCTGGTGAGCGCCACACTCATTTACAATGTTGAACCGGAACTGTATGGCACCATCTAATTTTACCTGTGAGTTCTGTACAGGCTGTCCTCAGATGTAAACTACAATACCTTTTTAAAAAATGTGTTGTACAATCGAAGGCTCAAACCTCCTCTGTTATACTGAAGGAATCAGGTTTTCCTCCCGTGAACAAAAAAGAAAAATACATCACTTTCCCCTTTTCTTATCACTCTTTATCCCCATATTCATTTTTGTACCATCCCTTGTTCCTCATCATCACTTCTTTTCTCTGTATTTCCTCCCAAAAAATCCATATTCTATTTGTTCTGACGTCCTTTTCTTTTGTCACCACAGGAGGATGTTCAGCGAATCCTCGCGCAGCAGGTGCAGAGTCAGCAGCAGGCGGAGCAGGCCCAGAGGAAGCAGTCCCGAACCCTGGGCATCCTGAGGAGAAACCGACCACTCGTCCAGCGGCCGACCATCGTCCCTTTGTCTGCGCCCATGACTCCCACAACCAACACAAACCAAATCTTCATCCCCAGAGCTGTGGAGCCCTCGACTTCAACTCCCAGCACGCCTTCTCCGTCCGTCACTCGTCGCAACTGGATGGACAAGCTGAGGAGGGGCAAGAACAATCGTGACGCAGCGGAGCAGGATTCAGAACAGGGCAAGGATGACGGGTTCCAGGCCGTATGTCTCGATTGAAACAGTGATGAGTCAGTACATTCACTCCGATACACAACTGTGGTGTCTAACAATTGAGTCTTCCTCCAGTCACAGATGTGTTCTGTATGTGTGCAGCAGTCTGAAGGGGGAAAGTTTCCCTCTGCTCACTTTAAATCTGAGTTTAAGACGAGCAGCACTCTGTGACAGCTTGTTTGGAAGCAGCTTCTATAAGTGTGATGTGGAAACTTAAAGCTGCAAACGCACATGGACACAGAGCTTCCATTACCTTTTGATATGAGCAATATTTTATAGTACAATAGTTTTTTTATTGAACATTTTAAGAGAAGTAAGAGAAACATTATCAGACACAAACTATACTTTTCCTGGGAGCACACGCTTTGGATCTTTGACTAATGTAATTTATATATTTGAAATGAGCCATGTATCTGTTTAATACTGTTTACACTTGAACGCTTTACACTATCTCCTGAATACTGATGTGCTGTATTGTAAAGGAATGTCTCAGTGACACTATTTTGTAAGAAACTGTCAACATATCAACTCTAACCCTTCGTTTTCTGCACTTTTGCCTGCTGCATTTTCAATATTCAACAGAAGAAAATAAACTTTGTTACAGATGTTTGCCATTTTATTTTATAATATCATTTTGTACATTTATGATGATAATATATACACACATATATATATATGTATATATATAATCCACTCCTATATGCATCTTGTACATAATAAAATGTATATATGCCATGATGTGAAACAAACAGACGTACATAGCACAGCAAAGTCACAGCTGATGACAATAGAGAAGGCATGCGCACAGCGAAACGATCTACAATCCTAAACACACGATTACAGTCTTCGAACTGTTTCTCATGTTACTGAATTCATTTGTTATCCTATATTGCTGACACAAGTTCCTCTTTCACGTGGTCTCGTCCCACTCGAACGCTACAGACGCTGAAGCAGGACGTGCATTCAAAGGTCAGTACAACCACCGACCCGAGGGGGAAGGGGTGGAGGTGGGGGAAGGGGTGTTTCTCCACTACCTGGAGCTTTATAAAAAGAAATGAGGATTTTCACTCAACGCCATTCGGATGATTCGAAGCTCCTTAGACTTTCATATCCACATTAAACATCAACTGCAGTAAATGTCTAACGTCGCGAAGGGGTTCACCCTCACTTGTTAGACTTCCTTGTGAGAAATTCACACAGAACTGGCAACCCAGCTGCCAATCTAAAGCCTGATAGTTAACATTGTAAAATAAAATGCTTTCTCTTTATCAAGTTTTTCAGAAATGGACAAAATAGCTCTCGTCAAAAGAGGCACGTACAAATTTACAACACCCTGCTTATTCATACTGATGGCAGTTTTACTACTGGACTGTACGGTTCAAAACAAATGAAACATAGGAGACGGACACTGTCAGGATTATATAACGATGTACATAGTTGCAGCATGTATCTGTGGGATATTACCCATATAGCTTTGCGCCTTAGTTGTAAAGATAAAGAGAGATACAGTTAATAAATCAGAAAAAGATGAACAAATACTGACACGACAACTTTACCACAGCGTACCGCCACACAGACAGAACAGTATAAGAGTATAATAAGAAGCATATCCAGTTGTGACCTGAGATATTCAGGAAACAGATTGTGACATTGCTGCTTCTGAGAGTTTCAGCTTGGTTTTCATAGATGGTTACGTAGCCGTTAAAAATATAACCAGTGCTCTCGATAAGCTCGAGTTGAGTCAGACTAAGCGACCTGTAATATTCTCATCTCTCACATTCGGCAGACGCACATAGGAGTAGCATGGGTTTTGTTTTCTCCGTCTTTAATCAAGAGTGTGGTCTTTCAGTCTGAGCTGAAGCTGGAGAGCAGGTAATGTAAACGCAAGCAGCGTATTTTTGAGTGCGGGTGCAGGAACGGAAAAGACCACACTCCTTAATAAGACAAGAAAAACCCCACAGAGGAGGTGGAAAAATCTAAAATCCTGTTCAAAATACTGAATATATATCACTATAATTACATTTCTACAACAAAACATCATGTCTGTATTACAGCCTCATTGAAGAGCTGGATCCTCCCGACACATGATACCAACCTCCCCCTTCATCTCGCTCCAAGAAGAGCTCCTCAACCTTCACATCCAACTGTCTCTCTGCTGGTCCACTTCAGTCGTCCCACATTGTACTTGGTCTAAATCCACTTTTCTTCTATACTGGCATAAATGATTCAAAACAAAAGAAAGCACTGTGCAAATGAGAGTTTCTTTGGATTAGTATCACCTCCAAAACAGCCCCATTATGTTAAATGTGTTAAATTCAACATACTTTCCTTGCTATCATCTTTCTACGGATCTAAAAATCTAGACACCAGCCAATCTGGTAACACTAAAGGTTTGCCTACATGACGCTACACTACACATCATTTGACGCTGGTAAAAGAACTGACAGCTGTAAAAGAGCGAGCTTGGTCCAGTGGTTGCAGGTATTAGCATTATCATTGATTCCGCTCGCTCTCGCTGAAGCTGCTGAATTCTCACCTTCGTTTTCAGTGAGTGGACGCTCAGAGGCGCCAAGCGTTAAAAGAAAACGTTCTGAGGTGTTGACAGGAGGCAGCTAGGACTGCAGGAAGGAGCTAATGGAGCTGATGAAGTCTAAGGGTTTATCCGCGTGGATCCAGTGGCTGGCGTCTGGGATGTACTGGATGTCAGCCAGAGGGAACAGCCTCTGGATTTCTGGGTAATCGTCGGAGCTGGATCGAGGGGCGAAGACACGGAGGAGGAGGAAAGAGAATATCTGGTTAGACGAAGTGGCGTAAAAGAGTCAAGGTTAAGGATTATTTTATGATATGTAAGATACATCAAAAATAGAAGGTCTGTGGTGGTTGATACCTGATATAAGCAGAACTGGCTCCACCCAGAAACAGCGTAGGTCCCTCATAGACTGTGTCGAAGCTGGGGAAACTCATGATGTTATCAAGGTGCTCCGAGATGGCTTCCAAGTTGACCCTCCAAGCATAGTGTCCGTTCTGCTCCACCAGGTTAGTCAGCAGGAACTGACGCACTGAGTGCTCCTGATTGATGGAATGACAGTTTTCAGGATCAGAGTTCGACTTTAAAAACAGATATAATCAATATTTGTATTGTTTAAATGGTTGAAATGAGTTTCACAAGCGTTGGTTTTATGGTCCATTAAAGCAATGCTTTGGTTCATTATCACCACAACAGTCTGTGAATAAGCTTTAAAAATGTTCTTACATGATCTGTTCAGTATCGAACCGCAGACAGACACAGTCAGTGACTAGCTCAAAACTAAAATGAGCTTTAGCAGCTACAGAGTCACATCAACTTACTTTGAGAAGTTCACAGCCCTGTCAAATTATCACAACTTAGCCTTGCTGCCCCCAGGTGGCTATAAAAGCAGCTACAGCAGGTTTACATTCGAATATAGGAAACAAATTGTCCAAAAAGCACATTCCTGACTTATTTCACACAAACTTTCACAGACATGCTTTACACTCGATCAAAAACGTTCCTGACCTTTACTAAACTGCGCAGCTGATCCTCAGCCATCCGCCTGGCAGGTGGAACGTGGGATGTCACTGGAGATCTTCACCTTCTGCAAGGCCTGGATGTAATAACGGAAGTTGGTGCGTGTGGTAGTCTGGGCTGGACTGATGTCCACAACCACCAGCCGCTCAACCAAACCAGGCTACAAGCAGAGAGACACACAGATTGGGGTAAACAGGTATAGAAAGAGAGACATAAAATGGAAGCACGACATCTGTGTGTTGTATGGAGAGCAGCAGAGAATTATTAATTTCAGATTTGGCAAAGGTTAGGTGACATACAGCGAGGGGACTGTGATTAATTCATGCTGACATTTCTCGACTGCTAACCTGTGTGATGGCCATCGTCATGGCCGTCTTCCCTCCCATGCTGTGGCCAATGAGGACGCACCTCTCGATGTGCAGCTGAGCGAGGAGGTGTTTCAAATCGCCGGCCATCGCCTCATAGGTCAGCACCGGGTTGTGAGGGCTGTTGCCATGGTTACGGGCATCTACAGTCAGCACCTAACTGGTCAAAGGACAGTTAGGACACTTGGAAAAGGGGGGAAGGAGGCACCAGGGTGGTGACAAAACATTTTTGGGCTGCGGCTCAGGAAAGTGACATAAGAAACAAAAGCTGTATTGTTCACATGAGGTGATGAGGTTCTTTAAGGAAGCAAAAGAGCAGATTATCTCTGAATTTATTACAACAGCACAGAGTGACAGGGGGTTGTATCGAATGACTGGCAACACACAGACACACACACACACAGACACACAACACAAACACGTTCCCATGCCTGCCTTTGTTAGAGGGCCATTCTCAGGCTGCTTCAGAACCAACTCAAACACAAAGGACAATTGTTTTAGTTGTTACAACAGAACAGCATCAGGTGTCTTCATCGCTGCATTACCTTTCGGCCCGTGCGCTGAACCAAGGACTTCGCTATTGAGTGGAAGTTTGATTTGCTGCCAAAAAGGCCGTGAAGAAACACCAGGGGAGTGCTCTCTCCCTTCCCGTCAAAGACATCGTAGGTCAAGTTGACTGGGCTGTGGGAAATAAAACCAAAAAACACTGTTGATTAATTCAACTCTCCCCGTCTCCACGTCTGTGCTGGGAATTACGTCACATCTTCAGAGGCACCAGTGACACGTCGAAGTGGGAAAAAAAACTGTGCAAACTGATTTAATTCAGGAGTGAAAACGAAGAGTCGCCTGCTTCATCTCTCAGTGAAGACAAATGTGCAGAACATATTAATAAGAGATGAAAGGGGTTTGATTCAAAGAGAAAAAGTGGCAGCATTGATCAACGATGTGACTTATTTGGTCACAAATATTTTTTCTCAAGTAAAGGACAAATACATCGTTTTTTAAGTAAGAGTTTCAGCTAACAAATATTTACCATTATTACCAGTATCGTTGATTTGGGATATATTGACCTAATTTGTTTTAGTTTTATCACATTGATTTATGTCTTCTGTATATCAAGTAACAATCACAAGGACATTTACCTTTATGATCAATTTGTGTATTGACACACTGATTATTAATTTCAGCTCTAGATTTCTGGCTGGTTTCACATTGTGTAAGGAAATGATGAACCATCATGTGTAGTGGAGATGAATGGGGGCCGATTTAATTTTTTTGCCCAGGCCCCCTTAGGGGCACAGAACACTTAGCATACATGTAGCATAGCATAAACAATCTATACGTAACAGCATTGATCGACTTATAATTTCAGCTCTAGATTACCGGCAGGTTTCTAGGTGTTAAAGTAAATGATGAATTCTCCCATATAGTGGAGATGAATGGGGGGGCCCAGTGACATTTTTTCTACCCCTGGCCCCCTCAGGAGGTTAATCCGGCCATGTCTTACATAATAAAAATACAATGTGCATTTAGCACACATGTAGCATAGCATAAACAATCTATACGTACAGCACTTAACGCTTTATTTGTCTAAGTAATCGGTTTAGTTAGACAAAGGTCGCGTCCGTCGCGTTATCGACGTTATCTAAGCTCGACTCATTTACCGTGATGCTAACCAGGCGTCTGAATGTCATTCACGTAAACTCCGGGAAGTTTACCGGTAAATAAAGACGCGAAGATGAGACCCGGCGTCAGTTTCTAACGGTTAAACAACTGCCGGTGTTAATAGGGGGCGACGGAGGGGGGTGTGATGTCCGTCCGGCGCCGCGGCACCACGCTGCACCTCAGGCGGACAGAGGGCATCGGTTAGCCGGGGAAGCTAGCGGTGGTACCTGGATGAGCTGGCGGTCCGCACCGTGAGAGCAGCCCCGCAGCCGTGATGCTGCTGCCCGGGGTAGAGCCGGCGCCACGCTCCCCCGCCAGGCAGCGCTCTCTGGATCAGGCGACACAACGCGCTCATGGCAGCTCCGGTACCGGCCGGTCCACAAACTACATGAGCGTTTCAGACTCGGACGCGGTGACGGCGGAGACCCGGTGTCCGGAGGCTGAGGATCCACACTGTCAACAGTTGATGGCGAGGCTGCGTCATGACGTGGCACGCACAGCACGCACAGCACGTCGAGGAGTCTGAGGCCCTGGGTTCGGTCTGTCAGGCTCCTGGTGTCAGGCGCCGTAAACTATACCTGAGAGACAATAAAACAAATTCATCTCTATTAATGTTCACAGGGGCTGAGGAAGGACTTATAAACGAGGCTGTACAATGTTAATCAATCAACCAATCAATCAAAACATTATTACTGATTGAACCTCTCCATTAAATACATTTTAAAATATGTTTAAGATACAGAACAATGAGCTGAAATTATGTATATTTTACATAATCACATGCACTGAAATCTATGGAAGCCCATAGATAAAAAAAAAATAAAGATCCTGTAAGTCATTATAGTGAGAACCTTTTTTTAAATAGTGACTTATTCATTATTATGACTTACTACATAATATACTAACATAATATTGTCAGAAATGATAATTGATAATGTAAAAATGATATCAAGGACAGGAAGTCTTCAATTTTTCCTTTCAGCACTTTTTAATTGATGTGTGAATCAGTGATCCCGTCTTTCCGCCTATAAATACGGAGGAGTAGAAGTCATGGCGCCTCCCTGTGGAGAGATGGCCGCACAGCAGCTGGTCCAGTAGCAGCGGATCTCAGACTCTTCTCTCCTGTGAACCTTCGGTGAGTCCAGCAGTCACTTTACTTCTTGTTCTTCTACACATTTGTTTGAGATGATGTTTCACTAGTGGAGGAAAAGCTCTTTTTTGTTTGTGTTTGTATTGTTTTGTATCTTAAAGAGGGTTCACTCAGCTCAAAGAATGAGAAATAGAATGATTAGAACTGATGATCTTGTTTGTTAGTTTATCTCTGGACTGTTTATTGTATCATTCAGATTTCTCACTACTTTATATTGTTTTTTTGGGGGTTTACAGACAGAAATGTTGCTAATTCATTATTTCCCTGTGATGCATTTAGATCTATATCTGTAAAGGCCTCACCTGCAAAAAACAAACAAAAAAAGAGCGAAGTTAGAATCTTCCAACTGAGGAAGCACAATCTGTCAATTTTCAACTTCTTTCACCAGATGTTCTGAGTGAATTCGGTAGGATAGAAACTTTTCTTTGTATCCTACAGCGCCTCAGTGTGTCAGAGTGGACCACGATCTCGACTGTGCCCCTCTTCAGACACCTGAAGTGGCTTCAGCCCCAGCAGGTTCACCTCCGTCCTATATTCCTCCACCAGCAACTGCCCGTCAACCAGACTCCACGAACAGAGCAGCAGACCACAGCAGCAGACCTCCTGTAAGCCGCAGCAAAGCCTTGGCACAGACTGCCAGACCGGTGCTGGGCGCCGGGCCCTACTGTGTCCTGTCTGTCAGGCCTGCCCTTGTTTACTTTTACTGTACTCAACACAGTGACGTTCAATGTGATTGTAGTCCGAGCCACTTGGTGGTGCCATAGCGTTACATTAAGGGCTATTTCCTTATTGTTTTGCATAGAGCTGCTCCCTGAGAGAGCAGCTTTCAGTAAATGAACAATGGGGACATTTAGAAAAGACCTTAATCAAACCTGTGATTGTTCTGATATGTGGAACTCTACATCACCAGTCTTCTATAACACCATGTTTTGGTCTTGTGCTGCAATTTAAGTTTTAAGTTTCAAGTGTCAATACTTTAAATTATACTTCAGCTGTTTTTCAGTGATTTATTTAATTACTTCCTGGTCTCAGCTCCACATTATTACATTTTGCAGGTTCAGTTTTATGAACTCTAATAAGTTGTTACTGCATCGGTTCTACACAGCTCTACTTAATTTCACATCTTCAATAGTATAGATACTTGGAACAAAGTACATGCCGAGAATTTGAAAACACTGTCAGGTGCTCCTCATCCTGCGCTGGGCTGTTCAGCAAACTACACATTGTTACTCCCTCAATAAGTCCAGTTCATTGTTGCCCTCGTGTCTGTTGCTTCTATCATCTCAGGAACATGAAAACAAACCCTCGGTTTATGACACTGGACAACCAGGCCTCCCTCTCTGCATCTCCAAAACATGCATTGCTATGGGAGACAAGTCTGCTGGGATAAAGCACGCTGCAAGCTGTCGCCATAGTGACGGCATGAGAGAGAGGCCCAAGGGTGCTCGGGCCCAACTGAAAGAAGAATAGAACATTCACAGATAAGTGTGCACTTTCTATTCCATTAAAAACACTGTCACAGCTCCAGTTTTCCTTGAACCAAATAAAAAATTTAAAAAAACTGCCAGCACAAGGTTTCTGATGTGGTTTTTTTTCCATCCACATTCGTCAGTCGTCGCTGCCTTCAGTCGAGAAATGATTTTACATACTGCCATTTTGCCATTTCAAAGTTATTGCATGTGATATTATAAGTTGGACAATTGCAGACGTATAACTACATTTATTTGTCAAAAACACTTTTTCCTTTTTGCTTTGGCTCTAAAAAGTTCCAACAAAGACAAGTTACAGGATAAACAGGAAAAGAAGCAGACAGTTTCCTGGAAATCTCTTTCTCAGATTTGATATCATGAGCCAGACATTATTTGTTGTTTATCCACATAGTGATACCAACATATTTCCCTCTAATTAGTCGTGTTTTGGGCTTTTCACAACAGCTCAGACTTATCAGCATTTAGATATAAATGGTTTGATGACTCATTAAGTCTCAAACCTCAGCTCGAAGCTCCCTGATAAACAAAATGATCCAAGAGCTGTTGGAGCTGGAGAGGAAAGGAATGTTTTTAATTTTCAAGGGAACTTGAGGTAAGAATCAGTACGAGAACCATCTCCTCACAGGGATCAGTTCCAACTGCAGACATGCTACAGTCCTTGCTGTCGACCTCTGGGGGTCACAGTGCTGACGTCTCATTTATCTTCACTGAACGCTCACAGCAGACCACAGCAGAGGACGGCCCAAACTTTTCGTCCTTATTTAACTTTCTGGTATCCGTGGAAGCTCGGGTCATGTTTGTGTTTTCTGGTTTTGATTGAATATACTGACTTTAAACTTGAAAAGGTTTTTCATGGAATTTGTGGAGGTTTGAGCCTGAGCTCCAAATTATTAGGGCGGCCGGAATCTGCAAGTTCAAATACTACATTCATTACACAAACAAGACAAAAATATTAAACAATGATAAACAATCTTGTATTTGTAGGTTTGGGATTTAGGCTTTTTGACTTTCAGTCAGAATAAACACATCATGACGAGGAACAGACATCTTGAATGAGCAGGGGCTTCTCGACAGGATGGGCAAAGTATTCTTTTTTGTATTAATTACTGCACGTGTATGTGTCCTATATCAAAAGATGAGAGCTGTATATCTAGTCTGTGAGTTAATGTTAAAAATACTAGGATTGTAGTTCTTTTTTAAATTAATAATACTAATACGTGTAAAACATATTTACCTGCACCTGTCTACTAAAGTGTTTGCAGTAGATACTTTATCAGCTTTACACAACTTTACAGCCAATCTGCCAATGAGGTTAAAAAACCAGTGATAACGTGGGATTAGAGTTTCTAGTGTCTCTATCAGGAACCCGGCGGACTTTGCTGTTTGGTCGTCATCCTGTTTGACAGAAATCCGCTGCCTGTCCACTTCACGTGTCGCCTTTCAGATGAGCTATCTGTGACATGTGTGAAAGATCAGTGGCCCTGATTCTCTGCACTGACTTGTCACAACATTTATTTGACCTTTTCCTTTTATTTCACTTGTATTTATACACAAATGTATTTGGCCTGTTTCTTCTAAACCTGATGTTTTATGCTGCCTTCGTAAAGCACTTTGTAACATATGTTTTGAAAAGTGCTCTATAAATAAAGATTATTATTATTATAGCATAACTGAAAGAAACAAGGTGAGTGGGCCGATGATTGTTCAGGGTATTTTTAGGTTTGACCTTTTCCTTCTACTACATGAAGCTGAAGAACTCTGTGCAGGAGGGAGTTGTTGTGAACAAAATTATAATTCGCTGGAATCTGGTGTCTTTTTGCTGCTGGATGATTTATTCACAATTGTGTTTTCAAAAATATTATTGTTACACTTCATCATATTTTTGACAGCTATGTTTCCATTGAATTGGTCAAATTCCACTCACACACCCACCTTGATCATGGTCCTCTGTACAGGGTTATGTGTGTGTGTGTGTGTGTGTGTGTGAGTGCATGCAACTGATTGGTAGAACCTGTTGACAGTGAACTTGGGGCTGATAAAGTACCTTTGCTGCACGTCTCTACAGATAAGGCTGTGAAATGTGGTGAATTAGTGCTTCATGTGTTCTGACATCTGACATTCCCTCCCCCTCAGAAATCTGAGAGCGAATGTTTCAGTTGTGCGTGGAAGCAGCGTGACCGCGAGGAGAAGAGCTGAAGTGGAGTGCAGGAAAACTTTCCGAGCAACAAAATATCTGAGTTCAAGCGCAAATATAAGCACAAGCAGGGGCAAGTTTTGGTGCGAGTGCTGGGTTTTGAGTGAAAGCATAAAGAAATCTGAACATGAAATCAATAAGTCCTCTGTCAAAGTGAAAGACCATGCTCTTGATATTAAGACAGCAAAATATATATATATATATATATATATATATATATATAATTAAGTGTAATATATCTACATCGAGTTAAAAACCAGAAAGTCAAGGGTTAAAGATTAAATATCCCAGGTGTAAACACGATGACTGTAATTTACTTGATAGTTTTAATTGTTCAGATCTAATGAATAAACACAAAGTCTGTGTAAGGAATGGAGAAAAAAAATCTTTAATGATTGATTACAAAGGATCAAATTCAAAATGTCCACACTGACTTTTATTTACAGACAAATAAGTGTGTTTACAGTTAACTGTGTGGTTCTTATTGTAGGTGTCAACATCCTAGTTTAGATATACACAGATGTGTTTGTCCTGAGTGCTGTTGCCACATGGCAAAAGGACAAATCAGGGCATGGAACCAAAAATAGATTAATTTAAATGTATATTATGCAGCAAAATCTAAAACAGAATTTGATCAAATCTAATCATTGTAGTAACATGTAGTTAAAACAATTAAAAATAACACTGAGTAGAGCTCACACATCCACCAACAATCCTACACGTCTTTGTAAATATAATAACAACGCAGCAGTCTGACAATCTGCGAAATAAAGCATGAGTGGCAGCAGTAGATGTTGAAGACCGTAATTAGAACAAGTCTCTGGAAAGATAAGATGCCATCTGAACTTACTGAAGCCAATGTGGAAAAGGGAGACAGTTTTTTTTTTGTCATCAAAAACGTTCTTTCAAGTTTTTTGTAAGAAAGCTGCACACGAAAGATGGATTGTGTCACAGCGGCGCGATAGGCAGTCCCATTCCAAAGGTTCCTTCAAATGTGCTCGACAAATGCCTCCTTCCATTCGAGAGCAACCAAGGATCTCACGGTCGGATCCTTCTCAAGCCCGCCTGTCATTGTGGGTGGTGGCTGGTGACGAGGCTAATGAGCTAACTAGGGGGGGGGGGGGGGGGGGGGGGCAGTAAGTGCAGCCCTAAGAAGAAGCTAATGACCCATGGGACCTGGTGACACAAATCCTACATTGACCATACCGTCTCAGGCCTCTGAACCTTGGACACAGCTACAGGATTATTTTTGTTCGTTGTGGTTTATCTTCCTACTGAGACTTCACTGGAGCTACGGTGATGACTCGTCCTTTCCTTTCCTTTCCTATAAAACCTATGGCGCCTGTCACACCTAAACATTGAGGATGACTGGACTAACTGATGAATTCAAGTCAACTGTATCACTGCGGCTTCACAAAGAAACCTGACTCCTGGGCCCTGAAGCCCAACCCATCTTTCTGCATTTGAAACAGTCTTTACTTCAGTCCTGAGTAAAGACAAAAAAAACCCACATCTGTCTCAAGACAACATTTATTTTGGAAATTCAAACACAACTATAAACAATTAATCACAATCATGTCACAGTGTTTGAGGAGCTTTAGGCACACAAAACACATCCTGTTGATGTGGAATCACACATCCTGCAACAGCTCAACAGCTGCGGTCATGTTCCCTCAGGGTCTCTCTCTCTCTCACTCACACACACACACACACACACACACACATTGTCTTTGTTTTACTCACACAGGGCTGTACAGGCCATTGTCTATAATCTAAAATATTATAAAAAGCTATAAAACTTTTGAAATTAAGACACATCGATAAAAATCTATTTGAAACACAGACACTCACTGGAATAATATGATGATAAAATACATTTTGAAATATATTTTGTCACAGAAATGTAAAATGCACAAACTCACAGACACATATCACAAATCATATGAAGTCAAACGACTTCTGTCGGCCACCTGAAACATTCTGTGTGTGGAAGAAGATTAAGTTGTTACCTTGGGCCAAAATGTGAACCCGTCTTCAGTTTCAGTCTCGGCAGAAACTCTCCTAAGCAAATATTACATGCAAAACACACACGCACGCACACACATACACCCACACACACTAAGCAATCAAACAAGCAAAGCCATGTAAAACGAGAGCTTCCTCGTCATTGTCACACAGCATTTAAACTGGAAGTTTCAGTGAACACGACACCGGCCGGCCAAACGACCGAGCCACACACACAAGCTGCTGATAGTTTTAAAATTCACATAAAGGCACAGAAGCTGTAGAATAAATATTACATTTGCAAAGAACAACACATTTTAAAAGAATAAAGTAAATAGGAAACCAGGCGCTCAACATTAGAGCATCTCAAGCACGATACACCTCAAAACTAAAACATGTCAACCAAAAGCAAAGCTGAAAGATCAATATGTGTAGAAACATCTTCATGTCGGAGTCTTTTGTGGGATTCACCCTGTGGTCCCAGATAATGAAACAAAAAACACTCATGTGCAACAAACATTTTTTCCTACTTTTCAAATCAACCTGCCAAACATTTCAGAGCAGTTCAAACATAGTCTTTCCTGTCGTACGCTCCGCCTGCGCTGGTGCTGCGTGGGGCAGAGTACGCCATCCGGGGTGGCTTGTACTTCTTCTCTGCTGGCGGGCAGCTTGTGCACAGCATCGCCCCGCCAATCAGGAGCAGCACGGCGGCAGCCCAGCCGATGTAGAGAGATGCCCCCATCTCCCTCCTCTGTGGGTTGGTCAGCAGGGGGTTGTAGAAATTCCTGACGATGACGCTGGCTGTCCAGGAGACAGGAATGAGGACCAGAAGGCCGGCGAGGAGGAAGAAGATTCCAGAGATGATCATCACTTTGGACTTGGACGGCTCGTCTTCGATGCAGTTTGTGCACTTTGCGCCGACGATGGAGATCATGACCCCCAGCACCCCGAGTATGATGGAGATGATGACCATGGCCCTGGAGGCCTGCAGGTCCGTAGACAGGGCCAGCAGCGAGTCGTAGATCTTGCACTGCATCTGGCCGGTGCTCTGGATGACACAGGTCATCCACAAACCCTCCCAGATGGTCTGAGCCGTGATGATGTTGGCGCCGATGAAGGCCGTCACTCTCCACATCGGCAGGGCGCACGTCACTATGGCAATGATGAACCCAATTGTTCCAAGGGCGATGCCCACGATCTCCATGCCCATTGACATGATGGCTCTTTGTCTGAGGAGCAACGCTAAGAACAGTCTCCTGCTCTGTCGATCAGGCGTGAACAGTACGGGCACCTGTGTTGGATGTAGAGATGCTGCCACGGAAACAAGAGATCCTTTATATGTCAGCGGAGCAAGGAGGAGTCCCATGGTGATGATGTCAGCAGGAGGCCGCCTTCACACACACACACACACACACACACACACACACACACACACACACACACACACACAAGAACACCTGTGTGCATACAGTGGAGGAGGGGAGCTGGAGACAGGTGAGGAGGTATGGATGGGATGAAGGGAGTGTCCTATTGTGTGTTTGTGTGTGTGTGTGTGTGTGTGTGTGGGGGGGGGGTTAATGGGGGTTGATAAGACGGTGGCCTCTTCCAAAAAAGCCCTTGATTTGTGTGATGCAGGTTGATAAAACTGTGATGAGTAAAATCAAGGTGTGGTCTGAAGTAAACAAAGTAAATAAGGTGTGACCTGAGGAAAGTAGACGAGTTAGACCCAGCGGAGACCAGAGAGGAACACACTGCTGCAAACACACACTCCGGCTCCCTGATACCACTGATCTTTTGTTACTTCCTGGTTCCACTTGTCGGGATTCGGTGGGAGGATAACGATCCCAAAGCTCGGCTGGAAACCGGAATAACTGCCCCCTGAGCAAATATGAGCAGATAGAAAACATAATGGATCGGTTTTCAGACACCTTAGGCATACAGACAACGTGATCGTCTCAGTATCGGTTAAACTCTGAACTCACACAGCTCCTGTCTGAGTGGATTATTCAAAGGAGGCTTTGCAGATATTTATAAATAAATAAGGCAGTAAAATTTAGATTTTTGCATTCAGAAAAATTTGAATTGGTCTTTTTTCTAAAAGAATAAGAAGGTTAAAATAAAATACCGATAGTCATACAGATATTTGTCAAGAATTTGAATTTTTCTTTACCACTTTATATTCAGGACCAGAACAGTCTAATAAGCAGGACATTCCATGGAAAACATCTACGTAATTCCTAAACTGTGAGGGAGTTGTTAGAACTAAACTGTTAGTTCTAACAAACTGTTAGTTCTAACAGAGCTATAAACTCTCACGTAAACAAACCCTGGGGCCAAACAGCAGGGAGTCTCTGTTGTCGTTCTATCACGAGTATCTTCACTTCAGTGTGTTTATGTAACAACATCAGTGGATTGAGATAAGAACTATAACCTGTAGGTTCCCTGCTTCACTACACCTGCACTGACCAACTGTTTCATCAACAATAAGTTGAGGAGCATTAACAGGAATTTACCTATTCAACCATATAAATTATCATCGTTGTGAAGGGATGGAGGCTCATATCTATCATATACTAATCATGTGTCCAGTGATGGAAACTAACCTCCTCATTTGCTGTACTTAATTTAAGGTACTTGTACTTGTAAGTACGAGTCCTGATGAGTATTTGTATTTTACTCCACTACATTTATTCGATATCTTGAGTTACTTGTTACATTGTACATTCAAACAAATTACACAAATACAAATAAATCATAATGTATTATTAAAGGTTAAGATAATAAATTACTTAATTGATCCTGGAGAAAGAAAAGCTACCAAGCAGTACTTCAAGTAATTAAAATTAGGCCTATCTTTAATAACGTGATGCACACTTGATACACCAATAATACAAATTATTTTTATTATGTATTTCACAGGGGCAGAAATAGGTCATATTAGCAGCACACCTGCCAAAACCCACAGAGAATTTTGACTATTCAAATTAGGAAAAAGTTGGTATCAGTGCTTCAGTATTAAGTCAGCAAACAGAAGGGACTTCCTGTTACTAACATTGCATCAGGTTTCTGTACACAGCACTGGCATTAGGTGTCACTAACCTCGACACCAGTGACTCTTCTTCAGGCTGTCGATTTAAATGATTTTACAGTTTAAAAACCGGAGAACTTAATGTGCAAATGCACATTAAGTTCAGTTTTTCTATGTGCTCATTATGTCTTACAGTTTATTTTCCATAACTATGATGACCATGTTCCTTTGAATTTCCTCGTCTTCGTCCGGTTTATTGGTGGGTGGCAACCAATGCCCGAGGTGCATTACCGCCAAAAATATTTATACAACTTATGGAATCAAAACCTGATCACTATTCATCGTGTGTGCCTTTGCTCTCATTTAATGATCGTTTCAATCATTTCTAAGACCAGCCAGTGTAAGTTAGGCTGACATGTCACGGTGAAAAAATCACGACTGCATTGTTTTGTATTATTTAAATTATTTTAATAAATTCAGTAGATCTGAAACAAGAAGAAAATTCATGAAGCCACATACCTCAAACATTTGAATGGAAGTCTTTACAATGCTAACACAACAGATGACATGCAACACAGACGTTTTAACCTTTGTAGAAAATGTCTAAACACAGCAACAGGAACCACTGTGACAATGTGACAAAGGGGAAACAAATACAATCACTCATGTATCACTTGATTTTAACTTCCCTCATTCTTTTTACAGATAACTCAGCCATTTTGACCTCGCATCGGAGACGTCAACTCCATTTCACTCAGCTGTCACATCTGCGACTAAGCCCTGTGTCTGTATTATGCAAGAAAATCTAAATATCTGTAAATAAAACTCATTACAGTCACAACGTTGTCCCTGTTTGCTTAACAGTAGTTGACAGAATGATGCTTAATATGTACACAGGAGAAATATCCATAATGGATCCAAATGTTTCTGAGCACAAATTTGCTGAACTCTGACATAAAACCACGTTCTCAAAAGTCCAAACACATTCAAAAACATAAGCAGACATTTATGATCGGCAATAGAAAAAAACAAACATCTGGTTAAGCTCTTCTCTGGTGAACAGCTGGTTCCAGTTAATGCAATAATCAATTAGCTACTTTTTGATACACATTTCCCGAACATGTACAAATAAGCATGTGAAAATAGAGTATGAATGATAATCCCTCATTGGTCCCTGCTCACACATAGTCCTTCCTGTTGAAGGAGCTCTGAGCCACCGACCTTGGTGCCGCCGAATATGCCATACGACTCTGGGGGTGCACGCTGTATCTCGTCGGTTTCTCTTCCCTTGGGGGGCAACTGCAGCAGAGAATGCACCCTCCAATCATGAGCAGGGAAGCAGAGGCCCAGCCCAGATACAGCGCTGCTCCGATCTCCATCTTCTGTCCAGAGAGGATGAGCGGACTGTAGAACTCGACCACGATGGTGTGTGCTGACCAGGAAACAGGCACTAGCTGGGCCAGCGATGCTGCGATGAACGACCCCCCAGAAGCGGCCATCACCCTGGATTTAGCAACCTCGTCCTCGATGCAGTTGGTGCACTTTGCTCCAACTATGGAGATGAGGAGGGCCAACACGCCCACGATGATGGAGACGACGGTGAGCGCCCTGGCCGCCTGCAGGTCCTGAGGTAGGGCCAGCATGGAGTCGTAGACCTTGCACTGCATCTGCCCCGTGCTCTGGAACACACAGCTCATCCACAGGCCCTCCCAGTACACCTGGGCCGTGACGATGTTTGCGCCGATGAAAGCAGACACCCTCCACATTGGCAGAGCGCAGCTGACCACACTCAGGGCCCAGCCGAGCACCGCGAGAGTGACTCCGACCACTTCAAGTCCAAAAGACACCATCATGCACCCAGACAAACGTCCCCTTGGTGAATCTAAAGATCCTTTATTTGTCCTTCTCTCCTCTTCAGCTCCTCTCAGTTCTCCCTGTTTCCTTTTCCCAAGTTTGTGTTTCGACAAACACTTGAAGGCCGTCTTGATCTTGCCCTTTGAGCTCCTCTTTGTCAACCCTTCTTTTCGACTGGGTGCGCCTCCTCCTCAAGTTGTAGCTACTGCACCTACTCCTGAATCCAGTGAAGTGTTGATTTTTTCACAGTCCGCTTCCTCCACAGACTCTCCCCTGCGTGTACGTGTGCGCTCGGATCTTGCTTCCCTGTGTTCTTCTGCTTTTAAGGCGTCTGTGACCCTCATCGTTTTATAGATTACTGGCCAGGCCCTCCTAAGACATGACATCACTCACCAAACCAATCAGGTGCGACCTGGCCATTGACCTCATTTACCACCTGGGCGTGCAGCTGCTTGTTTGCGTGCTTTTTTTCAAATGAAGAGTAATTTTATGGTTTAACCTTTTGCCCGTGGTAGCTGCGGGAGTGTCTGCTTTATGACTGTCAGTAGGTAATGAGTGACCAGGGCAGAGCTTGTTATGTGGTTGATAGCAGACCACATGAGACTGTAACGGATATGCAAACACGTATTCAAAAAGATGTGTGTGTGTGTGTGTAGAGAGAGTTCGGCTCTTTGTAAAGAGAGGGAGTGGATCTGGACACACGGGTAGAAAAAAAAACAAGGAATTCAGCTCAGATTAAATTTGAGAGGGATCTGGTTTCCATTTTTTTCTGCTTTGTTGTGATTGGTCATGTTTTTATAGTCTAAATATTCCATATCCTCGTTCCACCTCCACTCGGCCTGTAAAATCTGAGTTAATGACAAACTAGAAATGTTGAGAATATTTCTTTATAGATGTGTTGCCTCTTTGAACCACCTGTAGTTATTTTAGCTGCGTACTGAAACTCCCTCTTGGTTTTCATGCTTGGGATCAAATATGACATGAAGTATAGTATACGTGTGCTTTTCAGGACATCGCACGACGCTGTCTTTGATTAACCAGGTTCCACGGGCAGAGCAAATATAAAACCTGAATACAACAACCAGCTAAAATGTGAGGAATGTCATGTTATCAGCGGCGCTGAGTGGACCCAGTGTTTTGCTCTGAGACACAGGCCTCACATTAACGTGTGGCTCCTCTTGAGTTCGGGCCATTGATCTACCTGCTCCCATTATCACAGACACACATTATTATATTATTCAGTATTAGTCAAACACGTCTGCCAAAGAATGGTTAGCCCAGTGACCACGATAAGATAAAGTCAGCTCATTGAGATTATCTTGTATTAAGGAAGGAACAAACAATCTAATACGAACTCAAATCATATCTGACCATACCGCTATCTAATTCTTTGTTTGCACTATTAAACAATAAATATTTGATGTTTCAGTCGCTGCTTGACAGCACTACTACAGTGTGTTCTCCAGTTTGGTGCATAAAGTGACAACACAGACATATTATCTTATAAATCAAACACAGCGTGTACAGCCTCTCATTCTGCATCGTATTCCTGGCCAGCTGTCAAATTAAACTTTGATATTTGACTTTTAGCTGTGTTGGATCTCTCTGTTTCATCAGCTAAAGAAGCTACAATAAATATTTCATTTCATCAGTACAGTTGCCAAAGAGAGAGAGCACACTTTCCCCCTAATGTTCAAACTAAAATTCCTGTATCATGAGTGCGTAGAACAGTCAAGTTGCAAGAAATAAGGTCACAATCTCCCCCTCTGAGTTGTAGCCTTAAATCCTGATGTCACAGTGAGGTTGACCTTTGACCTTTTAGATCTAGAACGTCATCTCTCTATAATTTCATTCAATTACACAGATTTAGTTACATTTCCTGTGACCAAAAAACGTTTTGTGAAGTCAACGTGACCTTGACCCTTTTACCAACATCTTCTTATCAGTTCATCCAAGGAGGGCAACTAGATGAGCGACTCAAATACTGCACAGCCGAGGAAAGATCCAGACAAATATGAATTGTATCGTTATTTTCAGAATCTCTCCCACGAGTTGACGCATGAGTTTCAGCACGATTATCCATTTACCTGTTGTTTACTCTCTGTGAGAGTGAGATCTCTTCCTCCTGCTCACATGCATAGAAACCCTCACTGGAGACTGTAAATCGGAGGGTATACGACTGGGTGATTAATAGGTTTATCTATTTGGTCTTCTGCCAAGAGGAATTCCGATAACATACGTGTAGGAGTCTGCAACACGCTGCCAACACACTGATCATACTAACCTACATGCAAACTGGAAAACTCTTACGAGATATCTTTGTTGGGAGGTGATGTGCTGATACTGTGCTGCCTGGGGAACCGTGGAAATCTGAAGTAAAAGAACCACAGACATAACAATATAAGAATGTGTTTTTAAAAATGTGGCTTTCGCAGAAATCTTACTAATAAAATATATAAATTATGAAAATCATAACTCTTTACAACTTCATCTAGAAAATTCTAATTCACTTATTGTCAGTCAACTGAATATACACTTTTGGAATCAATGAAAAGCAACTAAGTAAATTTACTGAAGTAACATATTAGTGGTACTTCCATTTACGTACTAACATTACTTTTCAGAGTGATAATTTACAAAATATACACATGTCTTATTACTTCGGAACAATGTGTCCAACAGTGTATAACGTTGCCCAAACTGGCTCCACCTTCACCATCTGATATGATCCAGAACATAATGTAAGCTACAAATTATTCCAAACAATACTTCACTCTTAAATAATAATGAAACTCCAT
Organism: Verasper variegatus; assembly: GCA_026259375.1. Lineage (NCBI taxonomy): Eukaryota > Metazoa > Chordata > Actinopteri > Pleuronectiformes > Pleuronectidae > Verasper > Verasper variegatus. Next base: position 5,381,218 of record CM048051.1, read on the forward strand.
TACTGTGTTGCCTCACAGAAAGAAGGTTCCTAGGTAGAATCCTGCCTTTTTATAAGAGGTTTCGTATGTTCTCTTCTGCTAACAGAGGAATGGATAGATGTAGAATAAAAGATGGAGGGAGGAGGAAGTTTTAACAATAAATAATGACATGATCGATAGAAACTCAGGCTCCTCCTCTTGGATCATCTCCTGGAAGCTTTTATTAGGTCTGTGGTGATACTGGTTGACTCTTAGTTACTAATTAAGCATCACTCCTCTGAAATAGGTTGAAAACCTTGGGTTTAAAGGCTGCGTGGAGGTTTATAGACACGTTAAAAGCTGCTGTTAAAAGCTGTTGTGTCCCGGGGGCTGACACACTTCCACAACAGAGATTCTTCTTTCTCTTTGTGTATAAAAACAGATGAATTCCTTCATCACGAGGCGTATATATTTTGAAGCGTTTATAAACAGAAAGCAAAAGATAGTGTTTAAAATGTCCTTCTGGTTTATCAGTCTCTATCTCTGCACCCTGTGAGTCATTCATGAACCCAGAAGTGACTCGACCCGGCGAAACTCAGGACAGATTACGACACACGGAGAAGCAGCTGCTGCCTCCCAATGGGCAGAAGGGAGAACAGCAGAGAGAAGAACTCCAGAGATTTAATGTGATATCAAGGGATTAAGTCCAGACCTGTCAAATATGTGTTATGTCTTGCACTGACCCCTGCTTGTCACCCTTCCCCACGCCACCAGTATTCCGTACAAGCTGTTTTCCTGTGATCTCCTGTGAACAAAACACCAACTGTACATCCACACAATCAGCCTTCAGTCCGATTCACAGGACACACACAGAGAGAACATCAGGAAAAAAAAAATCTGCCATCATTTCACATGGTCTCTTCACATTTAGCTCCAAATAGTGAACATCTACTGCTTATTTCTTTTTCTTAAAGGAATAAAATAACCAAATTGAACATTTCAAGGAATTGAACTTGTGGATCATGTGGCCGTGTCTGATTTCTTGTTGACCGACCCGAGTTACATCAGAGCAGGGGTCACATGACTCACACGCTGTTTGTCGCCTTATTGAAACACTTTATTGCAGGAATGTGACTCAGTGTGTGAGCGAGGCTTTTCACCCTCTGTGTACACATGAATGCCTTAGTTTTATATATGATGTATAAAGTTTTATATACATATATATATATAATACCCTGAACCCATTTTAATGAGAGGACACAGTCTATAAAAAGTTAGATAAATTGACAAATCAGCTATGTGAGGAGTTATTGGAGGTGAAGACAACTAACATTTTATCTCCTTACAGCTGTAGTAAGAGAATATCCATATTATTTCAACATAAACAGCCCGTCTGCAGTGTGTCACATATTTAGACTTTGCTAAAATGAGCAGGACTGAAAAAAGACCCACCACACTTTGTGACTAAATGATGTAATGTTTAAGTAGTGATCTAATTAAAGTCAATAAGGCCTTCAAGTCAATTGTCCAGCCTTTGTAAGGTTGTGGTATTCCTGAAGCCATCTCTCCAGACTAAAGCACTTGGGTTTCCTCATTTTCCATTGGAGTCTTGGAGACACATGGGCCAGTCGGCCTCTTTGTGGAAAGTTAAAAGTGACTTAAAGCACAATATAGGATGATTTTACTTAATTGACATTGAACTGAAGCATTAATCGTTCCCTGACTTTAACCAAAGTGCTTTTGTGACATAAACATAACCACAGAGAGGCCCCTTGTTGTACAGAGGAACCCTGGGAGTCAGATACCTTAGGATGTGTTTGTCACAGAACACAAAGGTACATCTCTACGAAACTTGGATGAGTCAAATTGGTCTTGATTGCTATTTTGATTCCAGGAACATGTTAGTCATAGTTTTTTAAAGTTATAATATGGCAACACCTCTGAGCACAACACCATATTTGGTCAGTGGGAAGTTTTCGTCAGAGGTGTCATTTAAATCGTCTCAATCAGGACTCCGCCCTCCAACCGCTACAGGGGAAACTCGAGACGGGGGGGGGGGGGGGATTATGAAGGAATTTGATAAGACAAAAGTTATCATCAACTTCTCTTGGAAAAGAGATTGTGTTTAAATGATGTGTTTTTCTGTGTGTGTGTGGTGCTACATGCAAAGCCATTTCACAAGAATTCTTTAAATGACAGGGTTGGGGGGGGGAGGGAGGGTAAACAGGTTATGTGTTTGTTGAGTTTGGGGTTGGACCTGAAGAACAGGGAGTGATGACGGTGAACTGTTTGCTTCCACAGCCCCTCCTCCTCCACAATATGTACCTGCTCTCCTCTGATTCCTCTCCCATTCAGCAGAACTCACCTGACGGACCAGAGGCTCCACTGCAGAAAAAAGACAAACAACACACAGGCTTTACGTCACTGCAAGACCGGAACAAATCCACAATGGTGTCTGCCGGGTTTCAAATGCTGGGCTCGGCCCTGGGGATCGTGGGCTGGATCGGTTCCATCGTTGTGTGTGCTCTTCCCATGTGGAAGGTCACTGCTTTCATTGGCAGCAACATCGTCACTTCGCAGACCAGCTGGGAAGGTATTTGGATGAGCTGTGTGCACCAGAGCACAGGACAGATGCAGTGTAAGGTCTACGACTCCATGCTGGCCCTCAGCTCCGACCTACAGGCTGCCAGGGCCCTGACCATCATCGCCATCGTGGTGGGAATCTTGGCCATCCTGCTCTCTGTCGCTGGGGGGCAATGCACCAACTGTGTGGATGATCCGTCATCCAAGGCCAAGGTGGGCATTGCCGCTGGGGTCATGTTCATTGCAGCTGGGGTCCTCTGCCTCGTCCCTGTGTGCTGGACGGCCCACACCATCATCCGAAACTTCTACAACCCGCTATTGGTCAGTGCCCAGAAGAGAGAGCTGGGTGCTGCGCTCTACATTGGATGGGGGGCAGCCGCCTTGATGCTGATTGGAGGGGGGATGCTGTGCGCCAACTGCCCCAAAAAGGAGGAAGGGTACACTGCAAAGTACAAAGCTGCCAGATCGGATGTCTCAGCACCAACAACCGGGAAAGACTACGTTTGAATCTGGTCTAGAAATCAGTGGCTTCCAGAAACTGGAAAACTGTATAAAGGGACAAAAACACTGGTGCTGCTGGGTTGTGAGTGTCGATCATTCAGGATGTTTCTTGTTTAAGAAGTTACTCCTCATGAGCACGTTTGAAGGAAAATAAAAGCAGGAAAGGAACCACACCCAAAGAGGAAACTCAGTTTTATATTTTAACATTTTCTTGTTTGTATAAATATTTTATAACCTGAGTCTTATTCTGGAAATCCTCACTTTTTTGCCATGTTTATGAAGGTTGTTTTTTATGAAGTATTTGTATGAGAATCATGATGTGATGGTTAAACTGTAAATAAATATTTGTTTACAAATCTGAGATCTCTCACGCTTCCTTTTTATTTTCACACAGCCGCTGTGTTCATCACAATTTATTCAATTCAATTTTCAATTCACTGGTCTTAAACTGGGTCAGATAAATATTTAGCTGGAATTCTAACATCAAACTTCTCCTATATTTATTGTTTTTTAATATAACTTCTACTTCTTACACCTGCAGAGATGTATGTTCACCTCTCACATTCAAAAAACAAAGATCCTCACCCTTGCGGCACTTGAGAAACATCTTTTGTCTGACTTTCTTGCAGATCAGGTTTAGGTGTGGCAGAAAAAGAGGCACGATGGCTGGTCTTTGTTCAAACTGTGAGCCTACAGGCAGAAGTATTTGCACTTTGCATGGACTCACAGGAACAATTTTTCATTTACGAAGAGAAAATACTGAAATGCCAGGAAACAATCACGTCCCTTTGATGGAATCAGGAATCTGGAATTAGGGTTTTCCTCATTTTCTCATATTGTCAATAAAAGAATTATTCTTCTTAGAATAGAACTTTACTCCATTAGTGGACGGAATTATAACATCCCTTAATGTACCTACAAACCATATCTGAGATGGTTTTAATTGTTATACAAAAAAGACCTATTAACTCTAATTAAAAACAAAGTTGTTTTTCAATTTCCAAGTCTTGATCAGCTTGAGCTGAATGCAAAGACCCAAACCCAGAGTTTTTGTTTGCTCAAGGTTTGTGATAGGGTCCCGCTCTCTCTCTCTTTGTGTGTGTGTGTGTGTGTGTGTGTGTGTGAGAGCACAGGTGTGATCTGGAGCCATTGTTCCCAATCTTGAAGCCTTGCTTGAGGTAACAAAGCTTGTATGTGTGGGAACAATGAGCAGAGAAAAACAAGGGTTGTGGATATCAGGTAGCAGGCTTCTCCTTTTGTCTGGGAGCCCAGAATCTCCTCCCTGAAAGTTTGACCCACAGCAGCTGCTAGTTATCTTCTCACAGTTGGACCTCAGTGCCTCAGAGCACAGACACTTCCTTAAGCAGCTGCGTGTGAGACCCAACTCTTCACGCCTTCACTGATTTTGATACTGGTCAGAATCTATTCATCTTCAAGACGTGGACATCTTTGTAACAGCATCCTCTTTTTCTTCCAGTTTTCAAGCGTAGAAGTTGGGTTGTGGCTCTGCGGTCATAGCCATGGCTTCTCAGGGCCTCCAGCTGATGGGTGTACTGCTGGCCTTCATCGGCTGGCTGGGGTCCATCATCACGTGCGCTCTGCCCATGTGGAGAGTCACTGCATTCGTCGGTGCCAACATCGTCACGGCTCAGGTGATCTGGGAAGGCTTGTGGATGACCTGCGTGGTGCAGAGCACGGGCCAGATGCAGTGTAAGGTGTACGACTCCATGCTGGCCCTGCCACAAGACCTGCAGGCTGCCAGGGCCATGGTGATCATCTCTGTGATCGTCGGCGTTTTCGGCGTCCTCATGGCCGTGGTTGGAGGGAAGTGCACAAACTGCATGGAGGACGAGGTGGCCAAAGCCAAAGCCTGCATTGTGTCCGGTGTGGTCTTCATCATAGCCGCCATGCTGATCATGGTCCCAGTGTCGTGGTCAGCTCATGCAGTGATCAGGGACTTTTATAACCCGTTGGTGATCGCGGCTCAGAGGAGGGAGCTCGGAGCTGGCCTTTATATCGGCTGGGGATCTGCTGGGCTGCTGCTGCTGGGGGGGGGTCTGCTGTGCAACAACTGCCCCCCAAAAGACGGGAGACCCTACATACCTGCCAAGTTCGCCCCTGCAAGAGCCGTAGCTTCAAACGTGGACTATGTGTGAGTGACTCCGCTGCAGCGGCTGCAGAAGGGGTCCCAAACTACATTTCCGAACAACCGTGTATGTGCTTAAAAATGTTTTTGCTAATAGTGAAGTGGTAAAAAGGAACTAAATTTCTATAACTCTGAAAATACTATAACTCTGTTTCACTAATTAACGTAACACAGCACACTAAACTTCATATATTGTCATGACTATATGGCTGATTCCCAGGTTTCACGAGGAGGAAATTCTTCATAAATATTATTTTTCGTTATCTGTTTTAGCTTTAATGACTGAAAACTTGTGACATTTCTCAGAGCCAGTATTTTCATTATGAATAAATTACAATACCTGCTTTTGAGACTGATAAACTGATGCAATAAAGTGTAATATATACAGACGTGTTCTTTCTAACCCTAACAATTTGAATTTACTTTAAAAAAAGCTATTTTGATATGAGGCGATGTTCACTTGAAATACTTTGTTATGTTGTTTTTAATGATATATAACTGCCTGTCTTTGAAATGTCAGAAATAAAGAGTCTTTGATTCACACCCTTCACGACGTCTTTCTCGTGTTCTCTCTGCACCTGCTCTCAGCTGAAACCGCTCCTCTCACTAACCACTCATGACGAGGCATTCAGGAATCCAGGGGAGTGGACTCCTGGGAGTTAAATGTTTTTGGTTGAGATGTTTGCCTCGTTGTAATCTACTGCCCTTCTTTTAGGACAGTTATTTACAGTTTGTGCCGTGAGTCAAATGGACGTCACTGCCGGAGACAACGTAGCACTGCACATGCTCGGATTCGTGTTGCTAAGGAACTGTCTTACATGTGCGGAGAATGGATATTTACACTTTGCCCAGAAAGAGAACATCTGCCAAGTCCTGTCAGGATGAAATATCCTAAACCTCGTTAAGAGGGTTTCTTTTTGTCTACAGACATTTTCAGTTGAAATCGGCCTGAAAACAAAAAAACAATACACCACTGTAATTTCCCCTCCATTGTGTCTTCTTTACATTTTGACCACTGAGCCTTTACTTTAGTAAAAGTAATAATATTACGTATACTGTGTTTGTTTGTGGGTAAAAGAATATGGATATTTTCAGAAAGTGTAAAGCATCAAAATAAAATTAAGTTAATATTAAATTTATAATGATATTTGATTAGTTGTTGGTTTAGGTGGAGCTGAAATTAACTGCTTTACATAGTCAAGTCAATTTTACTTATTGAGTTCAATAGTACAAATCACAGATTTACCTTGAAAGTAAAAAACCCATAAAGTAACAATGCATTGAATCCTTTTATAAGCTGATCATAGGTTTTCAGTATAAACATCTTACATTTACTGGTAAGTATCTCTGTCAAATAATAAATAATAATTCAGGGGATGTATCTCAAATTTGCTTTGATTACCATAGTACTGGACTGAACATGTACTTTGCTGTATTCCATAAAATCAGGCATCATTTAAAAAAAACGTTTCTGACCAAAAAATACAGTTTATTAAATGAATGTCAAAAACAAAACACATTTGACGTGGTGATCACATTCGTTTTTCCTGAAGTGCTTATTTTGCTAAAAAAAACATCAGCAGTCTGAATTAATATTAAAACTATTACACAAAACAGATGACCGGGTCTCCAGTCCTAACTCAGTGATGCATTTATCTAACATGGCACATACCTTTGAGTCTCTGGTATCTTTCAGAAACAAAAGGCCACAGTTTGTTAGTTTTAAGAAGTTAATGACAAATCAAACGTTCTAACAGTAACAGGTTTGCACTGTACGGAGAGTCAGGCACTTTTCCAAAGAAGCTCAGACAAATTCCTTCCCAGGTGTCGTGGATTTGGGCGGCGAGTACTTTGCTCCATTGTAGCGGTCTCCACCCGACGGGCACTGACAGCAGAGCAGAGCGCCACCGATCAGCAACAGTCCTGAAGCTCCCCAGCCCACGTACAAGCATGCACCCAGCTCTCTCCTCTGGGCATCGGGGACCAAGGGGTTGTAGAAGTCCTTAATGACGGTGTTAGCAGGCAGAGACACAGTCACCAGACACAAGGCCCCGCTCAGGATGAAGAAAACACCCGCGGCTATGGCCACCCTGGCTTTTGCTGATTTGTCCCCGACGCAGGTGGTGCACTTCCCGCCAACCACAGAGAGCAGGATACCAAACAGCGAGAAGAGGATGGCGATGACCACCATGGCCCGGGCTGCCTGGAGGTCAGGGGGCAGGGCCAGCAGGGAGTCGTAGACCTTGCACTGCATCTGGCCCGTACTCTGCACCACGCAGGTCATCCACAGGCCTTCCCAAATGGTCTGAGCCACCACGATGTTGTTCCCGATGAAAGCAGACACCTTCCACAGGGGCAGCATACAGATGAGTATGTTTCCTATCCATCCGAGCACCGCCAACCCGACGCCTAGAATCTGCAACCCTAAAGATGGCATTACAGTTTTTGCTAGAGTTACTTTCTTAATTGCTGTGACAGTTTTTCTCTCGAGCTGGCAACTAAAATCTCTCTGACCGTGGGGAAGTTTTATATGATCCACAGATGCCCCCTGAGAAGCCCCCTCCTCTGGGTGGGCTTTGGCTCCATTGCTCAGAGACAGTGTAAACATCCATCAGGCTGCCTTTGAGTTCAGAGGTGTCTCTGTGCAACAAAGAGGCCCTCTGGTGCCTCAGCAGAGCTCCGAGAAAGAGAAGACGCTTTCATACTGAGGTTCAGTCAAAAGGCAAAAGTTGAAAAATCTAACATAATGGAAAAGGAAGATTTATTGTAAAACATTAACTTCAAAGTCCATCGCAAACAAGGCAGGTCACACGATAATGGGTTAATAAAACCGCGTCAGACGGCCGAACAGGAATTTCCAGTTAGAGGCCGACTTTTGTAGTTGCCAGAGAATGTGTAGAAAGATTGTGGAGCTGAGCAAGTTGGAAAAAGTAGGAAATTCAGGATGTAGTGCTGAGCTTTACCATAACTGTCAGAATAACTAATAAACGCTACAGCTCGGATACACTTCTCCCAGTTTTAATGTTATAATGATAAACAGTTGAAATAGTTAAACTAAAAATAATAGATATATGGTAGGATATAGCTACACAGGAAATGCCAGATGAAATAGCTTAGAGGGATAAATGCTTCAATAAAAGATTATTACTTTTACACTTCTTTATATTATATAAATGATTCATTTAAGGTTTAATGTGTAAACCCTGAAGGGCAATTTTTGTTTGTAAAATAAATTCTCCATCTATACAATCAAAAGTGATCCTCTAAAGATTTGAACTTCTAATTTCATTTATAAATTCCATTGCTACTCCATTGCCCTCATGCCTCTGTTTTGATTCATATCACACACACACACACACACACTCAGCTGATCTCACTGACTAATAAGCACAGGTGGAGACACTCAGCTTGATTCCTGCAGTCGTCAGAAAAAGCTCCTTCATCAACTTCAGTGTGGAAAAAGGGAGAATGTTGTTTTAATGTGTTGTTATAAAATGTAGAATCCTGAAGTGAGAATAAACTTCATCCTTTCATGTCTCACCTCTTCACATGGTTCAGGTGTCAGTGCATCAGAGACAAGTTTCCATGTTTTAGATGAATTGATATCAATTCAACTCAAGAATAAAAATAAAATACATGAACATTTTTGTTTCCTATTTTTTATATTTATACTTGCACAAATAAACCACAGCAAATTCTTTTTATGTGTGAACCTGCCTGGCAATAAAACCCTGATTCTGATAAATAAACAGGAATGTGAATTAGTAATTAACAGATGTATTAAAATTGATTCATTACTATTTGTAAAGTATTACTATTTAGCTCAGAGCAGCAGCAAAACTCTCAAACTTAAACTTCAGTTTAACTTCCACCTGTGAGTGGTCGATGACGTGGTGCACCCTTGACGACCACAGGTGTTTTCAGTTTGGATCATTTTGAACAGCCAATCAGGGAACACCATGGACACCAGGTATAAAAGCTGCAGGGATGGAAGCCACCATTTGTATTTCATTGCTCGGCTGCCGCACTGCTTCTTTACAACGTGAGACTAACATGGCGTCTGCAGGTCTTCAGATCCTTGGCGTGTTCCTGGCCACGGTTGGGTTTTTGGGCGACATCATCATCTGCACCCTGCCGATGTGGAAGGTGTCGGCGTTCATCGGGAACAACATTGTGACGGCACAGGTCTTCTGGGAGGGCCTGTGGATGAACTGTGTGAAGCAGAGCACCGGCCAGATGCAGTGCAAGGTCTACGACTCCATGCTGGCCCTGCCCCGAGACCTGCAGGCCGCCCGGGCCCTGATCGTCATCTCCATCCTGATCTCCCTCATGGGACTCCTGCTCTCCATCGCAGGCGGGAAGTGCACCAACTGCCTTGAAGAGGAGATGGCCAAGAGCAGGGTGGCCATCGCTGCGGGGGTGTTCTTCATCGTCGGTGGTATCCTGTGCGTGGTCCCTGTGTCGTGGTCTGCCAACGAGGTCATCAGGAACTTCTACAACCCCATTATGAATGACGCGCAGAGGAGGGAGCTGGGAGCGGCGCTGTTCATCGGCTGGGGATCTGCTGGACTCCTTCTCATCGGAGGTGCACTTCTGTGCTGTCAGTGTCCGCAGCGCAAGGACAGCAGATACTCGGCCAAATACTCTGCCCCGCGCTCAGCAGCTAGCGGAGGAGCCTACGTTTGAAATGACTGCAAGTAGTTCAGCTCTGCAGGGGACTGGACTCTTTGACGTGAATTTGCTTATTTTTGTAAGTGTTAACCTTTTATTGTGTTTTACTGAATTATTTTAATAAAACTTATGAACCCAAGGTTTTGTTTTGTGTGGTGCATGACAAATGTTTTAACCTGGTGGTTCGGCCTTGACGCTTCTTGGGCCTCATCCAGTTTAAGGTGTTAATGGTCTCTTGATTTTTAAGCAGCTTATTTGGGGTGTGAATGATTCAATTTTTAATCCAGGATTTATTTAACTATTACTAAAGTTATGCCAGGGTCTGTAAAACTTTATACACATTTGATTTATAAGTGGCTAGTCTATAATGTAGTGACACGTACATTTATAATTTTCTAACTTGCTGACTAAAGTCCAGTACTTTGACATCTATAATTATATAGACCAAAGGCATTTTGTACCCTTTGTTGTCACTATTGCACAAATTCCATCCCATGGACACTCAAATGTGTGAGGTCTTAACTTGGTCAACTGCAATTTATTTATAGCTGGTATATTTAGTTTTTTCACTTTGCCTAATTTGTCTGGACTAATTTCTGCAGCTAAAGAGGTTCTACAAATCCTTAAATTGAACTTGCATGCACTACTGAAGCTCTGATGTTTGGTACATGAAAACACTTTGAAAATGGCTCAATGCTGAAACATGGCAAGAGGCAAGGAAAATAAATCATGGTAAAACACAAGGTGGCGAGTAATGGTACATTCTGACCAAAAAAGCATAATGTGGAACATCTTTAAAAACTGTTTTAGTTAAGAGTTGCAGCTAAAACTCATGTTTGAGGGACGATCAGGACAGCAGCAGCTTTGGGTTGAGCAGACACGGCCTAAACGATTTGCTTTCTGGTGAGTTGTATGAACCTAAACATGGGAACCTTATGTTCTTAAACTAGGAACATGTCATTAAAGGAATTAACATCCAGTCTTTATGCTAAGCTAACCAGCTCCTGGCTTTATATTGACAGAACAGATAACATCTAATACTCTAGTTTCTGTCAGTATAATCAGTGTTTGATTACCAACAACTGCATCACACAGTTAAAGCAGCAAAGGTTTGGACCAAATCTAATCGCAATTATAAAAGTTGACACTAAACGTTGGTGTTGTAACTAATAAACGTTGCTTTAGGTTGAATTTGGCTTTATTAACTTGCCTCCAACGTGCAGAAAATATTCCTGAAATTCCCAAACTTGTTACACATGTACAGAATATTTTTTTTAAGCACACACACCCTCATTTGATCCCATATTACACTTCCCACCACTGTTTTCTTCCCGTTTTTCTTAAGCTCTGTACAGTTAAGATGCAGAAACTGTTAGAAGTTGAAATAGTTCAAATGTTTGTTTCAGTCCATTGAAAGTTGAAAATTCGAAGCCTTAAGCTTTGGATCACAAAGCAGTTCTTCTCACGAGGGCTTTTGTTAACAGCTTTCGTCTCCTGTTCATTCACAGCGAGCAGTAATCAGGACAAGCAGGAAACCTGATCTGCAAACTAACCAGTCCCCTCCCTGTTTCTCTTCCTTCTCATACCTGCAGCGCAAAACAGCAAAACACAACCAGCTGCTTCTACAACCGAGGAAAAACTTTCGGTCCAAAGGATTTTCTGCCCGACTGAACTGCTCAGCTGTGGGTTTGTTTTGTTGGTGTCTTTGACTTTGTGGTTAATTTAAAATTCATGCCTTGGATTTGTTTTCTGGCAACATGCGCACACAGCTTGTTGGTTTGTGTTTGGCATTCATCGGCTTCCTCGGCACCATCCTGATCTGCTGCCTGCCCATGTGGAAGGTGACAGCCTTTGTTGGGGCAAACATCGTCACCTCTCAGGTGTTCTGGGAAGGTTTGTGGATGAACTGTGTGATCCAGAGCACCGGACACTTGCAGTGTAAAGCCTATGACTCTGTTCTGGCTCTACCACAGGGACTGCAGGCCTCAAGGGCTCTGATCTGTGTGTCCATCGCTGTTAGCGTGGTGGCCATTGGGCTCACCGTGGTCGGGGCACGCTTCACCAACTTCTTTCGTGACGACTGGCGGAACAAAGCCAACATCGGCACATCTGGGGGTGTGGTCTTCATAATAGCAGGGCTCCTGTGTCTAATCCCTGTCAGCTGGACAGCCCACAGCATCATCACAGGTTTCTACAACCCACTGGCCACCAGTGAGAGGAGGGGGGAGCTCGGGGCCTCCATATATGTGGGCTGGGTGTCTGGAGCTCTGCTCGTCATTGGAGGAGGAATATTGTGCAGCACGTTCAGGTGCTGAAGAGAGAAGAATGAAGAACATGTTCAAATACACACTGTAAACATGTACAGTTATGTGTTCACTGTGATGGACATTGTTTAATTTTTCAAAATGTTCAACCTTTAGTTTAAAATTTGTAAAATAATAAATGTGAATTAAAATTCTGTTGGTTTATGTTGAAGGAAAATGTCTAGTTAAGCTAATAGTTGTATAACGTGACACTGTAGGAACTGATCAACTCAGATATATCAGTTTATGTGACTTATTTATGTTGCACAAATGAATGTTGCAAGACATACACTTTTTACACACTGCCACACACAGGTTTATATCTTTGTATTACTTTGTATATTTGTATTTTTTGTATAACAGATGGAGAAATAGAATAAAATGAAAGCGAGAGAAAAATGTGTCGGTCATTTTAACTTGTATAAAAGCCTGAAAAACCTGATATGGATCTGGCTCCGAGGTATTTGAATACACACAAACCTCCTTTGTTCAGGTCACTTTTCCATATCCTTGTTAAACTTTGTGTCATCTGATGTCACAACAGAAAAACCACTTTGAATTTAATCAAAGTCTCTGTTTAGACAGGACCTTAACAAGAGAAATGCAATCACATATTTCTTTTCTCTGACAACCTACCAAGAATATCAAAAGAATAATTCACTGCAGATACTTTTGGGGTTGTTGCTCTGCTAATGTGTAAGTGTGTCTTGTTAAGGCAGATCTCTAATAGTTCAATGTGAGGGAGAATAACAATCCTCTTTTGATGGGGGAAACAAAACAATGAATCAGAGACATAAAGAGAAACCTTTACATATTGTGTATCTTGAAATTAGTGAGGTGAGGGGTATTCAGCTGCAACATGCAACTTCACCACCAGATGTCACTAAATTCTACACACTGAACCTTTAAATTAGGTTTTTAATTGACCTTTCTACTGCAAAGCTAAATTTAGACTCAGGTGAAATGACATTATACACAAGGTGACGCTTCTATATTGTTTTGGTCATTTTCATTATGAATTTGTGACTTCAACTTATCTATACATTTATAACTTGTAAATAAAGCTCCTGACAGATTTCTGAATCAGCAGATTTCTGTAGAATATCTTATGTTTCCAGTTGCTTTCCTGCTGGGTGTCGCTCTCTGTGACATCCTGATCCTGGTTTCAGTCATGAGCAAACATCTCAGTCTATAAACAGTCTGGGCCTCCTCCCCTATAGATCCCAACCTTCCTCCTGCACTGACACAGCTTCTGTCATGTTTGATATCATGAGATCAAACAGCCGCAGGATGTTTACTCGTGCATCGTGTGGGAGTGAGAGCTTGTAACTGGAGTGCGTGACTATAACCCCCTGAACACAGCTCAGAGTGTGTGGGGTAGAGCTGTATAATCAGCCTCTGGGGACACAACCAGGATCTGAGCAGGGGACTTTAATCCGTCAGATCAGGGACACCAGACGAGGGGACGGGCTTATTCAAGAGAATGAAGCCAAAATAAATATTGCGAAGATAGTGTGACACAACAATGAATATAATGACATTTATTGTAGGGTTAAATAAATCTATCAATCATATTCTATTTGTATAACCCACATTAACAAGGTGGAACATCGAAATAACAATATTTGAAAGATTCATGAGTGTCTCAGATAAAAGGATCAATTTAAACATTGATACATTTATCTTTGCACCTGTAAAGTAATAATACAAAAGAGAGAAGTTTGACCTGGGATGGGAATGAAGCCGACAACTTATTCCAGAGGCTGAGTGAAATATAAATCACGACTGGATGAAGTGAATCGCTGAAACTGATGTTTCACATAATTTGGACAACTTCATATAATTAGTGTCATCCAAGCAAATACCCACAGTAATAAGACACATGGCTTTTTTTAGATTTTACAGAAGAACCATGTTTGTACGAGAAAGAGTTTTTCTTCCTGTGAAACTCTGCAGTTGTGAAGCAATCTGGTCTGGTGAGATGACTTCACAAACCAGTTTCTGCTCAGAGGCCGCGCCACAAAACTCCTCCTCTGACTTGTGAAGAAAACCCATGAGTGAGCTGCAGTCCGCTTCCCCTCTGAGTGGACAATAAATACCACCACCTGCTCCTTTTCCTCCCTCACTCGTAAATAAGCCCCGTCTCTCTGCAGCTCCGGCGTGTTTGGAGGAGATCGACGGAGCCTCAGCATGGTGTCTTCTGGAAGACAGATCCTGGGTATGGCCTTGGCCTTTATCGGCTTCATAGGGAGCATCGTCATCTGCGCTCTCCCCACGTGGAAAGTAACAGGCGTTCATTGGTGCCAACATCGTCACTTCCCAGGTGATCTGGGAAGGATTGTGGATGAACTGTGTGACGCAGAGCACCGGCCAGATGCAGTGCAAGATCTATGACTCTCTCCTGGCCTTGCCCCGAGACCTGCAGGCTGCCAGAGCACTGGTTATCCTCGCCATCATCATCGGGGTCTTTGGGATCCTTCTGTCGGTGGTCGGGGGCAAGTGCACCAACTTTGTGTCGGAGGAAAGGGAAAAGAGCAAGGTGGCCATCGCTGCTGGGATCCTCTTCATCATCGCTGGGGTCATGGTGCTTATCCCCGTCTGCTGGACCGCGCACACCGTCATTCGGGATTTCTACAACCCCATCCTCACCGACGCTCAGAGGAGGGAGCTGGGGGCCTCGCTCTACGTCGGCTGGGCCTCTGCGGGGCTGCTGTTCCTGGGTGGGGGCCTCCTCTGCAGCTCCTGTCCCCCCAGAGATGAAAACGAGTACGACGTGAAGTACGCCAAGGCTCGCTCTGTGGACAGCAGCAAGGCCTACGTCTAGATCGTCAGCAGGAGATAAGACAATGGACCTTTCACCTCCTGTTTGTCCCATGAGGAAGAGCCAAGCTCCACCATTTAGAACATAGCTTGGAGCTTTTTCAGTAACTTTCTTAAAAACCGTGCACATTGTAAAATGTGTAATTTTTGATTTCCTATATGAGATTACTCAATGTTTTTCTATTTTACGGTTTATTTTGGACATTCTCGTACAGATTTACTTATATTATTGGTTTATGTTGTTTATCAGTCCCACATACTCACATTTCATGTTCTCTATGACACGTGAGGTTCAGAACACGTGTGTTAAAAACTGCATTACTGTGTATTTACATGTGAAACCTGCCAGTGCTGTTACTGAGCCTGATACTCTGGATCCTCTTCCTCCATCAAACCAACTGAATGTTGATGATGAGGAGACGGATTCACGTTTATTACTGGTGATTTTCCAGATTTTCTATGTTTGCTGTTGTCATGTGAATTGTTGCACTGTTAGATCATCTTGAAGACGCATCTGAGATTACGTTTTCCAGAGAGAGGAACAGTTATAGTGACAAATACCAAGAATCAGGTTTTTCAAGTGTACTTGGAAGAATCCTTACTAACAGGCTGTGTGACAACGTGTTCTTCCTGCTGAAGAAACTGTGCTTCAGATAACTGTCACATGATAAACACTGTTTGTGTATATGTATCATTCCCTCGTATTTATCTCTACATGAAGTCACCATATTTTTGTGTTCAAGTTGAATAAATAGTTCATTACAAAGTATAAAGAGGTTGTGATTGGTTTTAAGTGTTTGTTGATGTGTTATTGACAATTATAGGGTAACATCTCTTGTGGAAACCCATAAGTGAAGGTTGGAAATGAAAATAAGTTAAAAAACTACTTAAAACAATTTAAATAAAGATAAAATACAACATGGAAAAATATGCTTTCTTGGAGAAGTTATACTTGTTGACAACTTCCTTTTAAATCTCTAAACAATTACATCATAGTCTAGTTGTGAGTCTGAATTCATGTGAAAATAATAAAACATATATAAAACAGACTTATTTAACAGACTCTTTGTGGTTGTAGGTTGACAATAATCATAATAATAATAATAACAATAATAATAATAAAGTGATAGTTTAGAATATCCCACTATTAGGCCAAAATATTAGTTTTATGTAATATGTAATAAAAATGTAAAAGAATGACACCAAAAACTATCCCCCGAAGCTACAAGGATGAGATTAAAGATTACTTTGAGCCTGATTAAGGTTTGGTAGTTTGTGTGTGTGTGTGTGGGGGGGGGGGGTTTGCATGTTTGAAACAGGTTTTTCTGCCCCGTGGATGCTGCTAGAATGAAACTGGTTCATTGTGTTCTACGTTTCTCTCCTTTATTTTGTTACAGAAACACATTCTGCACACACACACACACACACACACACACACACACACACACACACACACACACACACACACACACACACACACACACACAGACACACACTCACACACACACACACACACACACACACACACACACACACACACACTCACTGAGCACTGACCTCACTTGTATTTATCTTTGAAACATATTACAACTGTCTTCATCACTTTCGGCTCAGTTCAGCGTTTCAGCAGAGAGGTGGTTTGTGACGGGATCAAGACACGAGAGAGAAACATTTAAACGTGTGAAGCTCTTTGTTATTGTTCCTCCTGCTTTGTACAGTGCTTGTTGCTTCCAAAAATAATCTCTTGAAACAAAAGTGACAAGAGGCGGGAAGAGATGACGTCACGGCTTCACAGCTCGTGCCCTCCTCCCTTTTTATTGTCTGACAACCTCCTCCCCTTCCTCTTCCCTGTAGTCTAGGTGGCGCATCTACACCTGTAGCCAGAAGCACGCAGGCAGCCGCTCAGGTGACAGAAGAGACAGAGCATTCTCAGGTAGGAGAATAAAGAGAGGAGGGAGAGGGGGAGAGGGGGAGGACGGGACAGTAGTCAGGGATGTGAAGGGGGAGGGACAGTAGAGTGTAAACAAATGAACCGAGGCAGGACTGAGACACACCTGGAGTCAAGTAAACGCTGGTGGACACTGCGCTGACGAGAGAAAGAGTCAGAGAGACGTGGAGATGGAGGCAAATGACAACTGTGACATCACAGGTTGACAAAGAGAAACTCAGAGGAAGATACGAGAGAGAAGAGAAGTGACCAGAGAGACCGGGAGTGGAAGCAAGAGTCAAAACATCTGTGAGGATTATTTCTCCAGCAGCTCCAGAGATCTTCACGCCTCCTCGACAACATGGCGTCCACGGGGCTGCAGATGCTGGCCGCTGCCCTCTGCATCCTGGGTTGGGCGGGGGTCATCATCAGCTGCTTACTGCCCATGTGGAGAGTCACCGCCTTCGTGGGCAGCACCATTGTGACCTCCCAGACCATCTGGGAGGGCATCTGGATGACCTGTGTGGTCCAGAGCACAGGGGCAGATCCAGTGCAAGCCGTACGAGTCCCTCCTCGCTCTCAGCTCTGACCTGCAAGCCGCCAGGGCCCTCACCGTCCTCGCCATCGTCACGGGCGGTGCAGGCCTCGTACTGGCCTTCATTGGTGGGAAGTGCACTCGCTTCTTGGATGAAGAAGGTGGCGGCATTAAGGGCAAGGTGGCCGTGGCGGCAGGGGGAGTGTTGATCGCCACAGGGCTTCTGTGTTTGATTCCCACGTCTTGGGCGGCTGGAGCCGTGGTGAAGAAGTTCTACACTGCCTCCATAGATGCTCAGCGGCGGGAGATTGGAGCCTGTCTCTACATCGGCTGGGGGGCGTCCATCCTGCTCATTCTGGGAGGGGGTTTGTTTATCAGCTCAGCGTGCCCCCTCAAACCCAGTGACACAGACAAGAGCCCCTCAGTCCGCTACCTGGTGGTTCGCTCCTCCAACGGGTCCAGCAAGGCGGGTCCTCATCCCAACAGGGTGCCGTCATCGAAGGCCCAGCCCGTCGCCGCAGCGTTTCCCCGCTCCCAAAGCTACGAGGGGACGTCCACAAAGTCTCAGCTGTACAAGAGGCCTCCCTGGGAAGACGGGCCTGACCATGGCTCCAGGCACGAGTCCGAAAGATCCGGGGCGCCATCAACCAAATCTCAGATGAAGAGTCCGGAGTCGACAAAATCTGAAGAGAGCGATGCGCTGTCGACGAAGTCTCAGCTGAAACGAGCTGAACTGGACGAGACTTTATCGGCAAAGACTGAAGATTTGGACGAATCCTCAAATCCAGCAAGAACATACCTATAATATGAACTGACTTACATTATACACAATACAACTATGTTTTCTGTACTAAGAGTGATTTAGATGTTCACCTGTTACACTGACATTAGGTAGTTGATGTGGTAGAATCGTCTTTGTCCTTCATCATGTTGCTTTGATTGAAGTGAAAACAGGGAAAAGTGCTGGACAGCGTCCACCAACAGGTCACGTGCACCAAACCTGAACTAAAGCAGGCGGGAGTGAAGTTACATTTGTCTTATTGTTAGAAAACAAGCTGCGTGAATTTATAATGACCGGCATCGATGTTGATGTGTGAAGTTTGAAAGGTTAACAGATTTGATCTCACTCCTTAAATGCACTTGAAGAGAGAGATATCAATCTGTATACATATGTTTACCTCAGACATTTAGCTTGTTTGTTTCTGTTTGACTTTACGCAACCTGAATGCAACTTTATCCATGAAGCAGCAACTTGTCTAAGCCAACTTTGCATCAATGATTTTTTTAATTGTTAGCATCGATGTCTGTGCTCAGTTGATGAGCGACACCTCGATGACAGACGCCACTGGTTGAAAATAAAGTTTAATTTACCATCAGCGGTAGAATTGTTATTATTCATGTGAGGTTTTTTTGTAAAGATTCAGATGTGATACTTTTTGGTGTGAAATGTGATTTCATGTTTACTTTGCAATAAACGACTGCAACGTGATCAGGTTGAGTCACAGCCCTTTTTATTTTTAACTACATGTATATGCAAACATTACAGATCCCCCTCTGGACTCTCAGTCCACTTCCTGGCTATTCAAATCCACAGGACTAACAGGTTTGACAGAGAGTGCGCTCACAGAGGAGCTGTTCAGTGTTGGAGGAGGGAGGGAACCATGTGTTTGAAAAGAATTAAAGATAGGTTTCAGTGAGAAGATGTAGCAGCAACACTATTGACGCTGCTGGTCGTCAAAATGCTAAATACATTATCCATTGTGAGGCAGATACCCGACTTAAACCTGCATGAATGTTTTTTGTTTACTTAATACTGTAAAATATAAAAACTAAAGGAAAGACATTAAAAGAATAGAAGATACAATATATATATATATATATATATATAGTGTATTGAGTAAAATAATTAAAAGAAGAAATGTTTGATTATGACTGACACTGGGTAAAGCACTTGACTACACTGATACCTTTGCTTATCTGGTGGTTTTGAGAGACACTTCCATCTTGTGGTCAGAGACGGATCTGTCTCGACGGTTTTCAGTCTGATCAGGAGCTGCAGGTTTGTCTCCATCCTTCTTCTGGATGATGACCTTCATCCTTGCCTTTGTCCTTCACACAAACTGGGTATTTTGAAGTTGAAATGCTTTGATTTTGTCTGCTTAGTGTGAAGAACACACACGGACACAGACACGCACTTTGTGTAGCAGTTTTCAGACATGTAAAATAAAAACATTCTCATGCTGGATGTTGTGATAAATTAACTGTCGCAATTGAAGTTAAAACATTTCTTCTTAAATGATAATACGTTTTTTTTAAATAAGTCTGAGTAATGCAATTTTGTGGCGGTTCACCTGTAGATTATATTACTGCAGCACGATTGATTGTTAAGTTTTCCAGTTTTTCCACAGTGTATGTTAATATGTGCTTTGATGCATATTCAGGTGCAGGTATCACTTTTCTTCAAAAGCTTTTCAGTAAAGATGAAATACTTGGAGGATGTGGTAGTTTGCTCTGTATTTGATATAACTGCATTTTATGGACACGATAGGAAGCAAGAAGGATTTTATAATCATCAATGAGACAAACGGAAGATATCGACACAGACACACACAGACATGTACAATCACTGCTGCTATGAAATGACAAAATAACTTGAGGTTAAAAATCATATGAACTTGCATAATTTTTTGTATCACTTCAAAACAAACCCACATGTCTTCAGATGCGACTTGAATCCCATTACAGAACAAGAAAACAAACATTATTTACAAGTTCCCAACAAAGTTAAACCTCAAGAACACGTGTGATGTTATTAAAGGATTTATATCACAAATAAATATGTTTAAAGATGCAAACTGCAGAACAATGTGTTGTTGGAAAGAAAACAACATTTCTACTTGAACGTCCGACACAAAAGAAAAGTAAGGCGTACTCAATGATAACCCAGTCATGAGGGCTATAATGAACCAATCAGTGATCGATGTTTAGTCCAGAGCGACGTCAGTCTCCAAACAAACAAACACGTAGAATCTCTGGCCGAAACATTTGGTGACCGGCCGCTCCCTTTTTAAGAATGTGATGAGTGAGTTTCGTAGAGGAAAGGTTCACTCACACCTCTATGAAACCAAACACACACTCTACTGGCAGAAATATTGAACATGCGAATCACTGGTATCCAAGTTAAATCAAATCGCCTGTTCACAAAAAGGTCAAACAATAATAGATACCATAGTGTTAATCTCAGGGGAAAAACAACAAGTCTATCTGCAGTGATTGTCTCCAACTCAAACCCTGAGAAAAAAAAAAGAGGAAGAATAAGGCAGCCGTCAATCTGAAACTTATAGAAAGTGTGACGCTGAGACACAAGAGCAAGATATCAAATAAAACCTCAGCAACTCAAATCACAACCGTAAAAAATAAAGTTCAAGGCACATCAACAGTCTAGAGTACAAAAAAATAAAAACTTGAAATGGCAGAGTTCAAGCTTGTAATAGTATATTACACTTGTGTTAACTACCATGAAGAAGCACTGGAATCTTAAAACAAAAGGCACCAGTGTGCTGTTTTCAATAAAGGCCGTTCATGACCATTGTGACAGAAACAGCAAAATAAAATAATTAAATTCAAACATCAAAACACTGAATTCGACATTTTTATGGAGTCGTCACCTCTTGACACTGTTCCCCACACACACACACACACACACACACACACACACACACACACACACACACACACACACACACACACACACACACACACACACACACACACACACACACACACACACACACACACACACACACACACACACACACACACACATTAAATATCACTGACTAGGAGTTACCTACACATCCGCCAAGGAGTTTATGTTTTCACCCCTGCCCACTTGTCTGTTGGTTGGATTACGTAGAAACTACAGAATGTCCTTACATGAAAACTTGGTATAAAGATGGGACATGGGTCAATGAAGTACCTAGTAAAGTTTGGCGTAGATCCAGGAATTTTATATTTCACTTTTTTAACATTTGCAAAATAAGGCGTTTTTCAGAAAAATATTTCCCCAGAGTTCCCAGTTCACTTCATGGGTCTTGATGAAAAGATTCAGGCACGTTGAGAGGACCGATACCTTGGCAGCCATTCTAGTTCATGTATATTTAGTTTTCAAAGATAACTTCAACCATGGCTTGTTATAGGTAGAATCAGAAATGTTTGAGAAACACTTTTCTAGTATGAAAGAAAATGACCAAAATATAACATATTCACAAAATCCTCTTTTGACTTTTTGAAATTGTCTCCACCATGAAATGATCATTCACTGAATTACATCTGATGAAGGATGTAAAGCCAGTTTCTGAAAAGAACAACAAAATGAAATAAACTGAATCCCTGTCCCATCGTGTTGTCAAGGCATCGCTGTGTAATGTGTCGTTAAGGCGTGAGTCTATATCGGAGTATCCCTTAAAACCACACAAAAAACATCATCAAACACAAACCCACTCATAAATCCATCTTCAGCACCAAATACTGAATCAGCGTGAGATGCATGGCTCACGCCGTTGTGTGTTTTACATATGAAAGAAATATTAAAAGGTGCCGTAGTGTATCAGGTGGCAACAACCGAGCGTGGCAGACAGACGCTTTGCTGTTGAGGATTTAGTCTTTCAGAAAACACAGAGTCTAGATGCGTGTATGTTTGTGTCTGTTAGTTTCAGCCAGGTAAAAAAATAACCTAAGAAAATAGTGAATCACATCAGCTGGTGTCCTCTGTCCCTCGTCATCTTGAAGGATTAGGATCAGACTTCTTCAAAGTAGGCCATCTGAGACATGTACGCAGAGTTTCTCTGTAAAAAAAAAAAACAAGACAAATGAGAGAAGAGAACACGAGGCGGAAATCTGTGTGATGAAATGTGCTTTTATGATACGATGAGAACCTCAAAGACAAGAAATACACATGTAGTTAGATGGTTACCGATAACTACTGATGTGATTAATATCTTTCATTTCACATGTTTAAACTTCACTCAGATGCCTTTGGAACAGTCAAGCCTTTTCTGTCGGCGCCTCTTTTGAACAACCTCCCGAGGAGAGGAGGTCTGACGAGCTCTTTATCCTCGTCTAAGTCTCTCTGGACACACGCACACATTTTTATGAGTCTTAGAACTTGACGTCTGAATTCACTTTCAACTTTTTAAAGCTCTTTAACCTTTTACTATCCAAGTTATTTAAGTTTTTTTATTTTTTTATCCTGGCTGTGATCTGATTGACTACTTTTATTCTATTTTACTCATTTCATCTGTCATATTATTATTTTTATATTAGTGACCTGTTGTCTAATCTTCAAACTGCTTTTTATTCTTTACTATTGTTACAAAGAAATACATTATGACAGGATATTCAACCGCTTAGCTCTGTCAAAACAAACGCACTGATAGTGTAAATAATAGAAATGGCAGAGGGATATTTTTGGTACTACAAACATGAAGTCTAATGTTACAATGCAGTCAGACAATAAACTGTGTTCCTCTTGTGAACCCATTATTATGAAACAGGAGAACAATTAGTACTTTTATTGACCATTAGCTAAATTAGTGCGTAATAATAGCAGTAAGAAGAGGATGTGGTGACGGGATGGTACGTACGTTGCTGTGAGGTAAGTAGGCCGGCTCCTGAACGTATCCCCTCGCCTCACTCTGGAGGCTGTAGAGTCCGGCCTGCTGCTGCTGCTCCTCCAGCTTCAGAGACTCGATCTCGGTCTTTAGCTCCTTCAGCTGATCCTGCAGGTGTTTGCTCTTCTCCATATACTCCAGCCTGTATTAACGTGAGATATTACAATGATAAGGAGGCGCAGCCAAAACTCTATTTCCAAAAAGTGTTGCTGCGGGGCGGGGGGGGGTTAAACTCCAGCTCACCTCTCTCTCTCAATCTCCATGGACAGACGTTTCATGTCAGAGTCCTTGAAGTCGAGACGTGTGGATGCTGACTCATAGGAGAAGTCGGCTGCTTCGGGAGGAGCAGGTGGAGCAGAGTACGCTGGTATGAGCTGGAGAAAAGTCAAACGTGTCTAGTATGTGCATTAAGTCATGAAGGTAAAGGACATTTAACATATTACTATCTGTCTGAGTGATGATTATCCTTTTTTACAGCCCTTATTTATTCTTATTCTTCTGCTTAGTATATCACTCCTGCCTAAATGAATCCATTCTAAAATAAAACACATAAAAACAGCTGTTTCTTTGGGTTCAATGTGGAACAACTATAATCCTCTCTAAAAAATTACTTGAACTGCACTTTCAATCTGTGTCTGAGCTCATAAATTACCTTTTCGACACAGCGGCCTTCATTAATAAAATAAACCTTTAATCAGCTGTACTTGCATTTCACACAAATACGGTGATAACTGTCTAAACAAGCAGCGTTATCCACAAAGATAAAATAACAAAGGCTTGACAAAGAGTCCACCAACAGTGGCCTCCATCACGTACAGGGTAAGATGTTTTGGTGATGTCCAGCAGCTTCTGCTTGGCTCTCCGCTCTGCGTCCTTCGCCTCCGTCAGGTCCTGTTTCAGATGATCTGACTCCTTCAACCTGGAAACAGAGGTTTGGTTAGTTCAAGTTTTCTGAAACACAGTAGACTTGTATTAAGCGACAACTAGATTTCAATTTTACACTACATCTGCTGTAGGAAGCTGTGACACAGAGCTGAGACAGTTTACTACTTGTAATTGTAGCACTGTCAATCAGAGGAGGAAAATGACACATACTTAAAATTTGAAAATGTAGAAGATGTAGAAGTGAAATAAAGCATTGGTTTATGGGATAGTATTTATATTGGATGCAATTTCTAGCCTCCAATTAGAAAGGAAAGAAAAATCTATATGTATATCAGACATTTGTGGGCGTGTACCTCTGTAGTCTGGTCATCATCTCTTCTAGAATTACAAAATACATTTCTTACTGATTTTTTGACCAGCCTGTTAGGGGTTAAGTTGCATTGTGGGTAATGCCGGCGCCAGGTTTGGAAAAGGAACGAAAACATGTGGAATAAAACCTGATTCTGAGGCGTTCACTCATTGCATTTACATGCACCTCAGTAAGTAGGTTACAGAGAGAATATTCAGAGAAACAAGCCGACCTGGTTAATCAGGGAATGTGTTTACATGCACTGTAGTAACCTTGTTGTTGTAAATCTGCAAGTACTTGCGGCAAGTCACTCATTAGATTCCTCCCCTGCCACAGACTGTAGTAAAGATAAAAGACTCTGTCGTGACATCCTTACTTTCTATGATGTGTGTGTCTGAGCTGGAGCAGTCGGACGCATTAAGAAGACAGAGCAGAGCTTTTCTTCATGGTGTGAATGTGTCGAGATTTAACAAATGATCATCACACAGATCAACTTGTTCAGACCTCAAGGGGGTATTTTGTGTTAAGTTTCAGTTTCAGTCAAAATTTGGAATCGTTACAAAGACAAAGCCGCTTCACTTTAACTTTTCCCATTTGCAGTCTTTAGTCGTTCACATGCAGGCTTAGAAAAAGCTGTTAATCGTTATCGGTTAGTCTCCTGGAGAAATCAGGACTAAACCAGGTTTCATATTTACATAAGAGATAAATATTTAAAACGTTATCGCATTTGATTGTAAACTTCTCTTTGCATTTTATAGAATATAACATTTACCGTACATTTTTCTATTTAAGGTATTTAGGCAAAAACACTTGTTTATTTGTTTCTTTTTTTAAATAACTGATTATGTGTAATTATCTTAAAACAACTGCATTTCATGTATTCATAGCAAAGTGAGGTAATGACAGACTGATTCCAAACCTCCTCTCGGACTGCTCCACCAGTTTGACAGCCAGCTGCTCTGCCTCCCTCATCTTCTGCTCCATCAGTCTTTTCTCCTCCTTGGTCTTCATGGCGGTGACCTCTAACCTCTGTCTCTCCTGCTCAGCCTCTGCAGCCTTGTGGGCCAGGAGCTTCGCCTCCTCTTCGGCAATCTGGGCCTTCTCTGCCAGCAGGTCCGCGGTCTCCTCAGATCGCAGCTGGAGAAAATGAATTGTGACATTCAAAAGGATTGATGGTGGAAATCAGGGCTCAGCATGATGGAGGAATTTTTAGCAACAAATTCATTCACTATTTCTGCCACAAAATAAAGAACAGAAAAGTAAGTCTTACTGCCCAGGCAAGTTCAAAAGTCTGAAATATTAAACTATTATTTCATGTCCAGGATAAATCTCTCACCAGTGCCTCGTTGGAAAGTCGCGCCTCGTCTTGTAGCTGGAAAAGTCTTCGTTCCATCTCCTCTTTTGCACGTTCCGCTTCCTCCCTCATCTGTTTTTCCCGTGCCAGGATCTGACGCTCCATCTAGAAAGCACATTAAATACAATTAACCATGATCAAATCATTACAACTGCAGTTTGTGTCCAGCCTATCCCATTTGTTAGTCCAGTGGAGTGGAGAGCGCGCTGACCTTCTTTCGGGCCTTCTCCTCTTTAGCCTGAGCCTTCATCTGCTGCACTTCAATAGAGTCCACCTTCCTTCTCCTCATGAATAGATCATGGTTACCGATGCACAGCTGTAGGATCTAAACACAAAGCAGCAGTGTGTTACTTTATAAGACGTTAATGCAACTCTGTTATAATTGCTATACATGAACGAACAGGTCAACCAACCAGCTTGTTCACACGTAGTTGAGATGAGTAGAACTTGAAGACATCTTTCTTCTTGTCCAGGGGTTTGATCGTGAACTGCAACATGGGAAAGTTAAACATTTGTTATTCTGCCTCACTAGAACAATTTGGTAGCATTGATTTGATGCCTTTACAACAGTGTAACTGGCTGAGTGAAAGGCTGCAGGTTTCACAAACATCTATATTTGTCTGCAAGAAAGTGACGAGTGAAGAAAAATAAATAAATAAATAGCAGCATCCATTATGTATTTTTTCATAGTCTAGCAGAAAAAATAGTATCTTTGCAACATATTTCCTTAGAATTAAATTTCTGGTAAAAACGTTGCAGCAGCAGGATGTCTCATTTTTCTACTTCTCCCACAGCGACAGGCAGAAAAAATGCAATACTGTCTGTCTGACTTGCATTTACCTCCTTTTCACTGTAAGAGATGTTGCGGATGTCGCTCCAGGGAAAGGACTTGTTCGGGTTGAGTTTGCTGTTGGGGCTGTAGATGTGAAGACCCTGAGCATCCACTCCAAGCAACAGGTCGGTGTCCCTTTTATTTTGCTGTCAATGTCACAGGAAAGTCATTTTTAAGATTTTATTTTTCACAACACAATGTTTAATTTACCTAAGGTGCCTCGAGGTTCAGTGATTCACACTCACAGTGATGGCAAAGTAGCTGACACCATACATCTCAAGGTCCTGAGCGATCTTCAGGTATTCCATCTCTGCCTCATCCCTGTACGCACGATGTAAAAATAAACAGGAGAAGACACATTAAATAATACATTCATCACACACTGACTTCATCTTTTGTAAATGTGTTAACGTGCCTCCTGGGTCATTTCCTACCTAGCGATGCCTCTGTGCTCCGCGTACCAAGCTGTGATCTTCTCCTCCCACATGTCAGCTGTCATTTGATATTGCATCAGAACCTGATACACACACACAGGATCACAGGAAAAACCCTTAGATAATATACACAAGCAGCCAAATGTGCACATAGTCGTGTAAACTCACCCTTTTTGGCAGAAGCTCATCTTGTGCCAGGAAGCCTGGCTTGTGAAAGTTTGGGTCATAGTCGCCGTACTGTGATTGAGATTGAGTGGAAGACAGTTTGAGAAATATGGGTGTTAATGTTGTGTTAACGTTTTGGATAATGTAAATACAACAGAAACAACAGGTGTAGTGATTATAGAGAATTGCATCAGTGAAGATCTGTGAATATCAATTGACTAAATGTTTTGAGATGTAAGTGGGACAAGAATCTCTAATATGCAGCCAGAATTCAACTGACAATAACGGACCATTAACTTTCAATAACCTTGCACGGATCTCTTACCTTGGCTTGGACAGCGTATGATGCCAGGAGAACCGATGCTTCAGGGGAACAGAATATCTCTTCATCCAGTATCTGTTTTTTCACCTAAAAAAGAGCATGTATGTACAAGTTGAACTCATGTTGAAATAATTTCATTTTCTAAAAAGAGTTTGCACAAATACAACCAAAGGTTATTTAAATTAAATGATTAAATTACCTGTAAGAAGAAGAGGTGCTGAGTAATTTCTTGGACCAGTTCCTCTTCTACTTTTTCTGGGAAGAATTTGGCGAGGAAACTAAATGTTATGGGAGAGTCCTTGGGAACCTCCTGGTCCAAGACCTTGATGAACAAATAAACAAAAGGGGGGGAAAGAGTACATCAAAAGTGCACAATGTTTCTTTATTAGGCTGCAGTCTCACAGAAGCCAGAATTTCATGTCCTGATTAGTATCTGCAATTAAATATGAGCATCACGCAGAACAATTATTTGATTTACTGACAATTGATCCACAATTTAAAAAATCGATTAAATAATTAGCCTTGAACAAAACATTTCAAAGATGTCGTCTTGTAATCTGGGAAAATGTTAGAGGCATTTTATAGTTTAAAGGATTAATTGTTGGATTAGAAATGATTATGAAAAACAATTATCAGTTACAGTCCTAAATTACCCAAATTTTGGGGAACATACAAATAATCTGCATTCTGCTAAACGATTTCACCACCTGGTGTCTGAAATATCGTTCAAGTCCTGAAATGTTTCTAGACAGTTTGACCTTCACGGGTTTGCTCGTCTACTCACCCGTTTGTCCGGTTTCAGCCAGGCGTACGTGTCCTTCACTGTGTATCTGAGTCCAAAGAACCAGGTCTCCCTCAAACCAACAGTGCGACACACCAGGTCGAACAAGTCTTTACCCTTCCACTTCACCTGAACAAAAAAAAATATTATATTGTGGCTTTTGTGAAGGAAGTCTTCTGCAACCAAATCTGTTCAGTATCTGGGAAGCCTATGATGTTTCCTGAACAATTTACTAGTGGAAATGCTTTACCAAGACACTTGTATCATGTCGTTCTATATATGTATTGATTGCAGCATTAAATGATTATGTCTACGGGGAATCATGCTCAACTCCTTTCTCCTTCTCGCTGAGATATATGCAGACTTTAGTTAAAAACCAGATACTTAAGGATAATCAAGCACCCACACTATTGCTTCCACACTCAATACCATCAGGGAGGTCTAACTTAAACCCATTCTGCAGCAAGACAACCACCACAAAACAGGAAACTCTTCACCAACAACAAGAAGAAGATGGAGTCCTGCAGCAGCGAGGTGCCTGAACAGACAGCACTGAAGTCAACATCATCATGTCTGTCTGTTAAACAATAAAGAAAAACTACACAAGAAGCCTCACTTCAGTTTTAATGCCTAAAACCTTTCCACTGTGCTGTTCATGTCATTCAATGTGCAGGACATTCCAATCTTTATGTGGACCAATAAACTGTTTATCTTACAAATACATGCATATAATATAGTTATACATTGACCTGGACATGGAAATGAGGCCTCTGTGGGAGAGCTGGCTGCCCACTAACCAGAGGGTGAGCGGTCCAATCTGTGGCTCCACATGCTTAAGTGCCCTTGGGCAAGATACAGAAGCCCAGCAGTGTGGGAATGATGTGTAATAAAACGTGATTATTGCAGAGCTGTGTCAAGCTGCATCTCAATATGCTCAGGGAATTCAGTCAGGAACCAGCTTATCTGGAACAGTTAAAAAAAAAGGTGATAAAGATTCCTGGATCTGCACCAAAATTGGTCGTGTCCTCCCACACTTTTCAACACGTTTCATGGTTAATCTGTACTGTGGTTTATGTATAAACTTGCTTATAAACAAACCGACAAGCAGACGAACGGGTGGACACTTCTTTGGCGGAGGTAAAAACTATGAAAGCGCTCTCACTTTAGTCTTAGTGCCTGGAACCTTTGCACAGTGCTGTTTATATTATTAAATGTGTAACTTGCCTTGTTATGTCTGGTGGTTGTGATTTAGTTTTGTTTTGGCTCTATATGTATTTTTAACAGCTCCCTTTCTCTTTTGTGAAACACTTTGTGAGTCTGTTCTGTGAAAGGTGCTCTATTAAATAATAAGTACTCACTTACATACAAATACAAGCCCACGATATGTGGTTATTTATTGATTTGGACGCACTCCTCCACACACAGACGAGTGATCATTTCATATCATAAACCCTCACCTCACAGCTGAACTCCATCTCGGCGTCCATGGTGATAACTTTGACTTTGAAAGTCTTGGGCTGCTTCTTCTTTAAACCCAGGATTGACATTTTGAGGGTTTGGCTGTCAAAATAAACCTGTGGAGAAATCACAACAATGCTTTTCAGAAATAACAACACTACATTAAACCCCAGGACTGAGGTGGAGGCTCCTGATCAATCACATGTTGACAGATTTAAACTTGAGGAGGGAGCATCTGTCCTGTGAGATGTCAGTGGATGGTGGACATTGCCCATCAGGCGACACGAATACATACAGATAGATGCGTTCATTCTTTGTTTAACTTAACGTGTATTTTAATTTAAATTTTAAGAAAACACATGAGGCCAATTACCAGGGAGTAAAGTGAGAACCTTCTGCCGTCCAACGAGGCTCGGATGAGGCTGGGCTGCTTGTTTTGTTGTCGGGAAGCTAACGGGTGTTAGCTTCGCGGCTAGGCTACGAAAACGCACCAAAACAAGTTGTAGAAAGCGCGTAACTTGGGATTCTCCATGGTGGAACCCGCCGAGCGAACCGACTCTGTGCGTTAAAACCTTTTCCTCACACACACACACACACACAGAGAGAGACGGAGACCTTCACCAGGGTTCTCGGCAGCGGAGTGTTTTAGCCTGTTAGCTCCGCAGGACTTTCCAGGAGACTTTTTGTTTTGACCCTACAGGTGGGAACTGGAACTGCAGCCTGGGGCGCGGCCACTGCGCATGTGCGTGAATTTTAGACGCTGCATTCACACCTTTAGGGAAATGTTGCTCTTTAAAGAGTTTTATATATATATATATATATATATAAATAAAAAGTGTGATGGCCGTGAATGCAGCTGCAGGTTGTTAAGAAAGAAAGAAGGAGCAGAGACTTCCCCTGACAGTCTGTACCGAGGGAATAGCGCAGCCTGAATCCACGTGGGGCTGGATAAAACATGTTTCTGCGTGCGTCGCCTCCATGTCGTCTCGTGTTGAAATCCCCAGAAGACAGACGCAGCTCGGCTCCTGCAGGTAACACTCACCATTACTGACCCCGTGCACCAGGCTTCCCTGTCGCCTCACGTGCAGCTGCCTGTTGATTTCGAATCAGACCAGCTCAGATCACACTGCATTCGAATCTGGTTTTCAGCCACTCGTGCTTCTTCTTTTTTTGTCTACCAGTGCGTTAATTGCGCGTTTGAATGCTGTTTTAAGATAAGATAAGTTAAGACAATCCTTTAGTAGTCCCACCATGGGGATGTATTGGCAATATTAAACCTGCAAGACTTAGAAATAGGCACCAGTAAGCTAATAATAGATACCATTATTCTATAAGAGATAGAGGAAAAATATGAACTGTGTTGCCCAGATTAACTAGTCGTTCAGGGTTGTGAGGTTTTTCACTAAGTTGTAATTGTTTACTAATACGTTATTAGTAATAACTTCGTTGCAATACGTAAAGAACCCCCCCCCCCCTATGTGATTTATGATTTAAAACCTGACGGGGCGCTTCTATTTATAGGAGAAAGGGAGAGAAACAGACTAAAAAAGTGGGGGAGTGGGATATAAGAGGGAAAGTGATTCTAAAACTGTTCAATTGTTAAGATGTGTTGAGATTTATTATCTGTAAAGTTGGTTGAGACTTTTGAGTCAAGATGTGAAACAGAAAAAGGGAAATTCAAGCTGAAGTTAAGCCCTTTATTTGAACATGCACAATTTTCACATTTTATTTATTTTTCTCTTATTTTGAAATGCAGCCCTACTTTTATTTAGTTAATGAGAGAACATTATACATATCTGCAATCATACCTATATGTTCAGTTCTATGTTACGTGACAATAAATATTGTCAAAGTTTTCAGGTATTTAGTACATGTAGATGTTGATACAACTACTAGGCTACTTAAATGTATATCACACTAAATAGTTAGTTTCTACTCCTCCTCTTTTTCTTTATTTTGCATCAATTTGAGTTGTTTTCATTTGTGCACACCTTTCACTAATGACTTTGCTTCTTTTGTTTGAAATATTCACTTATTTCGAGACTCTGTGGTTGTTTCCCTGCATCTCTTTGTGGTCTCTTTGCGTTTATGGTTAATCCTTCTTTCTATCTGTGTTCAGATTGTGTTGTACCAAACTCATTTCATATGACTTTGCATCTCTTTGTAGTTGTTTGGCAACACATGACATCACAAAACAAATCACTGGTCGTTGAAAAAAGTAGTAGGAGACGAATGAAGCAAAGCGAGCGGTAATTTTCCTTCGCAATGGAACCCTACACTCTTTAATAAGTGATATCTATTTCTGATACCTGTTGTCATATTGCTATATAACTTGATTCTTTTGCCGATGGCTCTTTCTTTTGTTTCGTTGAACAGTTTTACAAGATGTCGGCTGGCAGCAACACATTCGAAGACGTGAAAGCAGTCGTCCTGTCCGCTCATGAAAGCACTACATCCAGACAGAAGATCGACTTCTACAGCTCCTGGGCAGAGAACTATGACAAGGTGAGATGACTGAGGAAACATACAATTTGATTTGCACAAAATATTGGCAATATGTCCAAAAATATACATGTACATCATTGTGTGGCTCTTTATCTGTATATTTAAAATAATTAAAAACAGGTTTAACCCTAACCCTTGTTGTTTATAGGATATGGGTGTTCTTGAATACCGTGCACCGACTCTCGCAGCGAACAGCATTTCCAAGCATTTCAGCGGTGACCGGGAAAAAGCCGTCTTGTTGGATGTGGCCTGTGGGACAGGACTTGTGGCCAAGCAGGTAAACTCACTAGACTGAGAACCAACTAGTCTTGACACAGAAATACATTATATGATATTCGACAAAGGACATCATTGTCTTTGTGTATTTTAACTCTTCAGATCAAAACTTTTATTTCAGACCCTTTCTTTGTTGTTATAATTTGTTTTAGTTTCCATGTTCAATTGACCTGTGGGACCAAATAACAAGCAGTCTCTGTCTTACAGTTGAAGAAACATGGATTTGGACGATTTGTGGGTGTTGATGGAAGCGAGGTGATGCTGGAGTTGGCCAGAGGGAGTGGTTTGTACCAGGAGCTGAAGCAGTTACTGCTGGGCGAGGAGCCACTGGCTGTCCAATGGGGTAATTTAATGGTGCATTAATCCACATGGTTCGTTGACCACTGTCATTCAGTACAGATAAAGGTGGTTTCATCCTGTATTTGTGGTGTGTTGTTATTATTATTATATCTTTATTTATATAGCACTTCTCAAAAGATAGTCACAAAGTGCTTGACAAATACATGCAAGTACAATTTGTTTTTACAAAAACTCAGTTATAAACGAACATAAACACTAAATGTGTGCCAGAAATTTAAGCATGGCCTCCCAAAACAATAATAAAAAATATAATTAGGTAAAATGCAGTATGATAAAATTCTTATTTAAAGGGAGCTCCTGACCCAGCCTGCCGTATTCTCTTGGGCAGGGTGCTGCAGAGCCTTGGAGCTCTTATGTCAAAAGCTCTGTCCCCTTTAGTCTTCAGCTAAGAATCTGGAACAGTTCAAAGGTCAGATGAATATTAATCTATTTAGTCTGTTTGTTTTGTTGTTGAGTCCGTCTCATCGACTTCAGTTGTTTTGGGGGGGAAACCCTATATTTAATTGCAGTCTTTAGTATTATCAATAGTTAAAGACATAACATTTGAAATATATTTATCTCATAATGAACTCTTCTTCCGCTTCGCTGCTCCTCGCCCAGTGGATTCATTTGATGGAGTTCTGATCATTGGAGTGCTGAGTGCTGGTCAGGTCCCCGTGGCTGTGGTCAGAGATCTCTACAAAGCC
This sequence comes from Verasper variegatus, assembly GCA_026259375.1. Lineage (NCBI taxonomy): Eukaryota > Metazoa > Chordata > Actinopteri > Pleuronectiformes > Pleuronectidae > Verasper > Verasper variegatus. Next base: position 5,414,741 of record CM048051.1, read on the forward strand.
ACTAAACCAGGTGAGATTTTTGTTTTTGTTGTGTCAGTGTCTCCTCACTGCTCAGCAGGTTGAGTTTTAATCCTTCAACAGCCCCGCTACACTGTCGCCTGTATCCACTAGGTGGCTACGTTTGCATGACGACCAGAAGCAACATTGACAATCTGGAATACAAAGGCGCCCTGGACCGCGAGCTGAAGCAGATGGAAGAAGAGGGGCTGTGGATTTGTGTGGAGGTGACTGAGCTGGAAGACTGGGAGAGGGCTGTGTCCGAGAAGGAGGAGGCCTACATATCTGGTGTTGTGTACCTCTATAAGAAAATCTAACACGGTGCCCAGCAAGCATGACTTCTTAACAGCCAAGAACAAAATGAAATTACTCAAAAAGATACTCAAGTGAAATAATGAATTTCACCAAAAAAAAGTGTTGCAATATTCTTTTTCAGACCCAAAGCTGAGCATGTGAAACTTTTCTTCCTGCACTTTCATTCCTGCACCACCAGCACGAACTCTCGATGAGAGAGGTGGACGTGACACTAAAGATTTTGTAGCTGGTCTGGTTCAGAATGTTACTGAGCAAGGTGATTCAGAAATGACCTCCGTATATCAAACGTTATTAAGATTGTCCGTTATGTGTAATATACCAGTGAGCTCAATTAACTAGGTCTTAAACCGAGGCACAGTATCTGACTCCAGCCTTAAGATTAACTCCTTTGTCTTTTTACCATAATAGTTCTTTGTACGTAGACACTGCGGTTTAATAATAAAGAGAATGGCCAGATAATGTAATCTACAAACGTGCAGCCATACATCTCAGAGAACGAGGATGTTGCACCAGAAATGAGCCTCCTGTAGATTTGTCTCAGTTTCATGTTTAACAATATCCACGTTAGCTGAATGAGCTTGTTGCAGTGAAACTGGTGTTTGTAGATATGCTGAGAAATCTTACTAATGGAAATCAATTGCTTGGACTTGTGTAATAAATGAAAATGTAATTTATGTCTACACTGTGTCTTGTTTTAATGTTTTAATATCTGCAGTGCATTAATCAAACAAACAGGCTGGTGAATGATTGTGAATAAGAATCATGCACAGAGATTAAGGTTAAGTGTCACTTAAATCATAGCCCTCTTGTTTTTATTTAAAGCTATTTATACATTATTATACTCTATTTTAAAGTGTCGACATTTATAAAGTTTTCACATCGACATCGACAAAGCATTTTCAGTGGCAGCCGCTTTTGTCATTTTCACGGTTTTATAGTTTTTGATAAAATAATTTGCTGTAAATTTGCAGCAGCACATAAACAGGCTAAAAGGTGAAATAAACATCCCTAACTTTTTATAAATAAAACTAAAATGGGACTCAATAGAGTGTGTACCTCCGCCAAAGAAGGCCCAGTAGTCCCCTTATGAAAACACATTTAAATTCACCAGATTCCGATATTTAATTTGGATTTGCAGCAAATTACTCTCATTAATATCAGTCCCTTAAAAGAGTCCGATTTTTCATCAAGATCCATGAATGATTCTCTGAGAAATCTACGAAAATGTTGAAAAACGCCCAATCTCGCAATGTTAAAACAAAATAAAAAACTGGTTTTGTTCCCTGATCCAGAGCTGCACCAAAATTGAATGTCTTCTTCATGGGGTCGCGTCCCACCTCTCCACAAAATGTCATGGAACAAGGTTGACTCGTTTTTGCTTTATCCTGCGAACAATCAAACAAACAAACACAGAAGTAAACGTAAATGAGGGATGAACAAAGTTAGACTTCAGAAGCTATAAAATATATATTACAGCCAATGCAGCCATGATATGTAAACTATATATCCAGTATATAAGTATGCGTTAAATCTACCTCTTTGTCGGAATCTGCTCCAGATTCAGCAGCTGGACGCTTCTAACTTGCTTCGTCCTGTTTCCCTGGGAACGTTCTTGGGTTTTTCTGGTAAAGACTCTTTGAAGATGACGCTGCAACACTCCAGTTATATCTGCTGGGTAGATCGTCCTCCGTGTTACCTTCAGCGGTTTTTACAGACATCTCCTCAGGCTCTCACAGTTCCACCTTGTGTTGATTCCCATCAGGCCTCTCACTCTTTCTCACACCTCAAATCCCTCTGGCTCCTCCACCTCCCTTTCTGACACTTAAAACTCTCCAGATCTTTCATCATCGAGGAGTTTTGATGGGTCTTTGAAATGTTTTTGGGTGAACTTTACTTCCCTCAGACAACCATGGACTGTTTCCAGCTCTGGACTTTGGCTGTCTGGGAACTTTGCTGAAGGGAAGGGCCCTTTTCAAATAGTGTATAAGATTTGTTTTGTTTCACGTCTGTTTCTTGTTTTATCGCTCCAGGCTTACCTCCTATTCTGTGATGGAGATCCCCGCTGTTTATCCAGGGATAGAAAACCAATTCTCTTATTTTGGCGTTTGGAATAATACATTCTATTCTATTCTGTAAGAGCTGGTTATGATATTATGATATATATGAATCATAAGGTTTAAAGATGTTTTAATTACTCCTACAACCAAACTCTTCTCTTTACTTCTGCCCCTTTAGCCCAAGATTGTCTATCTCAGATTTAGTTTTTTTTTCTTGATGTTTTAAAAAAAGGTTAAACAAAACCATTTAGAGGAAATGGCTCATAATTATTCAATGTCATTATATTTTTTATTTCTCTCTTGGGAGATAAAGAAATGTCAGTTGTGAGCAGCACCATTCTTAAGTTGCATCAGATATTCAGCTGACTTCTTCCCTCTGCCTGTCTCAGCAGAAGGAAGGAATAATGTCCTCCACACACAGAACAGGTGGAACCGTAAAAGAAGGGGTTGCATCAGTTCACAGTGCGGCTACAGTTGGTGATAAAACGTGCTTCTGTGACACCTGGGCAGGAAATGATCATTCCGGGACGCCCCCGATCGAATTGAAATAAAAATTCCTCCACACATCTTGTGAAACACGACCAGGTTTGGTCATTTGCATCTCCAGTCGAGTCAGGAGACTGTTTTATGAACCACTGTGCTCTGTTACTCCTGCTCCGATAGGATAGGATGTGGCTGGAGTATCCACACAGCAAACAGCAACTCCTCACATTTTACTGTCGTCGGTGAAGTAGCTGCGGTGCCGGATGTGGTTTGTGGTCCAGGGCTGGTGCCAAAGCAGGTAACATGACAGCTGGAGAACAATTTGGTTGGTCATGTTCTGATTTGGTTGGTCATGTAGTTTTTATCATGTTCTGATAAATAGAAAAGAAATACATAGCCTAGGAAATAATGACTCTGAATAATGAGGGTCTCTGTGTCTAATGATGGCATCTTTGTTGTCAAGTTGTATTTACAAGTGGTTTGTGTTTTTGAGAGAACATGTAAGATGGCGGGTTCTGGGCTCTTATATTGTGGACTGTGCAATAATGTGTTATAGCTTGTGTTCCTTATGCACCAAGTGGAGTGGGACTATACATTTTATTTAGAATACAATGACAATGGCTTTCTATTCTGGACATAAAACCATTGAAGATTAATATGTATATGTATGACTGTATAGAGTGTATTGGTAGGTGTTAGATAACCAGTTTGACACATGGGTGTTTACTCAGCACAAGTGATAAAATGTAGTAACACATGCACAGCTGCACAGTGCAGGTGACAATAGCGGCATTTCCACTGCAGAAACCTTCCCCAGGAACAAGGAACCTCTGCGTTTCCACAGCAGGATTAAAATTAAGTTCTGAGGAAATCCTTTTGCTCCTGCTCCGGGGGGTAGTACTTTGTTTTTATGATGTGCAGACGTGGCCATAACTATCTGGAATACAAAGCTGCCTCGGAGCATGAGCGTGGAGCAAATGGAGGAAGAGGGGCTCTGGAGTTGTGTGGGTGTCACTGAAGTGGAAAAACTGGGCTCTGCTTTCTTTTTTGCTCGCAGACTTTCAATACCCTCCTTTCAGGTATTTTCCACACACATTTTTTGCTCTTTCAGCTTTGCATACTTTGTATTTCTGAGTATCTCTTGAGGCCGCACTTCGGCAGAAGAATTATAATGACCCATCATCTGGGAAACGGGAGAGTCTGTCCAATATTTCATGGCAACCCATCCAACAGCTGCTGTGATATTTCAGTTTGGGCCAAAGACTCCTCTCTTGATGTGGATGTTACTGATTTACAGTTCACACACTTTAAATGTCTCTCTGTAATTATATTGTTCATGTCATCAATTTAACTGCAGCGCAACATAAATACTTTTTTTCCAATTGACGGCAGGTTGTTCATCTAGATCCATCTCATAAGGAGAAACGGAAAAGAAGCGAAGACATAGTAATAATATAAAAAATTTAAAACACAATGGTTATGGTTTTATAATTTCTAAGCTGTGAAATGAATTCCTTGAAGTGCAGTAACAAGATGAGCTGAGATGAACTAATTGCACTTTTTTTCTAACACCAGTGATAGAGTGTAATTAGGTATTATTGCCCCCAAAGCTGAATAATTAATTCACAGCTTTAATTCAGTCAACGCAGAGGAAGTTCCCCGGCCACTGATTCATCACACAAGGCGGCTGTGCCCCACTGTGGGTAATCTCACCCCAGAAAGCTCATGTATGGCTGCAGCAACGTGGCGCTCTCCACACCCTGAATAATTGATTCAGCCTTGGGGCAAAACCAAGTCTGAAGTCTGTGAAGAGTCAAAATCCTGGGTGCAGACACCACCCCAGGTGGAAGCACAGGAGGCTCTTCAGTTTGGGAGCAAACTTAAGGTTCTGGGTGAACTTGACTGTCCACCAGCCCCTGTCCGTCCAGATGTTAATGGCTCCCTGTAAGAAGCTTGGTCCTCACAGCACGATCTTTGTATCCTCTGCTGTGGCCTGACTAGTTCAGCCCATCCATCATCTGCACACCACATGTACCTGTACACGGTGCTCTCCATTAGCCACTGCACTACCCCCCCCCCATCACATCCTGCGGCAACGCAACCGTTCTGCAGGAAGCACTACCGGCCATCCATGTCAAGAAGTCCCCTTTTCTCAAGTGTATCTGCAAACATCATGTGTTGATTCAACCTTTCTTTCTGGATAGATAACATGGACCGTTTGCACAAAAGCGGAGATGGTAACGACATGTCTGTGGAGATTCTCAGTCATCCAGGTCATGGCGTAGGTGCTAAAAACAGGTGCCTCATGCCTCTTTATCCGGATCCATCCAAAATCCAATGGGCTCTTCCACAGGTCATGGCCGACCCCCCCCCCCCACATAATTTGATAATTGGTTTGTTTTTGTGTGGTCCTGCTGAATAACAAACAGACACACACAGCCGGAAACTAAAAGGGTGCTCTGAGAGTGCCAAGGTTGATGCCCTAGCATTTATCCAGAGCCTCACAAAAATTTAATGGGTTTTTCCCTGATCCACACCACATCCTTACACTAAATTTCATGGTAATCCTTCCAGTAGTTTTCGTGTAATGCTGCTAACTGATAACTAATAGAAAGCAGGAGAGCATTTAGAAATAATGCTTCTTACTGGTTTTGTAATCCAGTCTTGGATTAATGCCAGTTACAATGGACGAGACTATGTTGTTGATCTTGTTCAGTCATTGACAAACTAAATATCTCCTCATATGCATTGCAACATTCTCTTATTAATCTTAAACTGAAGAAATCTGCTTATCTCAACTGTACAGCACCGTTTCAAGGGAGTTTGGGGGCAGAGGCATAAGATACCTGCGGGGGGGCACCTACATCAAACCAAACTGAGAGCACCAAAAGATCGAATTCTCTTTGATATGTTGGAGCAGGATTGTTGAATCAGCTTCCCGACCACTTCTCGACTGTAGGGATCTAATTTACAGACATGATTTCATTCTGTTTGGACCTCAGCCCTGAAGTTTATCACTGCAGATGGCTGCTATGCTCACCCCTGTATCCTGGATGATAAGGTTTGTTGGTCTGTTCTCGGAGACACAATGAGCATCGGCTTCTTTCTAATTCCAAAGCCCTGTTCAGAAAACTACCATCATACATCACATCTATGTTCAACTCGCTGCAGTGATTGGCTGATTAGTCTTCTAGCGTCTGGACTGTTTTTAATATGAATGCAGCAGGCTAATGGGATCTCTAAACAGTACCACATTAGCTGAAACAAAGCAAAGAGTAGCAGTGGTGCAGTAAATCTAAATAAAAAGAAGGACAGAGGCAGAGGGAGCAGAATGGGTGAGAAACGCTTCCCCATTTACAGAATCACTTAAAGGGCCTTTCTCCTGTATTAACTGTCTCAGTAGCAATGATGGAGCCGCTCAGCCAAGATTATTATTACACACAAAAGAGGGGTGAGGGAGATAAGTAAAAGGGGTGGGGTGGGGGGGGTCTTCCCTCACGGGGACTCATCACAGCGTGATGTCCAGCAGCCACAGGAGTATCAGAATTAGGAGAGTATTATTCAGCAAAATCCTTTTCGCCAGGAGATGGGTTTGCTACCTGTTTAAATCAGGAAACTGTGAGAGAGTTTCTCCCACCTGTTTCCGCTGTGATCTGTCCCCATGGCATCTGGCACACAGATTAGTGTAATATAGACGGGGCAGGGGTACATTCAGAAATTGTGAATTGCATCGGAGTCCGTGCTGACTGGAGGGGGGGGCTACAAAGACATGAAATCACATCCTACACCCAGAGAAAGAGAGAATAGGCATTTGAAAGGGGTTTAGCTGGGAATGCATTTAAAGGAGTGAAATAATTGGATGCTGGAGGCCTCATCTCAGCAAAATGCAAGAATGCAAACCCAATTCTTTCCATGAGTGAGAGGCAAGTGGAGGAGGTACAGTGGGGTGTAAGGGGTCTCACTATCTTTGCGTTTACACTACATCAGACGAGGGCATCCTCCCTGCAGAATTGTGCCTTGGGAAGAAGCCAAGTACCTGGTACCTGGGGATCGACACAATGTATTGCTTCTTCTGAGATATTGATCCTTTCATGGCTAACTGTTCCGCTGCAGCTGAACGCGAGACACTTGCCTGCTTGGTATCACACTGGTGAACTTGGCAAGGAATGAATGAATGCCTGAGAGAGAAACTGAGGCAGAGCTGAATGTAATCCTGTGATCTACTCTTACAGCTATTGGGCTTTGCTTTAAAGAACAATAGGAAAAGGCCTCTGCAGACTTGTCCTCATTCATGCTCATCCAGTTACGGTTGTTTGACCAATATTTATCCAAATGTCTCGTACTTAATCTCTGATTTATGTTTTGTGTTTGCTTCGGGTTTATTTCTGGTCCAAATAAATCGAGAACCAAAATCCCCTAAAACAGTAAACGTATAACTTCACTTTGTCATGTTTATCGTTTCCCCACAATCTTCTTCCACAATGATGATGACATTAGTGTTGACTGAGTCATGGCTCATAATATAAACACACACTCACAAATCATATCTAGCTCTGGGTAAATAGCTCAGTGTTACAGGGATCCACACATTTTGAAAAATACATTTTCAAGACTTTTCAAGGTAAAGAGACTTGTAATAGAGAGAATGTTTCCTCTTTCATTCCCACTCCTCACCCTGAATGTCTGTTCTTGCTCTATGTAACTTCAATATTCAATCTCTAATATTCAGCAAGGAAAGGAAACTTTTAAGATATGGAGAATTCTAAACAGAGTTTGGTGGATTTGTTACAGCTGCAGCTGTTCTGGTTCAGGAAGCCGGGGATCATGGGTAATATCCACCGCTCAGTTGTGTTTCAGTTCAGTGAGTGTGAATACACAATGAGAGCTTTTCTCTACATGGAAACCACTTCACAAAATCACTGGGACATGGAGCCCGACAGAATTACACACACACAAGCAGCAATGCCAAAACAATTCATGACTTTATTGTGGTGTTACATCCTGGAACTGCAGTTTGTCCCATCACTCAGCAAAGCACTGATTACTGTACCTCACTGGGAAGCCTCCAGGAAGATGGCTGGCTGCTTTGTTAGTTTTGTTTGTGTTCAGGTAAAATTAAGAAAATACTGTAGATTGGAGGGCAGTGCACTTTTTGTTCCATTCTTTACTTGTAAGCAAAGCGATTTACTTTTCTTGCTCCAGTTCCACACTTACTACATGAACTTCTCCTCTATGTGTGGGAAAGAAAGACCATCCATCATCTGTACTGCTTATCCTTTGAAGCATGCAGGGGGAGTGGAGCCAATCCCATTTGGCGTGAAGCGGAGCACAGGCTGGACAGGTCACCAGCAAATCGCAAGGCCAACAACAACAATCCACACTCAAGTTCACACCAATTAACCTAAGATGCATGCCTTTGGACTGTGGGAGAGAACTGGAGTACCTGGAAAAACCCACACAGACATAGGGGAAACATGAAAACTCAGGCAGACAGATTCAAACCTTCTTGCATTTAGAAAACATTGCCAAGCACTTGTCGACTGTGCCGCCCGGAAAGAAAAGGTTTCTTTAAATCTCTTTACTTTCCTATAATGCATGATGTAACCTATACACCATCCAGAGAATGCACCACAAGTTCCTCATTACTAAAATGATTTCTATCATTCTTGTTTTGCAGCATTCGACCTGACACTTGCTGGAAGGCCAGTTCTCAGTAGGTACTGTAGGAGCAGCTGATTCAGATGTGTTCTCAGAATGATCTGTCAATTCACGTTTAGCCTTTCAATTCCTTAAAGTTGTCAAACTCAGTTTTAACTGGCAAACTAGATCAAGAAGATCACTGCTCCTTAACGTTTCTGTGGTTATCTGTGAAAACTAAATACTAAATGACATTTAGTGTTTCATGTGATGTATTGAAGGTGACGGACCAAGTTTAAAATGATCTCCCTTAAATATGTGTGCAGCTGTTCTCTGCTGCAGAACAACTCTATTCAGTTTGATGGTAGGATTTAGAGATTTTTTCCCCTTTGTTGCTGACCCTAAAAAAAGGTTCCTGGTTCCACCTCCAGTTTGTCCCGGGTGTAGAGTTTACATGTTCTACTCTTGCCTGAGCTGAGTTTTTTGCATCTGCTCCACGTTCCTCCCACAGTCCAAAGACATGCAGATTGGGGTCGGGTCAATCAGACACTCACCAGTGGTGTGAATGTGAGTGTGTATGGTTGTTGGTCCCTGTATGTGGACCCTGTGGTGGGCTGACGACCTGTCCAGGCTGTAGCACGCCTCTCGTCCAATATCAGCTGGGATTGGCTACAGCTCAGCTCCTTGACCTTTACAGTAAAAAGCAATATAGGTAATGGATGAATGGATGGATGGTGATTGATCAATCAATGACGGATCAGCCACTGAGCCAAAGATGGTAGCCACTTTAGACGTGTATACCCATGCGGTCCAATCAGTGTCAGTGTATGCTCACCCTGTATATACTGTACCTGTGTATTTGTATGTGAAACCATTAGTCTACCTGCCAAGGTCAGGGCCCCTCTAATCTGTTAACATCTGGCCACAGTTGACTGCATGGAAGAAGTGACAGATGCAGCCTGACATATTCTCGAACTATTATTTTAAAAGTGAGTGTGGCTGTGTTTTTGTGTTTTAACCATATGCCTCTGTCTTGGTCGAGAGAGAGATCTATTTATGGCTATTTATTTTGCTGTAAACACTGTGCTGCCTCGGAAGGGACAAACCAGCCAGAAAAATGAGAACTTCACCTATCACGGTTTATTCTTTCCATTTGACTTGACGCAGTGAGAATAACCGGGGGAAGAGATGCTTTTATTTTGGTTCAAACAGGTCATTACCGAGGCTTTTTGGTGCAACTCGCAAAAGAAAGTGGCTTCTGTTGCCGAGTAACTTTGTCAATGAGATGCAAATCCATGCAGCACTGGGGAGGGAAAAAAGCGCTGAGAGCTGGGCTACTACACACACACACACACACACACACACACACACACACACACACACAGCACACACACACACACACACACACACACACTATATTAAAGCCCAACTTTCTTTCCCCAATGCTTCAAACGTGCCTGTGCCTCGAGACACTGTGTTGTAAAAATGCCTTTCTTTGTGATCAGTCACCATCGGTGTCTGCAGCAGCACAGCAGCCGTCTGGGCAAACCCCTGCACAAATTGAATCAAGCCAATCAGCCTCTCAAAATCCAATCATTCTGCAATACAGGTATTCTGTGTGGGCTTTATTCAGTTACAGAAGATTTGTCTTCCAAAACACGTTTTGTCCATTAGGCTGTTGAAATATATCATAACCAAAAGTTTTAGTTTGACTCAGTAGTGGAATTGAAGTGAATGGGATTAAGTTTGCAATTATATAATTTTCACAATG
>CM048051.1:8615000-8645000 GCA_026259375.1 Verasper variegatus
GGTGGTTTGATTTTGACCCAGATATGGCACAGACGGAGATCAGCTGAGAAAGGACTGGATTTCATCTGCTGTATATCTGCAAAGGAAAAAAAAAATGACATGTCTATTTAGTTCATCACTTATCTTTATATATAGCACAAAGTGCAGCAAAGTGGTGCAGTGCACTGTAGCCTCACAGGAGGAAGGTTCTTGGTTTGGTGTTTGGGGCCTTTCTGTGTGGAGTTTGCATGTTCTCTCCTCATCTGGGTGGGTTTTCTCTGGTAACTCTGGCCCAAAGACATTGAGGTTAGGTTAATTGGACTCTAAATAGACTGTAGGTTATTTGTCTCTTTATAACAGTTTTCAGACATGAACTCTGGAAAATGCCTGGAAAGTTGAGTCTGGACATTGTCAGGAGTTTGCCTTTCACATATGAAGAACGCAGCAGGGGATTGTTTAAATGAAAAGGAAAATAACCAGAACGTTCAGGCGAGGCATGGCGCCTGGGTAGAGGAGGCGGGACATGAGGCAAAAATTGCAAAAACATGCGATTGCTGCGGAAATCACATGTCTTCAGCCCATCGTCACCGGCCTTTATCTCTGAAAGCTTGAATCGAATCTCATTGTCCTTCTAATTTGACATATTTGTCAGCCTCTTGTAAATGTATTGCGTATTGCCTCCGTCGTAGAAATGTGCCCACTCATTTCCCAGACTTTTTACTTGGTGGCTTGCATGAAAAGTTCTGGACACAAATGTCCGGAGCAACTGTCTCGGACATTTGTGTTCTCACCCTCTTGGTTAATTTCAGGTAAATGTCCGGTTTTCAGTGCCTTTCAATGTCTGAAAGCAGCAGTTGCACCTGTGATGGGAAAACGACGTGACCAGGGTTGTTTCTCCCGCCTCTCACCCATTGTCAGCTGTAGTTTGTCTCCAGCCCGATGCACTGTGATCCCTAAAGCACGAGTTGTATAATGGGTGTTCCTACATGAGCCCTTCTGTTAGAAGCAGTTTTTATTTGATCAGACTCTAGTGGTAAATAATGGTTTTCTCTTATTTCCAGCACTTTTAAGAAAGTGTCTGCTGCACTCGTTCACAACTAATCTGTGGCTTTAGACAAAATGTCACTTTCCACTCTTCTGATTGAGCAACTCTCGCTGCTCACAGACGTCTGTCCTCTTATCCTACTTAAGATTTCACTCTGTATCTGTTGCAGAGTTAATAGCAGAGGTGATAGATTTAGGAAAACAAGTAATATAAAGATTCATTTACCTTTAATGTGATTTTGGAAGAAAGCACAGCTGCGTCAGGTCTATTTTTGCTCGTAAAGATAAATGCATTCCCCTGCTTCAAGGTGTGAATGGGTGTGTGCGCGTATGTCAGAGAGAGAGAGAGAGAGAGAGAGAGAAAACAACATTTTTAAAAACAAGTGAAGAAAAGAGGTGGATATGACATTGATACATGTTTGTCCAGGGTAGGAAGCAAGTTCAGAGGAAGTTGCCTGGCCCACTCTTTTCCCATGGCACAATGAGCAGGTCTAATCATAGACAGAAGTGTGGCTCATAAAGTACATTTCCTCTTCAAATTCTCTCTGTTCTATCTCTTCCTACTGTTCCCACACTCTCACATTTGCTTTCACTGAACCACGAGCGAGGGAAAACTTTACACTGGAGACGAGGGAACGGGACGAGAGAAACGGTTTCAGATGTGTGGCCGTTGGATCAAACTCAGCGGAGCTCTGCCTTGGCCGAGGTCATTCTGGTGTTTTCAGCGTGGATACCTGTTTGTTTTGATTTCTCAATACATGAAATTGCTTCACACTGGGCTCGACTTGCAATCCAGCCTCCATTGTGTCATCTCCATGTGGGGAGTTTGTGGTAAAAGTGGTGTTCGTTGGAAATGATCTTTATCTTTGTCGACATACCTCAAATTCATTTTGTTTCATATTACACATACTCGTGTCTACATCGTCCTGGACCACCATCCGCTCCCTGAGGCACCAGGTTCATGTATCGATACATTCTCAGCAGATGGTTTTAAACTGGAATTTATTCACATTCATGGAAAATTATAACTGACAAGGGCCCCGGGTGCTCGGAGCTGGTTGGTCCAGGGTTGTGATTGGCCAATGAGCCCAGTTCTTGTACACGCATGTACTAATGCACGCAGCAACACTCATGTGCACCCTGAATGATCGGGTCACAGAGAGGGGCCGTTAAAGAGAATGACACAACCAGTTAAAACCTGATGGATTTTTTGCTGTGGCCTATCAGGATTGGTCCTGCGACATCACATGACCAGTCCTACATCACAACTAGCTATCAGTAGGAGATGCTTTAGGCTACAACAATATTCTAATGGGTTCGCTCAGGCTGTACACCCGCTGTTGCTGGTTTCCATTAATACCACAGCGCTCCAAGCTTGTTTATGTGGGACTATAGCTTCTACAATGTTGGGGTAAAGGCTCATGTTGGGGCCCCTGTGTGGAACATGCTCACCCTGGGGCCACAGTCCAGGTTCAAACACAGATAACTTTCTTTACCTCCACCAAGGAAGGAGGTTAAGTTTTCATCTAGGTTTGTTTGTTTGTTAGTTAATTGCAGGATTAAGCAAAACTACTGAACAGATTAACACAAGACTGGGTGGAAGGATGTGGTATGGGTCAGGGAAGAAACCATTACATTGTGGTGTGGCTCCTGATCTGGAGGCAGATGTAGGATTTTATTTTCACTTTCTTTAACCTTGTGAGATATGTAATTTTTCAATATTTTCATTGAATGTGTGAGTATTTATTCAATATTTTCCCCCAATTTGATAAGGGGGACTGTTAGGCCTTGATGGACGTATGCGCTCCACTGTGAGTCATTTTAGTTTAAAGGACATTCCGTTGTGACGGCTGTACCTCATTCTCTCTCGATTCTTTTTTCCAAGTGGCAGAATTACCCTTCAACATCTTTGCACAAAACAGTGCAATGCAAAGCTTCGTTCTGAGTGTCTTGACTTTCATCATAGAATGAATGGCAGCAGAAATATGACACCTTCAACTTGACATTCAGCAAATGTAGAAAAAGAGGAATCACCAGGGAAATTAAATCATCATTCCCAAAGTTTTGAGTTGAGTTTGAAACCTGCAAAGTTTGTTAGACTCTTCGTGACCTTTACCGGTCAGTTAGACTGTGCGTGTATATGATGTGTGACTTTGCATTAATGTTACATTTGAATATTGCCTGTGTGTTTTCAGTTTTAGAGCATCAGTGTGTGTTTCGGTGACAGACAGTGAAACTTCCTCACCTGCTCAGTGAGAAAAGTGAACCTGTCACTCAGTTCAAGCACAGAAGAATTCAACCAAAGCCTGACAGTGTGTGTGAATTGATTGACTGATAGCTTAGTGAAGTGTGATCTGTGCTCTCGCTTTATTCTGAGCTTCCTTTCCTCGATCCAGAAACATGGCATAAGGTCGAGCCTCAGCTGAAACTGTGACCACGGCTCTGTCGATACACAACTTTATTCTTTGGAGCATTTGACTTCAGAGATTCAGCCTGTGAGCGGATGACACACGGTTGTTATTTTGTGTATTTTCTAAATGTTCGTGTGACGTGTGTGGGTGGATGGGTGACAGACGGCCCATGCAGAGACGGTGGGTGTGAGGGTGTGTGTAAGTGAAGTGTGAGTGTGTGTAAGTGCAGTAGAGGTGTTACCCCAACAACACAACCAGTGTTGCTGCTATGACCTGCAGGAGCTAAATAAAGCCACCGTGTAAAACAGACTTGGTCATATCCTCATTGTGATTTCCTCTTAGTGCCCGAATAGTATCACCTCCTCTGACCAGTTTGACAGAGAGTGAAAACAAGTGTCTGTGCAACCATGCACTGATGCATTGCAGTAGCATGTTCCCCTCGTGTCTGCGTGGGGTTTTCTCCGGGACTTCATCCCTTAATCCAAACACATGCAGTTTGTAAATAGGTAGGAGTTTCTAAACTGACAGTAATGTGAGAATGAAGGTTTGTTTGTCTCTGTATGGCGACTGGCTAGGGTGTACCTCGCCGCTCGCTTGGCTCCAGCTCCAACACGACCCTTAAAGGATAAGCAGTATATGATGGATGGATGGATTTCAATGATGTGTCTGACTGGCAATGTGGCTCCGTCTTCTTGTGTTGACATATGATGAATATCATATTAAGTTGGGCTAGAGGGGCACTCGGAGATCACATACCGTCCATTTCTCGCCAAAAGATTCCCGGATCCGCCCGTTTATCTGGATCCTCTCCAAAGTTCAGTGGGTTCTTGCTTCTGTCATGTCCCAATTAATTAATTAATTACAATTAACTTCTGGAGGTTTTGCTGTTGCATTCTGATAGTCTTTGTTTTTTTGCATTATGAACACCTTCTACGAAAAGGACCCACACCAACAATACCTTGTTCCTATAAAAACAGGTGTTTGTAAGCACCGGAATTGTCTCATTCCCATGTGTCGCAGACTTTACAAACACATCACTGGTGCACGCGGCTCCATGTTCCTTCATTACCATGAAAATGTCTGAGCACTGAATGAGTATTAATCACAAGTTTGAAAAAGCTCTGAATTATTTACTCCTGTTCTAGTCTATGTTTGCAGAAAACTAACGTGCCCCTCTGTTACAGTAATTAGCATTTGTTATTTTTTTAACAGAACTGAATTTCACCTTGCACTAATTATCAAACATTGACGTCGCATTTATGATATAAGGTTATTATTCAGTTTTTTTTATAATGCTCTTCATGGAGTTTGAAAGTCACATGTGAAGATTGACTGTTAAATAATTTTGTATTTTCTTTTCTTCTCCGTGTCTCTCTCTTTTCAGGCGATTATTTATGAAGGCCAAGACAAAAACCCAGAGATGTGCAGAGTGCTGCTGACACATGAGATCATGTGCAGGTGAGGATGACTGCAGCACATCTTACCTCACTGTTCCTCCTCTTCCTCTCCTCTTTATCTCCCCTCCTCTCCTCTTCTGCAACATACTTTGTTCATCTTGTAGAAAGTTCTCACCAGTCACCTCTCTGTACTCATTCCATTTTTTATTTTGTCACCCTCATTAACCCCCCCCCCCCACACACACACAGACACACACAGACACACACAGACACACACAGACACATGCACACACACCTAGATGCATACACGCGCATACACATGACACCAGATCTGGTGAGGAAGATCAGTTTTAGCTATCAGAGTCGTTGCTTTAATTATAATCTAAAGATGAATTTCTTCAGAAGTAGGTTGGGAGGAAAGAGCTCTATTTATAGAGGCATTTTACAAACCTATCCTATACAATAGAAGATGGGTGTGTGTGTTTCGCCTGGTTGTGTGTGTGTGTGTGTGTGTGTGTGTGTGTGTGTGTGTGTGTGTGTGTGTGTGTGTGTGTGTGTGTGTGTGTGTGTGTGTGTGTGTGTGTGTGTGTGTGTGTGTGTGTGTGTGAGACGCCTGGTTAATTAGGACACAGAGAAACTCATTAGTCAATCTGAACCCTCCTGTTGTTTCATAGGCTAACAAATGGGCCTTCCTCCACGGTCCGACTATAAAATATAGGCAGGGACTCACACACACACACACTCACTCTATACTCACAAAGAGGTATGCATATGCACCCTCGCTTGTGCACACCAGTTATAAAAATTCAAATTTAGCACATGAATTAAGTTGTTCTTATTCCCTGACCTTGTCACTGAACAACGTTAAGTGTAACAATATAAATTGGGGCTCATCTGTATGCACAAGCAGGGAATTTAACCATGAAATCAGGCACACTAATATTTTATTCTATAGCTCGCTGCTTATTCCTCAGGCGGTTCAGCTGCAACGGTTTATGGAAAACGTATTGAAATTCTGATGTGATTTGCTTGGAATTCATGCATAAATTGTGTTTGGCAACAGATTTTACTGTAAATCATTGTTGTTCATCATTTGGGTGATGAGTTTCAGAGATGCATTAATCGTTCTGCACAGGACACATGAACTAGTGAGGCCTCCATCCTGCTCCTGTCCTGCAGGATTATTCAAACATTTCCTGAGGGAAAGAGTAACTTCTGCTTGTCTGCAGCAGCCGCTGAGGTCAAAGTTACGGCTGTTGCCTCGTGTTCTCACATGCTGATTGTGCAGCGGGGGCCTCACCGCAACACACAGCGTAGCGCGCTCACACAATGAGCTCAGGGCGTCCATTAATCAGTGTGGTTCATTGTCATGGTGGGACTATTAGCCATATGCTCCCAGCCAATCTGCCACCACACAGACCTGCGACGAAAACCTGGTTGGAGCCCTGGCACAAGATATTGACACGTTTTACTTTAGATCCGTTGACAGAGGCGACTGCACCGTATCGTGTATTTTATAGAAATGTTATTTGTACTTTATATTTCTGTATGTAGAGAATTGTTGGTTAACAAATGCTGAAATTATTAGTGTCTCAAAGGGAATTATACTCAAAGATAGAGGGTTTATTGTAATATCTTTCCTTATGGGGACAATGAGCAAGTCCCCATGAAATAAATATTGATATTTTGAGGTGATGATATGTTTTAAGGTTTGGTTAAGTTTAAGTTAAGGTTAGGTTTAGGGTTAGGAAAATAGTGGATATGGTTAAGGTTAGTCTCCAGGAAATTAATGTGAGTCAATGTCCCCTGAAGCCATGGAGACACGACTCTGTGCGTGTGTGTGTGTGTGTGTGTGTGTGTGTGTGTGATGTGTGTGAGTGAGGAGGAGGAGGAGGAGGAGGAGGGGGGGGGGATGCAGGGGGAGAGAAGATGATTAGATCACCAGGATCCAGAGAAATAAGTGCTACATTACCCCCATCCCGCCCCTCGTTTTCCTTCCCACTACCCCTCCATTTATAACATCCTCCACTCCTTCTCCTCTCCCTCCTTCCCTCCCCTCCCCTCCCCACCCTCACCCATCTTCCCCTGCCTCCCGTCTCCCGCCTCTCACCAGTCTCGGCTGTCCTCTTTCCTCCCCCGTTTGCTCCTCACTATATTTTCCCATTCCTTTATCTTTCCTCCCCTCTACCCTCGCTCTGGTTCTCTCGCTCTCCTCCGATGGGGCCGTGTGGTGACCCAGATCATAGAGCAGCAGAAAGGAAATGACAGGGAGATCAGGGGGAGAGAGAGAGAGCAGCAAACAGCGGAGACAATGTGTGAGGTGTAACGTATCAGTCTCTTTCTTTTTACCTCTGCCATCTGTGACGGGTGGGAAACCTGAGACGTCTCCCCTTCCTCTCCTTCCCACCCAAACCCCATCCCACTCTTCCTCTCCCCCTCTTGTTTTAGGTTTCCCTCCCACGCTCACCCTTTCACTCTTTACAACCGCTTCCCCCCCCTCTGGCTTTCTCCTCCCCCCTCATGCTTACACCTTCATTCATAATTGATGCATGCAAGGAAGACAGACACATGTGTGAATTTTGCGCACGCCAGGTTTTTTCTGTGTGTGTGTTTACCCCCCCCCCCCCATTCCTTGTCTGAACCTCAGACCTCTTTAGTCGCCTCCACCTCACCTGCTCATCAGTATAATTAGGATGCAGTGAAAGTTGTCATGTCGTATTTGAAAACACGTCCACAACAACTCTGCTCCCAAAATTAAAGTTCACATTCAAATAAGCAGTAAGTGAATCTTTACTGGCGTAAAACGACTAAAGGTTGTTCCTCCAGATCTAAAAGAGACGCTCT
This sequence comes from Verasper variegatus, assembly GCA_026259375.1. Classification (NCBI taxonomy): domain Eukaryota; kingdom Metazoa; phylum Chordata; class Actinopteri; order Pleuronectiformes; family Pleuronectidae; genus Verasper; species Verasper variegatus. The sequence goes on from CM048051.1 coordinate 8,622,676, forward strand.
TGGAGCATAGATAGACATCAAGGTGACTTCTGTTACAGTATTTTTAACATTTCCTGAACAAACAGTCAAAGCACGAATCTTAATCTGAAATGCAATAGATTTTAAAGCTTTTTTCACAAATGTCTGCTAATATGCAGTGTTCTATTCTATAGAAAGATGCTGCTACTCTGGATTAATTACTGCCTGAATAGTTTGTATATAATAGTTTCTCTGCTAGGACTGGACGATGTGACCAAAATTATATTGAGATAAAAATGTACATATAAGTTGTAAAGGTAACTATTACAATAAATATCACATGACATGGCCAGACATCTTTTATCACTTTCATTGACTAAAAGGTTTTGTAACAAACTGTATTTGTAATAGGTTTGATATCAAAACATCTTTAGAGCCTTGGTTCGGCCACAGATTTGATGATGTCTGAATAAAAACCTCTGAATCTGAGCTGCTAAGGTGTAGCAGGGTTTCGGAGCACATCACCAAATGACAAAGTTCACTGTCTGTCTAGTCCCTGAACATGTAGTGCAGTTTTGACCAATTTCTGTGAATTTGGTGATACTAAATTTACACCACAAACGCAGCACATAATGTAACGCTCGCCTTTATGCAGAATATACCTGGATATAATGTACTGTATGTTCCCAGGGTTTCACTCTTGTCTTCCTCTGCCCTGACGTCTTTTCTCTTTTCTTCTTTCAGTCGGTGCTGTGACAAGAAGAGCTGTGGAAACCGTAATGAGACACCCTCAGACCCCGTTATCATCGACAGGTACCGTCTGTCTCTCTCTCGCTCTCGCTCTTCTGCACGCACGCACACACACACGCACGCACGCACGCAGGCACACACACACACACACACACACACACACACACACACACACACACACACACACACACACACACACTCACTCACTCACTCACTCACTCACTCACTCACTGACACACGCTGGAGGGGGACTGTGTTTGAATGGCGGCTGTCACTCCTGAAATGAGATGCTCTTCAGATAAAATCAACGGCCTCTGAAGGAAGACAGAGTGAACCATTTAGACTAAGTGGGAATTAAAGGTCCACACACATGCACCAACATACAGACGCACACACACACACACACACACACACACACACACACACACACACACACACACACACACACACACACACACACACACACACACACACACACACACACACACACACACACACAAACACGTTTTATTTACCTGCACGTGTGCAGTGCGGTAATGTCAACACTGACCTGTGCAAAGGGGACACAACTGCACATCAGCTTCTCCCTCACTACCCCGTGTCTGTCAGGCTTGTGCACAGACACACGCACTTTTGGACACCTCCAGAACAAACAGCGCTCAGATAAGTGTGCGTTTCCACCACGTAAGGCAAAATACAAAGGTGTTTACGAGCAGGAGTTGTCTGCCGTTTTCACTGCCACTCCTGTCTGTCTGTCTGTCTCTTTCTTTCTTCCTGCCTGTCTGTCTTGTGAGATGAAGGACTGAAGTTATCCCTCCCTCACTCCCCCTCCTCTCTTTTTTTTTCTGCCTCTCTCCTGCAGCAGCAGCACAGAAAAATGGGTCACGAACAAAGAAAAAAAAAAGTGACAGAGAAAAACTGAAATGAGATCCAACCTCATTTTAATCTGATTTGTTCTCGGCAGTTGTTTTAACCCTCTGTGAGCGGGTTCTTCTGTGCGCACGTGTGTGTTTCTGATAGTGAGTAATTCACCAGGGGAGAGGTGAAACTATGAGTGATTCTCATCATCCCACAACTGACAGGAGGTCAAACCTGATTTAAATACAAAATACTGAATTTATGTACAAGTTTGGGGGTATGAAATTATGATTTTATGAAAATATTCAGGCCATTTTTTTGATAAAGACACATTCCTGTCACCCTCCAGCACTAACTAAACACCATATACCTGGTATCATCTCTTGACTTTCTGTTTGAAACAGTCATCAATTCAATGATCACAGGTTAGTGTCAGAATAGTTTTCTGACCTTTTACAAATCATTAACAATCTCAATTACTTTGTCGTCATAAGCCGTTTTCAGACATGACCTGCGGGTAAAGTCCGGAGAATTGGCCTACAGGGTTTACGCAGAGTTTGCTTTTCACACATGCACAATGCTTGTAAGAATTGCATCAACCCCCCCCCCCTTGCTCGCTCGAGGTGAATCCGGCGGGGGGGATCCCCTGCTGTGTTCGCACATCGATTTCTATACTAGGAGGCCAGTCAGAGAAAGTCCACAGAACTGCAGAGTTCAGTGCATGTCTGAAAGCAGCTTAAGTTTCAAGTCTTTTTTTTTCTCAGTCCCCAATTCTCTGCATTTTGGAGGAGCACGGTTGTGACCCCGAAGCAGAGATTTACTGCAGAGACCGTTGATGGTGTAAAAGTTATGTTTTGTGTTAAAGTTATGTTTTGTTGTTAAACTGCCAAAAAACCAAAGCAAAGTGTTTTTTTGGAAGCATAACACTATTAGTTTCCTTTAAGGTCAAACGTACATAAATATTTGTTTGGCTTTATCCATTCAAATCAGATCAAATATCAGAGGAGTTCTATGTGTCATTGTGTATATTTTAACATTTCGACCTCATTTGTAACTCAAACACATTTTATCTATGTCATGGATAATGATAAGAAAATCGTATGAAGTGGATAAACATGTGTGTCTCAAAGTGAGCTTTGATGGCACCATTTAAAAGAGCATAAATATCAGTTTGTGTGTGTGTGTGTGTGTGTGTGCGTGCGTGCCAGTCCAAGAGGCTTCAAGTGTGAGCAAGACATTATAGTATCTTTACACCACCGCCACATTTTTCTGTTGTTGTTAGCTATCTCAGACATCTCAGCTTACGTGCCATTATATATTTGCCTGGAAGGTGTGTGACTGTCTATATCTATATCTTGTGTGTGTGTGTGTGTGGATGGCTGGTTGGCCGTGAATCAGGTTGGGCCGTAAATAGAAGAACAAATGATATATTAGACACAAAATAATAGATATATAAGCTTACGGTAATATATCGTAACATTGCATCCACGTGGGTCGAGGCTTCCTATTCACGTTGTCGATCAGATATTTGGTCACACACAGTCACGAGCAGATCTGTTATCGATCTGTACAACGAGACACTTCCAGTGTGGACAGGAAGTCAAAAGACAAAGTAAGAGAGTTGCAGCATTTCCCCGTTGCTGAAACGCATAAGGTCAGTCAGTGTGTGCGTGTGCGCAAGCATGTCTGTGTGTTAGTGTGTTTCATCGCCACAAGAGAGGAGCGGAGTGAATTGTGGGAGATGTCAGGGAACTTGGTCAGGATGGAATGTCAAGGTTACCGTGGATACCGTGGGATACTTCCTGTAAACCCCCCCTCCATTTCCCCCACTCCGCAGTGGTTCACAGCCTCTCAGTTTAACATCTGGATCTCTGCTGTCCAACCCAAACATGTGGAGAGAGAGAGACAAAGTCAAAACAAGAGCTGTAAGTGTGTCAGCGCTTGTAAACAGGAACATATTAAGATGGTTAAGATTCACTCGTATACGCAATTTTTGGGCACTCCTGCGCAAATTATATATTTTGTTGATTTTTGAGGTTAAAAGAAGCAAACACAACCCCTGCAGCAAACGGATATCAAAAATAAGCCTTTAACGTGTTCTGTTACCTTTTATTTCGTGAACTTGTGAAAGGGAAATTGCAGTTTTGCGAACTCTTGCTGTTGCCAGCTGCGAGTTTTTCTAGTCCGGACTTCCTGCAGATCACTTTCAGCTCTGAGATCTACCCGCAGACTCTCAGTGATGTTCCAGTCAGGGGGACTGTGTGAGGGCTGTTCCAGAAAAGCTCTGGCTTGTGTTTCCATTGTGGTGGATTTTGAGTTCTGCTTTGGATCGTCGCCCTGTTGCAGAAGCCAACCTCTTTTCATTTTCACTGGAGAACAGGACAGTTGCATCCAGGATTTGCGGATACTAAGTGGAAGCTATTCTTCCTTTGCCCCCGGCTGCTTACACAACACAAGATAAAGCTATATATTGTTTATGTTGGATGACTTGTGGTCATCATATAGATAGCTCTGTCTATCCATTTGACAGAGCTTAAAGAAGACATACTGTATGTGTGTTTATCATGTAAATATAAGGCACACACATCAGGTCAAACCTCAGGTGCCTCATTGGTGCAGAGGAAAAGTTTAGTTTTTTTACAGCTGTTTTGAAAGGTGCCCTATAAATATAGTCACTATTATTATTCATGTAGAGGCTCATTAATGCTGCCTTTATATAAGAACATCCATATGTCTCTTTTACGTCCTTTACGTTCGCATGGTTGTTAAGCGATACATTCACTAGAGGGCAGTGCAGAGGAGGAAGTTGGAATAACGTACCTCTAAAGAACGAGTAAACGGTGATGTCCCAATCAACCAACTTGCTTCAATTAGCCATGGTTGGTATCTGTAAGCTTTCAGAAGAGGTGGACAAATAAGGACGAAAGGAACACAAATTAAGGACAGAGGGCTCAGTTGGTTACATATCTAAAGTTGAGCATAAATGAGCTTTAAAAGTTTGTCTTAGATGCTTGAGGTGAAAAGAAGTGTAGTGTCTCTGAAGGGAGAGCCCCGGGATAATCCGTAAAGAACTTAACTTGAAAAAAAAAATCAACATTTCAGATTTTTAAAAGTATGCCTACCTGTGCATCATCATGTCGTCTATAACAGGAGACGCACAAAGTGAAGAAAATGACATAAATAGACGAATGTCATTTCATTTGTGGGAACAAACTGGTGTAAGGAATGGAGAAAAGAGTGTTTGCATGTGATTGACAGGTCATTGCATGGTATCCGCGAGGATATCAGTCCTTGTGTGTGTAAGTGTGTGACTGACAGCAGCCCATCGTGTGTGTGTGTGTGTGTGTGTGTGTGTGTGTGTGTGTGTGTGTGTGTGTGTGTGTGTGTGTGTGTGTGTGGCCCAGTTAATCCATGTTGTAGCGCAGTGAGTGTCCCGCTGCCTCTCAGGGTTAATATAGGGTTAACGACATGCAACGATATCCCATCATACGCCTGCTTGACTCCTAAAGAGCCACATCCACTCTGCTCCTCTGTGTGTGTGTGTGTGTGTGTGTGTGTGAGAGCCATTCAGTTCCTCCTCCTTGTGTCTCTTACTGTCTTTTCTCAGTCACTCAACATCCTCATCATCTTGCCTTTTTTCTGTTTCTTCATCCTTCTAACACCTCAACTTCCCCATCCTCATCGCACTCTTTCTGTGTCTCTCTGGCTCACCCTCTCTTTCACCCACCTCTCTCCACTGCTTTCGCTCCCTCCCTCCCTTCCTGTCTCTTTCTCCTTTTCTTCCTTTGACTTCGTTTTACTCTCTCTGTGGCCCTGAGGGGTTACCTACCTCACTGCTCAGCTCGCTGCCTGTTTAGACTTCTGCGATTGGCTTAATAGGCTCAGGCTCTGTGTGCGTGTGTGTGTGTGTGAGTGTGGTTTCGGGGGTTATAGTCTCAGGCAGTGTGTGCTCAGGGCTTAGATCAGTGTCAGGACTTGAGGAAGGCGATTTTGAAAGTGTGTGATATTGTGTGTGAGTGTTGGGGGGGTTATGGGTACCAGTGTGTGTCGTCCCAAAGTCTGAAGGGGCCCACATAAGCCTGAGGGGTTTAAGGGGTTCCCTGTGTGTGTGTGTGTGTGTGCGTGTGTGGTGTGTGTGTGTGTGTGTGTGTGTGTGTGTGTGTAATGTATAGGGTTAAGAGGGGTCACAGCTCGAGGAAGAGATGTTGGGAAAGAGATGATGGAGAAAGGAATGGTAGAGGAGGTGATAAGGATAAGGAAGAATAAAAGGGTAGTAAGAGAGGGAGAGTGGAGGCTCGTCTTGGCAGGCGGAGGAGAGAGAGAGGAGGTGAGGAGGAGCAGAGCAGCGTTTGTTTCGGGGGATAAGAGCCTCAGTCTGGGGAGTCCTGTCAATCAAAGAGCGCAGGGTGGGGGAGGAGGGGGGGCTCTGTCAATCAGATGGATGAGGAGGGAGAGGGGGAGGAGGCGGAGGTGAAGAAAGGGAGCGAGGGGGGATCTTCTAAACGATCTCTTCATCTTTTCTGCCTTTGTCTTCTTCACTATCTCTCTCTCTCTCTCTCTCTCTCCCTCCCTCCCTCTCTCTCTCTCTCTCTCTCTCTCTCTCTCTCTCTCTCTCTCTCTCTCTCTCTCTCTCTCTCTCCCTCCCTCCCTCTCTCCTCTCTCTCTCGCTCTCTTTTGTCCTAGTTACCAAAATATCTCTGCCAACCTGGTATGTCACTGTTCGCTCAACTGTCACTGTCTAACACACACACACACACACACACACACACACACACACACACACACACACACACACACACACACACACACACACACACACACACACACACACACACTAAAATAGACAGTAAGATATTATGCCGCCTCCTTTCTTGACCCGTCCTCATCTCTCATTTCCTTCTCTGCCCTCCTTTTCTTCGGCTCGTCATCCTTTCAAACTCACATTTTCTATATATCGGCATGACCACATTAAAATACTTTTCCACAGCACCATTGTAAATGTTTTCAATATTCTATAAGTTACCCAAAGAGCTTGATGACGATGTACGACAAAGGAAACATTTTAAGTTCCAGTGTCATTTATTTATGTTACTGATAAGATGACTACAAACAGACCATGAATTGGTGTATGGTCCCAAATTGTGCTACAAACCTGCAACTACCACTATTGTTTAGCTGAGATAACGTAATAGGCTATATTTAGCTGTAAGGCCTGTTTGAATTGAATGGGACTGTTGGGCCTTGGGGGAGTTCTGGGATTTTCTGCCGTTCTTGGGTTGGTCCGGACTCTGTGAGTCAATGTGAGTCAATGTGCTGTTGGATGAGAAGAGACCTCGACTTCCTTGTTTTCTTCCTCACCTGTGACACACAGCTACTGAACATTTTGGTCACTGGCTGCGAGGTGTTTGTTCCAATTTTTGTTTTATTTGGAAATTGGTCCGTTTCAGCTCAGTCATTTTTTTTGGGGGGGGGGGGGGGTTGAGGGTGTTATTAAATGTGCAACCTCTCACATTGCACAATCACTTCCTGTGTTAAAGGTCAGCTGTTGCTTGGAGATTGGGACCATTGAGAATTATTCATATCATTGACTTAATGTCAGCTTTCACTTCTCTCACTGTTTGTGCTTGTGTGTGTGTGTGTGTGTGTGTGTGTGTGTGTGTGTGTGTGTGTGTGTGTGTGTGTGTGTGTGTGTGTCTGGCGCTCTGTGTATGAGTGGGTGAGAGAGGGGGAGAGAGAGAGAGTGAGAGGAGTATGTTTTATTCATTTCTCTCATTTAGTATCTCAGCCGGCACCTGTCCTAACATTTAGAATCTCGGCATTCACATTACTCGCTGATTTAGTTTAACTGCCCAATTTAATGGACATACACACAGGCAGGCATTCGAGCATGCACGCACTCACACACACGTACACACACACACACTATTTTTTGTCGACTAACTGTCTCAATGAACTGTTCTTGACTCGTTCAGGGTCAGGGCTGGAGCTTGTGTGGTCAATACCAGGGAAGTGGTTCTCTTTCCATCTTCCCTCTTTCTTTCCCCTCTGCTTTATTTATCTATCTTTTATTAATATCTACATTTATCTATCTATCTGTTTTCGTGTGTGTTTGTTATTGATGTTCATAAACGGAGATGGAGGGCTGAGGATAGCATACATTTTTCATCCTCCCCTGTCCTCCTGTGTGTTATAGCAATGGGTTTGGTGAATATAACTGAACAGCCATGGGCTAATACTGGAGAGGGTCCACACAGATGTGTAATATGTGGTTGTCAACCCCCCTCCTTTTCCTCTTTCTATCATCCCCCTTTCCTCCTCTTTCACCTCCCTCATCCTCCCTTCCTGCTCCTGTGTTCCACCATACACCCCTCCCCAACACACACACACACACACACACACCCTTAGGCAGGGATCACGTTACCCTAAAAGCTACAAAGTCAGACATGATGGCCTCTCACACACACACACACACACACACACACACACACACACACACACACACACACACATTTCCCCATCTGCTCCTGTCAAAGCTGATACGATGCCTCGTTTACTCTAAGAGGCAGCATGTTGCCAGAAAGTACAATTACTTTTATACTGTGTGAGAGTAGTTCAGTGGATTTATGCTCATTGTAGAAAACATTCAGGAGGACACTTGACTGTGTTTGTAATTAAATTAAATTTTAAGATTTAGAAGGACTAATAAGAAAACCTTACTAGTGGAATCCATTGCTTCATTTTACATTCATTTCAATTCCCTAAATAATAAACTATTTAATGAACCTTTTATTTGTAAGAAATAAATATATGTCTTACTAAATGGAAATTCTCTGAAATTAAATTTTCCGGAAAATACTTTCTGGACGGACCTCCGTGGCGGCTTAAAGGTTCACTGTGTAGGGTTTAGTGACATCTATTGGTGAAGTTGCAGATTGCAACAAACTCACCCATTCCTCTCCAAAAGTGTAATACTCCTCTCCTAAAAAGACGATTGATTCCTTTCCCATGCCAGTAGAGGAGCTTGCGGTGAGTCTGAACTGAGAAGCTCTCTCACCTTGATAGCTTGCATGGTATGAAAAACGTTGTAGGACATTTTTTACATTTTTGGAATAGGATGTAAAAAACAAGAAGTACACAAACATACATGGCTATTTACGTTTCAACATCTGGACGTTCAATACACGTCACTGATGTCGCGCCAGACAAGGTGCAGCATTAATGTCAATGACAAGTCAAAATACAGAATAAATCAGCGCTCTCACCTAGGTGTCATGTTTCCATCACTGCTGATCGGAGCGGGTGAAAACCTGTTTCTTCTGAAGAGTCATTTGACCCAGGAGTAAATGCCGATTGTATCCATTGCAGACAAAAGCTAGATGTTGCCCAGTGGAAAAGAGATTAAAAAGAGCCTATCATGGCCTTCAGGCAACTGTTCTCAGCTGCTGTAGAAACCTGGCGCTGCAACATATGGCGTACTTTGTGGAATATGGCCCCACTCCAATTCCGATGTAAAGGACTCACTCTAAGGTAATGAAAACACAACCAGGTGATTATACACTAATGAAAACATAATTATGAATAATCCCTCGAATAGATCGCCCATATTCCTACACACTGTAAACACAGAAGCTTCTGTGACCAGCGCTCAGAGTAGTTTATTTACAGTCATGTCGATTAAAGAGTCTGTACTTGTGCAAATTGACTTACAACAACTTGTATAACCTGTCCCCATTTGGTGGCTCTGGAAATCTAATAACTGCCCACAATTCTCTGACTGACGCCATCATTTTTCCAACCAGTATAACTTATATTGGCACAACATCAGACCTGTTTGAACTGTTGCAATACGAGGAGATGTGGGCAGTGATTCCGAGGTCTGGAACCAGGCTACGGTGCAGCACTCCAGGGATTTGTAGACCTGACGCGGTCTAAGAGAAATCCTTTAAAGTATTACAGTTAGGAGGGGAAAATGAAGCCTGCATGTCAGCACCATGGAACAGGAGACATGACTTTGTGCTGAATCTATATCAGTCATTTCCATTTAGCTAACTGACTCATTAGCTGACTGAATAATTAACGCACTGACTGACTTGACTGATTGACTGAACTCACGGTGATTATGTAACCTACTGTTGAACAGGATCACTTCTTCATTGGCTGTCTAACAAAAGACTAGCCGACGTGTGTGTTTATGTGTGTGTGTGTGTGTCTGTGTGTGCATTTGTGTGGTATGTGGATAACCTCCCAGTGGACGATGAGACTGCGGTTGGAGGCCTCTGGGTACCTGCATACAGAGATCTCTCTTACTATACACCCATTACTGGACAGTCATTAGTCTCTCTCTCTCGCTATCTAACACACACACACACACACACACACACACACACACACACACACACACACACACACACACACACACACACACACACACACACACACACACACACACACACACACACACACACACACACGGTATTAAGAGGAAAAGCACAGAGCGGCTCATTCATGATAGGTGGTTAGTGGTGGTGTGTGCTTATGTGTGTGTGAATATCTTAAGCTCTGTCATTAAAAAGCAAACAAATTTAGTTTATCTGGAAACTCCCTGCAGACTACATACACACACACACACACTCACAGACGCACATTAACAGACACACTGATGGGAGTGGGAATTTTCCCCTTACCACAAAGTGAACTGGTGGTTGAGGTGTTTTGGGAGACCAAGCGGGAGTGTGTTTACCTACTGTATGAGAGTTTGTACAACTGTAAAAAGGAATTTGGAGGGAGGAAAGAGGAGAGAGGAGAGGAGAGGAGAGTGTAAATGTGCCGGCCATGCATCATTACATTATTAATAGCCATGTCGGAATAAAAATGCTAACCTTGTCTGATCTAACGGACGGCTGAGTCTGCAAGCACCACACTCTCCTGTTGTGTGTGTGGTGGGGGACACTATGGACCACAATGAGGTCTTGTTTCCTTTTGTTAGGGCTGTGCAGGGTGAGCTGGTGCAGTCATTGTAACCCACACAGGTATAAATATCTGTGTGTGTGTGTGTGTGTGTGCGCACGCATGTACATGTGTGTGTGTTGGGGCGGTGTTTCCTGTGCAGAGCAGACCAGGAAGAGAGCACCAGTGTCCTGCCGAGAGGGGCATTGTTATCTACCTCCTAAAACACACACACACACACACACACACACACACACACACACACACACACAGTCTCCATGATTTCCGAGGACATTGCATTGACTTACATTCATTTCCTGTAGACTTAATCTAACCTTAACCAAAACTTCTCCTTACCAACCCTAACCCTATTCTTCACCGTAACATTCAACGATACACGTTACGAGGACTTGCTTTTTGTCCCCATAAGTCCCCATCATGTTACTGTGTAAACAGATTAAGGTCCCCACAATATGAGTAATACCTGGGTCACACACACACACAAATGCATCAACCCTCCCAGACAGAGCTGCCTGATCTGCGCACCGTCTGTGTCGCCAAGGCAACACACAGCACACGCCCAAACAACAACAAACACAGAGTGTTGCACCAGCATTGACAAAAACATCCCACCTCCCCATACACGCAATTAAAAATGTGCAGTATGACAACATACACGCTCATATGTGTGGTGGTTACGAAGCGGACCGTCCTTTCTTTGAGACATTTCTTTGTGTTTTGTTGTCGAGGGAGGAAGTGAAAAGCCAAACCACACACACAAACAAACACAGAGAAAGAGAGAGGCAATGCAGTCCTATGGAACTGCGGAGGTGTAATCTGTCAGACAGGAAGCTAGCGGGGTCAGAGGTCGCCAAGCACTAATCGATTAGCCGTCAGTTAGAGCCGCGCAGGAGAGGAGAGCACAGCTGAGGCCACCTCTTCTGCAGCGCGTGTGTGTTCACTGCTGAAGTGTTAAGGTTTTTGAGCGAGTGTGCGCCCATTAGGAATGTGCATTTGTGTTTATGCGTGCTCCGCGACGGCACTGTGTGGGTGCGTGTATCCCTCGGACTTATTGATCACAGAGAATTTCAACAGAATTTTTTGGTCTGACCCTCCGAGGTTAAATGCTGCTCTCTCCCTCTTCCTTCCGCTCTCTCCCCCTCGCGCATCTTTCTCTCCGAGCAGCGGGAGAACGGCAGAAACACTTGAACTCGGGTCACGCTGCGTAGGTGTTAGCCAGCGCAAGTGTCAAACCTGCCGCTATCATCTGGGTGTTTATTTAAAATGAAAAGCAGTTTCTGTGAATCTGCATTACTTCCCTCTGACCTGAGGCTTCGGCATAAATATAACCGGCCGTTCTTGGAGTATTTATAATTCACGCTTTTATGAGGAGCTGCCCCGAGAGCCAAAAGGTGGCGGCAACTCGGTGTGTTTGTTGCTTGTGCTGAAAGAGAGAAGAAGACAGACAGATAAAGAAATCCAGCCCAGAAGCAACATTTTGAGCCGCTCAGTGATTCCAACATGCACATAACAATTAGATTATGTCCGCCAATGTGAAGAAGCTGTTATTCTGAGGAAGACTTATATATGGAGAGAGAGATGTTGATATTCCTGTGACACCCCCATGTTGCTGCCAGTTTTCATCTTACAACTTTATGCTTGTGTTTTGAAGTTATTACATTTTCATTTGAAAACATCAATCATCAACTCTGCTGGGGAAGGGCCTGCGTCCACACTGATTCAGAGTTTTAGAGTCACTTTTAGAGTCAATGGAGAAGTGTGAAAGCGCTACTGGCCCCGTTTTAGTTCGAAAACTCTGAACGGTCTGAAACAGAGATGTTTTCAAACGATGACGTAGACACTCGCAAACGCTTGCTGATTGGGTCTTTTCGGTCTCAAAGTAGCCTTCGCTGATTCGTCAGGCTCCTGTCACATGACCCCCTTCAATAAGAACACAACCAACATTAGCAAGGTTGTAACATGGATGATAGTGTTGCAGACCCCGTTGTCTCCTCTAACAGCTGTTTACACACGCATGCCCAGTGTACTTGAGAGGTCATGTGATATGCATTCTCAGGTGTGTTAGTATGGACATGATTAAAAGTGATATGGAGCCAAAACACTTTTATTGACAGATCGTTTTGGTTTAAAGACACTAGTTGTATGGATGTAGCCTAAATCTTTAGTACTAAATACTTCTCTATGTTACTGTTAAGGCGTGAATCTACAGTCCACTATGGATCAACATTACGTTTTGCATGAAGTGTGGACCATTTAGATGTGTTGTGTGAGTCTGTGTCTCCTGTGTCTGTGTCCCCATGTCTAATTATAAGTCCCTCACAGTCAGTGGGTCTCAGGGGAGGCTGGTAGGTGAGCATGAGAGAAAGACATCAGGGGATTAGTTTTTAGAAGGTTTAGAAGGTGACCACCTCATTATAAGACTACATGTTATAATGATTTGTGACGTATGGAGTGTGAGTATTAGTGTGTGTCTAAGTGTGTGTGTGTGTGCATGTGTGTGTGCTTTAATGATGCTCAGGATCTCTTCCCTTTGAGAGCAGGAGTGTTTGTTGTCTTCCTCCAGGGAACCGAGCTCATGACCTTTCACCTTCCTAACTACAACTAAACCGTCCCACCTAGGATTCCTCTGCTTTGAGTTATCAGCATCCTCCCCCCAACACACACACACACACACACACACACACACACACACACACACACACACACACACACACACACACAAAGAAACAATTTCTCTCATGACTTACGAGTGATTTTCAAACAATTGCAGGTTCTAACTGCAGCTGAAGATTTATCCCCATCAATGACTGTATGTTCATTGTGTGTGTGTGTGTGTGTGCGCGTGCGTGTGTGTGTGTCGGCTGTTAAGCAGTAACAGATAGCCTGAGTGTGCTGCGTGGCGATGCTGTCATTACCGTTGTGCTTCTCCGCTGATGTGTCACGGCTGATGTCACATGCTCAATTGGCCCCACCGACAGCCGCCATCACTCAGACTGTTTACTGCACTTTTACTACAGTTATCACTCACTCGCTGTCGCCACCGCTGCTTTGACAACCAGACGCCCCACGCTGCTGCTGAAATACACATACACACGCTGGAGTTGGGCTGCTTGTGCTCTTTGTCTTGCCCATCAACACACGGAAACACTCATTTAGGCAGGAGAGTGTTTTTTATCTCTGTGTGTGTGTGTGTGTGTGTGTGTGTGTGTGTGTGTGTTTAGGGTAGTTAGAGGAAGAGAGGGATGGTGGGATTGGGACCTAAAACAAAACATCTGTGGTTATATTTGGAGTTGCATTGTTTTTGACTTTGATTCCATTATTTTGTTGAGGTTCGTTTATACAATGTGTTGTTTAAGCGAGTAAGTGTGTGTGTGTGTCTGCACAGTTTCATGCATGTGTGCTCAGGATTGTGTATTTGAAAGAGTGTGAGTGAGCTTCCATGTTTATTAGAGGTGCACACGTGAGTTTGTATTCAGGCATTAATCAACTGCATGTACCTGTTTATGTATTTCCCCATATTGGTGTGTGTGTGCGCGTGTGTGTGTGTGTGTGTGTGTGTGTGTGTGTGTGTGTGTGTGTGTGTGTGTGTGTGTGTGTGTGTGTGTGTGTGTGTGTGTGTGTGTGTGTGTGTGTGTGTGTGTGTGTGTGTGTGTGTGTGTGTGTGTGTGAGAATCTAGGTTATGCTTCTTATTTCCACATGATTAACTAACTCGCGTCCCTGAGACTGTTCCCTCCACCTCGGCCTATGCCTACCCATAAGGCCGTGTGTCAGTGGGGAGCGCTTGATTTATGCCGGTTGAATATGTAACGAGAGGCTGTAAATTCACCAGCCGGGGCTACATGCATCACTATTCTGCACTGTCGCAATTTAGGTGCCACCCGCATATCTGAGATGCTAATTGGTTAAATTACTGGGTTACTTCTGGAGATTTATTCCCAGCTAACGAGAGAGGTGCGAAGGGGACAGCGATGGGGGGGTGCAGGGGGGGGATAACTTGAGGGGCGGGGTAGGGGGAGGCAGGTCGGAAGAAGCACAGGAGGCTTGAAAAAGAGGGCTTGAATACAGAGTCAAGGGGGCAGGGTCGGAGGGATTCATGTGTTTCTGCGATCCAAGCTCAGACCATGAAAGTGAATCAGCTCAATAAAAATCTGAAATAATTTTATTATTTACACTTGTCCTTTCCCTAATGGGACTTGTCAAAATGTCCTATTAGTCAGAAAAGGTCTACAGGGGATGATTTAAAATGATAAATAATAGAAAATATTTTGAAGGCCAGTTTATGTCTTCCACTTGCCCTTGATTCTAAGTAGACTGGAGATGTGTCATTGTTCACTCTACTAACTGGGGTATGCGTGGACACGTGCCGTGCACGCAGCACGCATCATAAAATCATGATGGCAACTTGCAAGAAGTAGAGCTCCAAGGATGGGAAATAACTTATACATTCGAAGAAACAAGCATCGGGTTCACCTGCTTTTTTTTCCTATACACAGTGATTTCTTGCTTTTAAAATCGACTGCTAGCCAAACCACGAGTGAGGCCAAAGTGTCTGGATCGCCCCCTGGTGACAGGCAGCAGTATAGAACATAAACCCTGTCTCCTCCATGTGGGACCAAACATACCAGTCAACATACGCTACAAATATTTTTAAGAAGATGGTTTCTGTCATTTCAGGTACTTCCTATCACGCTGATGTTTGTTCAAGTGTCAATTATGCAGATAATTTTGGTTTTGATTAGTTATTCGATGCTCTAAAAACAGGGTGAAATGTCATGATTGACGGCTGAGACTGATTTGAGATTGGTGAAACATCAGCAGGACCTTGATAACGCACTATTTATCCTCCGATAGCTACTGCGCAGATTCTACAAGATGGCAGCGTTTGTATCTGGGATATTTTGGCCAAATAGCATAACAATGTATTTGTTTGCTAGGTCGACACAGCACAACTGTGAGTGTTTCTATCCACCTGATGAATGTAAATCCAGTGACCACTCTGCTTTCAGCTCAGTTTTGGTCTCTACCAGCTCCTGAGGAAAATATGTGTCTTCTCGGCTATTTTAGAAGGCAATGACAAAAAAGCATTAGTAGTATAAAATAGCTATTTAGGTCGGACAACTTGTTGACAGCTGTGAACCTGCTCCTCTTTTATTTATCTCCAAGCACTTGTGCCTGATGACAATGAGGCAAAAAAAACAAAGTGGGAATGTACTGATATGAAAATGTTGTGACTCGCAGCGGAGAAATGAAACTGGCATCAGACATAAGTTTTGCAAGGCAATTCTTTTGTCTGCTTCAGGGAGGATGGTAGATAATTATTGACGCAAATTAGCTTATGCAGGCTACACAAACACACACACACACATACACCCGAACAACAATATATATCTTTTCGTTCCCTCCCTGTGGGTTCCGTCTCCATCTCTCCCTCTCCCGCTCCACCATCTGTCTGCACCGGGTGCCAGCCGGTAATTAGTCCTTGTAAAGTCAGTAGTGAGGAGGAGTCCCTGTGTTTGGATACTGCTGTCTAGTCGAACACCAGGGGAGGAGGGTGCGGGTGCTAACAGCCCGTGTTTTATCTGTCAAGTTTGCCGCTGTTATGCAACACAAGGTTCAGGTTAAATCTCAGGAGAGGCAGCGAGAGTGCTGCGACTTTATTTATCCATTTGTTTGCCGCAGCCACACATAAAGGACGAGCGGGAGGGTTTAATTTCTTTAATTTATTTGTTTATTGTATGCTAATGCCCGTGTTTGAACATCTTGTCCATGAGGCGAAGCTGTTTATTTATGTCCTGTTTGTATTCTGCTACAATGTGTTGGCGTGAAAACCGAACAGACTTGTTTTTTATGTGCTTTTAGGGCCACTTAAGATGTAAGATAGCATCTGACAGTACAGAGAAAACAGCTGTTCTGCTTGCAGGGACTGAGCAGGTTAACACAACGCTGATGGGAAATTACACACTACGTGACTCTGGAGTGCACACTGTCTGATTTTGACACTATATCCACATTACGGATGTATTTTGAAGAGGTTGTTGCAGGATTGATAATAACGGTGGTTTACCAGTTTTGTTTTGTAATTGAAATGAAAGAGTCCTACTTATACACAGGTATGTAATCATTGGTTGATTACCTCTGCCAAGGAGGTCATGTTTTCATCATTGTTTCTTTGATAGTAGCAGGATTGAGCAAAAGCTACTGAGCCGATTTCCATGAAACCTGATGTCAGGGTGTGTTATCAGTTGAGAAAGAACTCATTAAATTCTGGTGCAGATTCAGATAAGGATTTGTTTTTCTTTCTTTCTTTAACTTTCCTCAACATTTTCCTTGATTTCTCAAATAATAATTAATGAAAAAAAAAAACTGATTTTACAGAATAACTGTGCGGTTTTATTTTTGACCTATTATACTTCTGATTGTGCCTGAACACAGTTTTACAAAGCAAGCTTGTTTCCTGCCATGTTCACTTGTACATCAGTGATTTTTATACTTTGGATAAATAGAGAGGGATTTGTCTAATATGATGTGTCCTCTAATCTCAACTGTGAAGTTTATGGATAAAATGTGACCAAGGATTCGATGCTAAATGGAATTGAAGATTTGGACGAGACAGAAATTCTTATTAATTCTGAAACAGGCAGAGAGAAGAGAGCGGTGTGGTCTTTACTTTGGCATCCTTAAACTCAGGGGGCCTTCACTTGATACCACAGAGTTAGAATAACATTTATTAATAGGACTGTTGTTACTGGTGTTTGGAAAGAGGGCTCACACACACACACACACACACACACACACACACACACACACACACACACACACACACACACACACACACACAACGAAGAAAAGCCCCCTAAGTAGAGCTGGAATGGGAACAAAGAGTTTGTATTTACTGTAGGCTCAGGTGACAATACATGACAAACTGAAATAGACTGGGTGGTGGTCTACAGTTTGTGTGTGTGTGTGTTCTTCCATATATTTGTGCTCCAGCTTGTGAGCATTTTGCGTGTGTTTGTCACGGGTAACACCCTGGGCAGCTCTCGCCCCACAGATGAGATTTCCATCCGAACAGGAAGTGGATTGCTGCCACTTCCTGTGCTGGACACGGCCGGTCCATAAACACTCTTTCATCAGGCGCACACACACATACATATACGTATACACACACACACACACACACACACACACACACACACACACACACACATATCTGTTGAGTCTGAATGGACGATGGGCTTATTTTTTTACAGAGATGATTTATATCAACACATGCACCTTTTATGTCTGTGTATACGCTGTATGTGTAAATCCAACATGACATGATCTGACTTCCACGACGCTCAGACAATAGGAGGAGGCGAGTTCAGACTGATATTCGTACCTTTTCACAGTCTGGACTTTTGGCCTCTCCCCTCTCGGCTCTGTCTAATCTCTGCTTCCTCTGTTTAATAGACGATGTAAATCAGTTTTTCTATTTTATCTATTTGACGTGAGCATTCATAGGTTGCGAGTTGTGTCCAGTGCGAGCTTGGCAGGCGGTGCCGACAGGGTGTGTGAGTTACTGTTGTTGCTTTTTATAATTAGTTCAGGAAGCTTCGACAATCATCTGTCAGTAAAGAGAGGCGGTGTCAATCTCCGTCTGACAATAGCAGGAAAGACACACACACACACACACACACACACACACACACACACACACACACACACACACACACACACACACACACACACAGCTCTGCATTCCACCACATTCCACCCTTGTGAATACAGTACAGACTTGTGTTTACTTGTGTATCTTACATGAACACTTTGCCCACACTCTGCAGACAGGCAGATTCCTTATGCACTTAAAGTGAAAAGCTGTGGATGCTGCACAGCGAAGGTTGTAGCCTCTTTTCTCAGATCAAATTAAATTTTAATGATGCCCACAGAGAAACTCCGTCGCTGCAGCAGCAAACAGTGACGGGCCCCAACAGTCAAATAGTGTACAGTCAAATATCCTATAAGGAAATATAGCCATACACAAACACATTTAGGATGTAAGATGGAGTGGCAGCACACTTGTGGCATTGTTAGGTTATGAGGGTAATGAAGAATAGGAACAGTAGAGTTTATTATGAGATTGTTATAATATGATTACAGGGTATAAATGACAGAGAAAGCTCCAGACTGTCCTGCTCAAAAACTGCAGCCAGTCACTAATCATCTCTTCAGTTTTTTTTTTAAAGACGTCAGACATATTGTGTTGAAGTCAAAAACTTCTAACCTCTAAGTAAAAAAAAACAAAAAACACAGATGCATCATGAATTTGAATGAAAACACTCTGGTGTCTGAGCTTTCAAAATAGAAAGATTGAAAGATGTATAAAATAAATGATCAAAACATGTATTTAAGAAGTGAAATTAAACAATGAATTTAAATAAATCATTGTCAAAACAAATGCAACACAGTTTAGCAGCATGAGGAATCTAAAAGATCCTGAATGGATTTAGTGAATATAAATTAGAGGCTGACCGATATGGATCTTTGCGGGTCGATGCCGATAACCCTAACCCCACTGAAATATCAGCCACTATATACATACAAATTCAATAAGTTGCAATGATTCCTCAGATTTTCGTTATCAAACCCTTGAAACATTTTTTTTTTACAGTTTAACCATAAACTTTATTTACAATAATTATAACTGAAAAGAAAAAATACATAGAAAATAAGCATTAATGCATACATGCACATCTTTTCTGCATTATTTATTCTGTAAAATATGTATATGTACAGTATATATATATATATATATATATTTCCTATCAGTAACATAAACACAGATACTGATGTGAAAGGCTCTAATATAAGTATATGTACATGTATAATGCATCATATTTCAACAGCTCATGAGCGTTGTATTAAATGTTTATCTCAGCAGTTTACTCATTTTACTGAGGCAGATATTAAATGTATAGAATCTGCCAACTTGTTCTCCTCCATCGCATCTTTTCTCTCCAAGTTTCTTTCTCCCTTCAGGCCAAAACTCCTGCATTTAGTCAGTAAACTGTAAATGTGTTTTTAGAAACAGTTTTACGGCGCCCCCATGCTGTGTTTACGACTCCTCTCACCCAGGAGGAGAAAGGCCGAACCTGCCCCAGTTAGGAGTGAGGCCACAAACGTGATCCAGGCGAATCCCTCTGAACTTCACTGAGTCACTCCTCCTCCTCTTTGGTCCTTTTATGTCTCCCCTATGATCCAGGCTCCCCTCAAACTCCTCCACCCGGGGCTTCATACTTTCTCCTCACATCCCTTTATCGCCTCCTTATCTTCCACCATTCTTAATGTCTTGCCTCAAGAGTTAACTCCCACTTCCCCTCCCCTCTTTTCTCACCTCCCATTCGCGTCTCCTGCTCTTGTCCTCTACCCTCAACCCCCCCATTTTAGCCTCTTCTCCTCCTTTCCACATCACGCTCCTCAAATTATGTCCATACTGTTTTTACTCCAGAAATGTGTCAGTGTGCATGTGAACAGATACATATAAATGTATCATGCATGTGTGTTTGTCTGTATGGGCGGTCGTAGGTGTGTGTGTGTGTGTGTGTGTGTGTGTGTGTGTGTGTGTGTGTGTGTGTGTGTGTGTGTGTGTGTGTGTGTGTGTGTGTGTGTGTGTGTAAAGGTGTTCAACTCATTTCCTCAGGGAATTCAGCATCCTCAGATTCTCCTGAACAGCTTCGAACCCTCCTCCTCCTCCTTCTCCTCCTCCTCCTCCTCCTCTATATCTCTCCTCACCCTGCCACCTCCCTCTCCCTCCCTCACATTAATTCAGCGAGGTACTAAATATTTCTTTTAGTAGAAAAAGCGATTTCTCTTGCGTGGCTTGCTGGGGCGGCCACTGCGCTCGCCAGCACTTTCAGCCTCTTCACACATACCTCACCCCTCACCCCTGCACACATGGGAAGTGCTTTTTTTATGGACTAGCCAGAATTATAAATGTTCAGCTGTGTTTATGGCTTATTAGGCAGTTACAGGAAGGAGGGGAGCATGTGTTTTATTGGCTTAATTGGGAAAGAACAGCTTCCTTGCTGCATTAGCACTATTTTCCTCTCATCAACGGCCTTGGCTTGCGAGCTGGCTCTCTGCGCAGTCAAAGGTTCCCTCGCTGTGCCATTCTTTCTGCTGAGGATGAGGAAAGGGCTTTTTCTCTGCTGGTGGGGGTTTGTGTGTGCATGTGTGGCAGGTAAAGGAAGGTGTGAGTTTGAGTGTGAGGCTAAACAACTGAGTAAAGTTGTCACTGTCGTGGCAATGTGAGGAAAATGGGTACGGTTGTTGTTTTCTAAAGGTTAAGAGTGTAAGCATGTGTGCATTCGTGTGTGGTTGCGAGCAGGCCTGCGTCCCGCTACTTGACAGTGACGCTGTTTCTTTCATTAGTCAAGAAGAGAGACGATCCTGGATACTCCTTTGAGTCTGACAACACAGACTGGTCTTGTAATGTGTTTTATCTTTTTTTTCCCATCCCTCCTCACACCACTCCATCCCTCCCCAAGTCCTTTAATTCCTCCCCCCCTCTCTCACCGCCCTCCCTCCCTCTCCGCCGCGTGTTGCACTCTGCCGCTCCCCCAGTGTCTGAGGTGGAGACTAAACAGCCAAGTTATTTATTGTGATGTTTTTCGTGGCCGCCTGGTTTAAATAACAGTTTGGTCTCTCTGCAATCCTCTCTCTCATCTCTCTGCCTTTATTCTCTCTCCTTCGCTGCTCGCTCTGTCTTTCTCCTGCTCTCTTCTTCTTCTTTCTACCCCGTCTCCCCACACACACACACACACACACACACACGCACACACACACACACACACACACACACACACACACACACACACACACACACACACACACACACACCCCTCCTCCCATCATGCTCTGGATAATGGTACATTGTTAACGGGCTGTCTATTGTTTGTGTTGTGTTCCTGGCTAAGTGGAGGGTGAATAGTTTTTAGATGACAAACATGTAAGCTCGCTGCCAGCCATTCTGATCTGCTGGGCTGGAGCTAGTTAT
Organism: Verasper variegatus; assembly: GCA_026259375.1. Classification (NCBI taxonomy): domain Eukaryota; kingdom Metazoa; phylum Chordata; class Actinopteri; order Pleuronectiformes; family Pleuronectidae; genus Verasper; species Verasper variegatus. The sequence continues at coordinate 8,644,248 of CM048051.1, forward strand.
ACACAGAGCCGTCTGAAGCCCGCTCACCCTCAGCGACTGGAGATTTACAGTGGTAACACAATGGTGTCACAGCAATAGATGTGTGTGAGTGTGTGACAGATGTGTGTGTGTCTCTTATTGCCATTTAAGATTTAGATTTTCAGTTTGCAGATGAATAGAACTCTTGTAACTCTTGTGTCATCACAGAAAGTGTTTAAATAATACTTTATCGGTATATATGGTTGTACATAGTATAGAACTTCAAACCAACATATAGCTCGTTGCGTCAGAATAAACATAAGAATATGGATAAAATGCCATGATTAATGTAATATAAGAAGGACAATAAAATACTTTATAATGATAATGAAATATCATAAAACTGAGAAGTAAATAGTGTTGCATAAGATTGAAAATAAGAACATAAAAACAAATGAAGAAAGTCATAGCATAGTCATTAAAGTATTCCTTTAAGTGAGCTGGCTTCCCTAACATATACATACAGTATACATTTATATACCCAGCACCAGATTTTCCCATCTTTAGCTTCTCTGTAGACTCAGATCTATCATAGCTGACTGATGCATGTATGAATGTATGTATATACCAACACACGCAGCATTTATGGCAGCAGCTCCATTGTAGATGTGATGGAGGGTGTGAAGCTGCATTTTAATGGATGATTATGTTTTATGTTTTCTCTACAATGACCCACACTGGCAGACCAATATTATTCACCATCGCACCCCCTCGCACGCACACGCACACTCACAC
>CM048051.1:8650000-8722500 GCA_026259375.1 Verasper variegatus
AGCTGTATTTATAAGACTAAAGGACCAGGTAGCATCTTTCTCTCTGTCTCCCACATTCTCCTGCCTCTTTTTCTTAATTTTCTCCCTTTGCTCTCACTTGCTCTATTTTAGATACTCATTTAAATGTCTAGTTCTATATTGTTGGCGATGCAGCCAGCGATTTTGTATGTTATGTATGTGAGCATGTGTGTGTGTGTGTGTGTGTGTGTGTGTGTGTGTGTGTGTGTGTGTGTGTGTGTGTGTGTGTGTGTGTGTGTGTGTGTGTGTGTGTATCTGTGTGTGTGTGTCTGTGTGTGTGTGTGTGTGTGTGTGTGTATCTGTGTGTGTTCCTGCATGCTAAGCGTTGTGCCAGATCAGGTAGTTTTGAATAGGACAGCAAAACCTGTCTCCTTCTTCCCCTTCATCTCTCTTTAACAAGTTCATTTATTCATGAGGGTGAACATACGCACACACACACAGACACACACACAAACACACCTTGGTTGGGTGGCAGGAGGATAGACTGTTGGCAGATGAAAGAGAGAGTTCCTGAGTCTGTCAGCACAGTGCACACACACACACACACACACACACACACACACACACACACACACACACGGAGGTGACACTCAAATTTAAAGTTTGTAGAAAAAAATGTGCTGCTTTGTTTTCAGATTTATAGATTTTAATTATTAAAAATTAAAAAAGGGAGAGAATAATAAGCATTAATTATTCATAAACAGCATGTTAATTGGTTATTGAATATTCAAAACAAAACAAGGCGATGAATATTCAGATGTATAAAGAGAGGATTAGAGAGCACAAATGAAGAAAAACATGCTCCTCTAATGAAGGGAAGGCAAAGGAAAGGAGAGGATAGGAAAGGATGTAATCAGTCTTTAAGGGAGGGGAATGATTAAGAGAAGAAAGAGGAGAAGTATAGGCAGAGGGGAGCGGAGGATGGGATGAGGGGAGGAGGGAGAGCAAACGAGTGAGAATGAATGAGGAGGGGAGGCGGCATCTTAGAGGAGGGGAAATGAGATGAGGAGAAAGTGACGTGAGGAGAGAAAAGAAAAAAAAGAAAAAACAGCAGAGAGTCGGGGGGGTGGTCTTTTGTGGTTTCACCATGATGGATGACAGTGTTGACTAAATGAGCTAAATTAGAAGCTTTTTTTCCTGCAACTCTGTTGAAATATTATTAACACACAGCAACTTTAGTGAAACATATGATTCAGCTGCACATAATGACCTTGGGTATTGATATGGGAAAAGAGGGAGCGGTGGTGTTTTTGTAGAGGAAGGGGGGGGGGGGGTGCACCACGTGGTCTGTTGCAATGCAGGTCCCTGTTATATTCTGTCATTAAAACATTAACTCCTCGAATGCCTGTATGTATACACCCTCCTCTACACACACACACACACACACACACACACACACACACAAACTTAATAGCTTTAATTATCTGGGCACGTGTCCAGTCTTGTAATTAGCTAATAACAGCAACATGGATGTGGTTAATTTGTGGTAGGAGGTGCTTGTGAATTAGAAAGCCAACGACACCATTACTGAGGAATAGCACAGCGAAGACCTACGGTGGCTCCAAGGGACAAATCACAAACGCGCGAGAGAGAGACAGAGAGCGAGAGAGAGAGAGCCAGAGCATTATTTCCACACAGACATTATTTCCAAACCACACAATCGAAATGGTTCCTCTGTCACTTGAACCAGTATCAAAAGTTGCAAAAAAGGGTTTGGTTAGGCCATCGAAAGGTTACAGATAAATCAAGCCCATTCACTCCACATTCTGTCCTGGGACACTTCTGGTCCAACCGCTCATCTCGTTTGTATGTGTTGTGTTGCATTTCTGGATTTGGGACATGCTTCCCTTAATGCTCTCCTTTCTCTCGTATGGTTTTTTGGTCCTCTCTGTAAAAAACACTGCTTTCTGAAACACAGCAATTGTATTTTTAACATCAAAAATGATTTGTATCAGCAGCACTGTATGTTGCTTGAACTCTGCCTTGAACATTTATCAGAGGAAATGTTGTGGATTTGGTTTATGTCCACTGTCTAATCATCCCTACTCCCTCTCTCCTCTCTTTCATGCCTCCTCCTGTTCTCCTGGTGCTGCTGTGTTATCTACAAAGGTAAGAGAACTGTGCTGCTTTGTTTTACAATTAATGTCTTTAAAAGAGCGATACATCATTTTAGCTTAATCTCTCATTACACATGAAAAGGGACGGATTATTTGAAGGGCCTGTCATCCCTCTTCTCTTCTTCCCTTCCCTTCTCTTCTCTTCATCCTCCACTCACCTCCTCCACTTAATTGGTGCCCCATCAACCCGTTAATCAAATTACTTCTGAACCAAAATTGACAGTTTTCATTAATTATAAAGGATTATTCTAATTGCAATTCAAATTTATTCATTTACAACAGACGGCGCTCAGTAATATTTCAGTGAATTAGCATATTAAATGGAGTGGTTCTTACATTAGTTATGGTAATGTATGCATATTTCCTTATTTGGGCCGGGTGAGCCATATGCGTGCCACACGGGCAGTTTATGTGTGTGTTTGTGTGGACTTGTGTGTGCGTGCATGCCCAGGTGAGGATCCTCGACAGTGTATAATTAGTTTGAGAAACCTCGAGTTAAATCCTCCAACCTCCCCCCCCCCCCCCCGTACATCTCCTTCACCTTCTCGTCTCCCGTCTCCTGACTCCTCGCACCTTGTTGCTTTCTCACTTCCTCCGATCTTTCTGCTTAGGTCACAAATTGACCTTTAGGTTGACGTCCTCCAAAAATAAACCTTCAAGAGCAAGTCCTCCACTCTGCTCTATACAGCTTTGGCTTCTGCTGATTGTTTGAAGTCAGAAGACTGTTAGTTTTTCCAATGCTTTATTTGTTATATTGAGTATAGAAATCAGCACCTGTGTCCGAAGAGACTCAAAGAAATGGTAGAACTGAGGAAAACAGATGAAAAGGGCTGAAGCAACCTGTAGCATCCATTCTATACTGTTTATCCTTTGAGGGTCGGGAGCCAGTCCCGGCTTGCATTGGGTGAGAGGCTGCCAGGTTAACAAACAACCATTCACACCTATGCAGTCAATTTATAGTCTCAGTCACTCTAACACAAATCTGTATTTCTTTGGACTGGCGAAAACACCTCGCAGACACGAAAACCCAGACCCAGCCCGGGATTTTAAACGGGGGAACCTTCTTGCTGTGCTAACCACATTACCACTGTGCCGCCGCGGCATTCAGTGGCAGTTAATGTTAAATGGGTCAGTCTGAGTGAACAGTCTGTGTCCGGATCACACTGGGGTTTTTAAATATTTCATCCAACCTAGATGTTGCTTAAATAAAACAGGACGGAGGACACACATAGTCCCCTGGTGATGTACACACACTGACGCTTAAACAAACTGACACGCATAATAAAACAAATGCTACATCTTTAACCTACAACATTCTCTGTATATGAGGAATCAACTGCACCTATAACGCACTTTTCTGGTTTCGCACTCAAATTGCTTTACAGTACAAGTCGCTGATTCTCACACACACACACACACACACACACACACACACACACACACACACACACACACACACACACACACACACACACACACACACACACACATTCAAATATCACCGCATCATGATGGCACCGGGGCAATAGGGTTCAGTATCTTGCCCAAGGTCACTTTGGTTGCAGACTGGAGGATCTGGGGGGGATCAAACCGCCGACGTTCTGGTTAGGGGACGACCCGCTCTACATCATGAGCCACAGCAAATGCACACAAGTACAGATACAAATACATTTGTACACACCACAGTTAGTGTGTAGCCTTCTGCTAGTTCTAAGGTTAAGGTTTGGGTTTAGGCAAGTGCAGCTTCTCAGCTAATGTTAGGAGACGATTGTGGTCAAGGTTAAAAGAAACCATCAGTAACCACTGGTAGAGGAGACAGGAAGTGAACAGCGGTGTCCAGTGGTCAAACCATTAGAGGTTTAGTGGCGTTATGACAATTTTTATGCTGATATATGAGCTTTGTATCTCTGTGATAGGAAAAGGAAAACAGAGGCTCTTTAAGTTTTTGAGAGGTAAGAGGAATAGAAAGGCTGAGCTTCAGATCAATTTGATGTGTGTGTGTGTGTGTGTACGGCTCAGCGCTAGCAATCCTTTAGCTGCCCCCCCTTCACTTACTCCCCCGCCTTGCCTCTCTCCCCGCTCTCTCTGTCCCTCCTTCCACCTCTTCTCTCCTTTTTTTCCCTCCTCCTCTCCTCCTCCCAAATCAATCTCTCATCTATAATTCAACAGTTTGCCTTCAACCTTTAAAATATACACCACAGCAATCTCCCCACCCCTCCCTTGAAGTCTGTCTAGCCCCTCATCTTTGCCCTCACCTCCTCACTGTTTCTCTGCCTCCTGTGACTGAGACCTCACATTGTGTTGAATCTTATCATGGGCTCTAACTGTAGAGTGGCATCACGGTGTCAAAGAGTCCAGGATAAGTTGTTAGTGGGGCCCAGTGCGGGTGTTCGGACCCCTCAAGCGTTGGCAGTATCCCAGTGTTGACGAGGTGGCCAAGTGGTTAAGGGGATGTGCTGCTAATCCATTGATCTGCACGTGTGCTGGTTCGAATTCTATCCTCATTGTGAACATTTCAGGATGCTCCCAGTTTGGGATCAATAAAGTTCCTCTAATATTAGTCTTTTAGATGATACATCATGTTGGTAGTTGAGCTCTCGTACGCAAACTGCTGCTGCGAAGTTAGTACACAACACTCAAGCCCATATTTGTGGGTAAACAAAGTTTGATAAGTCTCGGTTATGTTGACCAAGTCCAAAGTTTACCATTTTCACAGATGATTCAACTTCCACAGCTTAAAATAATGGATTAATCCCCAAAGTTTGTTGATCTAGCGCTTCGCTCCTTATGAATGTAAAACTAGCGATTGCCCGACCAATGAGAATTCAGTCAGACGACAGCATAAGAGCCAACCACTCGACCGATTGAATGTGAAAGTACAGCCCTACGTCTTTAAGTGAAGTCCTGCCAAGAAAGTTTGGTTTTCATACGTGTCTGTTTGTTTGTTTGTTTGTTTGTCTGTTAGTTAGCAGCATTACACAAAACCTACAAGATGGATTACCATGAAACTTGGTGGATAGATGTGGTCTGGGTCAGGAGAGAACCCATTAAAGTTTGGTGTGAGTTTGGATCAGGGGCAGATATTTTTTTCACTTTCTTTAACAGTGCAGGTTAGTAAGTAAGGCAATTGTTAGACATTTTCATTTATTTCTCAGAGAACTATGTGATTTTAAAAAATCTGACATATTTAATGGCTTGGTATCAATGTACAATTTGGAGCTGATCCAAATAAAGATCTGGATCTATTTGATTTCACACTTTTTCAATGGGGGAATAGATTTCCCCTGCTGTTGTATGGTAACAATTATAACCACAAACCTGCAACTACCACCAATGAGCAGCTGAGATACTGTCAATGCAGGAACATATCCTGCATTCTTGGGTTTAACATATATTTTACTGCTTTAGAAATAAAGCCAAATGAATGTGGGCGTGGATCCAGATCTGTCAGTTTCTTGGGAATTAATGAAAGGAATATTTTCTTTTGTATTTCTACTGTAAGAAGTAGACAATCATATGCAGGATTGTTGGGGCTTGGCGGTGTTAAGCGCTCTACTGAGTGCCAATCTAGTGGCTTGGGATGTTTGCAGATTTTCCAGGTTGCATAAGTTGCTTGTTTGTGTTGCAGGTCCAATGTTTACTCACCAATATGTGAAACATATGCAATGCACATAAAGTCTTTGGCTAAGTACAGTTTACTATTGCATGGATTCTGCTCTAGAAAATAGTTTTCACTTCTTCAGTGTGTTGGCGTTTAAATCACAGATCCAGATCTCTCGGTGAAACAGCTGCTGCTCATGGCCAACGGTTAATGATTGTGTGTCACTCTCAGCAACATTGTGCTGCCATGTCACAAACTGATGACATCCCTGTCACAGTTACATGTAACAATGATGTAATGACACTTGTACGGGTCCATACCTCTGCTGTACAAGTTATTAATACTCACTTCATCTTAGCCCTGGCAGACACAGACTTCATACATCCTGGCTATCACCACCCTGGCCTGCTCTGTCATTTAAATATCCAGCGATGACAACAATGACAGCATTAATAGTAATGATAGCAATATGAAGCTAAGCCCCCCCATCATCATCATCATTAGCATATCTCCAGGGACATGAGCTGTGATTGACAGCTAGCTGGGTGTGTTTTGGGCTGCGGCTCAACTATCAATTACCTCTATGCATATCAACCACCATTATGTAAAATAACTCCGCTTCGCTCGGCTCTGCTCAGTTCTCTTAAGTCTTGTTCCCTCGCATAACTCTTTTTCTCTCTCCCACGAATTTCCTCCCTCCCTCCCTCCGTCTCTTCCCTTCCTCCTCCACTGGCTTTTTTCTTTTGCTCGCACTTCATTTCGCTCTCTCTCCCCCTCCGTTACTCGCACTTTCTCCTCCGTGTCTCGACTTCTTATTCTCGGCACTCGTCTTCCACCACTCTCATGATACTGTTACTTTATGTATGCACGTGGATTTCTTCCCAGGTCCATTGTTTTATAATTTTTTTCTTTTGCAAATTACACCATACACTCACACACCCTCTTTCATTTATTTAATTTGCTGCTCTCTGCTCTCCGCACTGAATTCTGTAACGGCTGTTTGTGAGAATGCAAATGTCTGAGTTCGTCGCTCAGGACATTTTACTGGAACTTTTCCTACTGCCCCTCCGAGTAAAATGTCCGGAAAACATCCAATTGTGCCCATGGGATAATACAACAGGAAACTGTGCAGAAAATTCACAACAAGTGGATGTGTGTCGATGACGTTTCAAATACATACGCAAAATTGAAAAAACAATGTAAATATCTCAGGATGAAAAAGAGTTGTCACTACACGAAGAAGAAGACAATGAGATTCAAGAGCTTTTGGTGATAAGAGCCGACACCAGTTGATGTGCTGTAAACAACAACTCAGGAGAATTTATACTTCCTGTCCTGCCTCCTGCGCGCTGTACCCAGATGCCACCCCATCCCCTGGATGTTCCGGGGAGATTTTCCTGTTGTGAACGTGGACAATCTCCTTTTGTGTTCTTCATATGCGAAAGACAAACTTCCCCACCCAATTTTCTGGAGTTCATGTCAGAAAACAGCAATGTTACATATCTTGATTGCAAGGTATTGTTGTCCTTGGATCATATGATGGCTGTGAGGCTGTTTCTTTTAAAGCTGAATCATTAGTTAACTGACAGAGAATAATTGCCGTCAGTAATAAATAATTTTACAAGCTTAATTTCCAAATATTTGACAATTCCTTTACATTTCTTTACTGTCAAACATGACCAAGTTATGTTTCCCTTCAGTCTGGAGCCATCATACAGATTAGAGCTTTTTATTTTTTTTATTTTGGCAGTATCAGAATAGTTTCCAGGTTATGTAAGACTTGATAAAAGTCACACATTTTTTAACCAAGACTAAAGTGGATTTCCAGTCGTCTTTCCAAGTAAAATGAATTCATCCTCCTCCTCAGATTCCTCCTCATCTCACTGCTTCCTCCTGTTTTTTAAATCTCTCTGGTTTTTAAATCTTGTCAGAATACGAACTAGAAAATTCCTCAGTTTATCAGTTTATTCCTCAGAAGACTTCTGGTCTGTATCTAATGATCCCCACTGAACCTGCAATCTCACTAGTGTTATCTCTGCTGTAGTGCTTTTGAACAAGACACTAACCCCCCCCCGGCAGGAAGCAATAGATTATCACATTATTACTATTGTGATAAGAGCCGAATAGTATTCCACATCCTTGTTTTTCCTGCTGTTTGACTGCTTCAATCACAGGCGTGGGGCCCGGCAACGCTATCTGATGTCATAACACTGAACAATAACAAGAACTCAGTGTAAACAGGAAACAGGAAGTTGATGTCTGACAGATCAACAGACTGAGAGGGAAAGTCACTCTGCACATATCAGCTGGATTAGCTATTTGAAATGACAGATGAGAGGGAAAAGCGTGAAGCTGGTCACTAATGCTGTGATTATTGCAGTATTAATAAGAGGTATTTACAGTAAATATATTCAAGCATGTTGTTTGCAAAGAGTGCTGAGTGGTTCTGTGAAGCACGCCACCGCTAACAGATCGGTTGCAGGGCCGTGACGACAGGCACACGGGCGTAAGCAAGTCGTTTCACTTGCATGCACGCAGAGGAAAATCGTGAAAAAACATCATTCTGTCAGAAAGCTTTGCCAACACACTTGGCAGGCAGGTGAAATAAGACATCTAAAGAAAGCACGGAGACAGAGGCACTGATCTGTTGTTCCGTCTGTCTGCACTAACTGACTCGCTGCGATTCCTCCACCTGTCAGCAACAACTTTGCTTTGGAGAGATTTTTGTTGGGTTATTTTTTTTTATTTCGTTTTTTTGCTTCCAAGCATTGTTTTTCTTGGCTCTGTAAAACAGAAAGTCTTTAGGGAATAAAACGGACACAGGCACTCAGTCTTACACATCCACGCTAATTCACACACTCACACAAAGCTGGAATTCCCCCGGATGTCACCCTTGCCCTGTTGGCATTGTGACTGTTTAAATGACAGGAGAGCGCTCGAGACAAAACTCCCACAATCCTCTTTTCTTCATCCTCTCTCCACCATTTGTTTCTTCTTCGTATACACTCGCTCTGTCCCCCTCCTCATCCCCGCAGTGTTACTCTCTCTCTCTCCACATCCCAACGCCCCCTCCATCACATCGCTCTGTCACTTCCTGTCTCTCTCTCCAGGTCTGTGTTAGCCCAATATATTAAATATTAATGTCAGTTGTGCTCTGAGCCATAATTGCCATCTCAGCCTCTGAATAATGGATGTCACTGTGCTGTTCACTACTACACCATGGCTAACAGGCTACAAAAAAAAAACAGCATGCAGGGGTGGTTTGCTGCATTACTCTGGTTTAGAGGCTAAACAACACACAGCATCGTAGTGTGGCAACGGCAACAAATCATGTTTCTATACAACTTTACTGTAACAGCGAACACTGCACATGTTGGAAGTGATGTCATGGCTGGCTGGATTATGCTCAAAGGCAACTTATTTTGGTACGAATGAAAGAATCGTTAGATTTATTACCTGGAGCTAGAGGCTGCTTAGGGAGGATGGTGTGATGCCATGTTTGTGGTGTAGAAAGACGGTGGTCAAATCTAAATGTCAAATCTAAATGTCTGAAGTTACTGTGAACTTTTTAAACCGGGCCTTTGCCTTCCTTATATAAGTTACTATAAGTGTTGCTGGTTCAACTCAAACAGAACTGTTGCATTTCCTTTTTCTCTCATGTCTCCTGTCGGTATCTGTGATAAATGAAGCAACATATAGAAAAAGCAATCTTTGAAAAATGAAAAAAAGATAGAAGAAACAATAATAAGAAGCAATTATCTAAAAGCTTCTTTCCTCCTCCTTTGTCGCCTGCCATCTTTATTTTTTCATACGATTTTAACTTTCTATGATTCTGTCAGAAAGCTCTGCCAAGTCACTTGGCAGGCGGTTGCAATAAGACATCTAAAGAAAGCAGGGAGACGGAGAGGAGACAGAGAAGCACAGATCTGTTGTTCCGTTTGTCTGTCACTAACTGACTCCCTGCGCATTTTCCCACCTGTCAGCAACAACTCACCCGAGCGCCGTAGTGTGTGTGTGTGTGTGTGTGTGTGTGTGTGTGTGTGTGTGTGTGTGTGTTTGCTTGCAGCATGCAGGGCTGGTGTTGGGTCAGCTCTCTGAGTGCAGTACTTGCAATATAGCAAAGGTCAACAGCGCTGATATCACTTGAACATGATCGCGCCTCGGAGAGAGGGAGGGAGACGGAGGGGGAGAGGGGAGAGTGCTCCCCTCCCCCAGAGTCATTCAGGCTCTTATAATTGGCTGGTTTAATTGGAGGCCTCTTAATGACCAGCGACTGGGCCGGCCAATCAATTCACACCAGGTGCCTCGTGTGCATTTAGCTGCAAGGCTTTTTGTAGTAGAGTTGATTAGGCCAGATGGGGTCAAGTGACGGGGGAAGAAGGAACGCACACTGCACTGCATGGAAATGAAGAATATGTTCCGCTGGCATTCAGGGAGAGGAAACGTAGGAGTCGAGCAGTAGACACGGAAATATGAGAAATAATGAGCGAGATCATCAGCTCACCAGCGAAACAAGCCAATGATTGGCTGAAATGATTCGGTGTTTGAAGACACTGAGGGGGAAATGAATGGATGCATCAGATGATTTATGACGATGATTTAATGTTTAAATGTTCTCAGTGATGCAGCAGTAAAGATGAGACTTTCTTGTTCACCGATGGATGAGGTGGAAACTGTGTTTACAGGTTTCTGCGATTCAAGCAAGTAAAAGATACAAGTAAGATACAGGGTTCCAGTAAAGGCTGAGCAGAAGAAGCTCAATAGCTGATGTGGACAATGCTGATTTCAGTGATTTCGGTGTGCGTGTTGATTGTAGGGATGTACTATTACATATATTTCTCTCCTTGTACAGATTGTAATACTTCATCTCAGGGCATCTGCAGGTTTCTTTTTTTTATTTCGGTAACTGTCATGTAAATCAGGAGTAGGGAAGATTTTTCTGTCAAGGGTCATTTCAGTTTTTATAGAATTCTTTGGAGGCCACACTAAATTATTGATGTATATCATATATAACACCGACACTTGGCAAGGTGTCTGATGTCAGATGGTAGTGATGATGATGATGATGATGATCACGGCGATGGCCATCTGTGTGTTTGATTCGTTTCTTGCAGCTATTTGCCCAAACAAACCCTCACCTTTGGTCGAGCTGTGCATGATTTGCAAAGACAATAATCCCTCCCTCATATCAAACTCAGCAGTGATCCCACACACAGTTTGTTTTGTGTTAGTTCTGTTATTTCATCGCAGGCCTGAGTAAAAAATCCAAACAAGGTACACTGACTTCTCTTTTACATTTCTCTTGGAAAATAATGTCTATTTGTCTACTTTTCTTATTTGACGGTCACAATGATGCTTAAGTTTTAATAACATGTGCGTTTCCTTCATCCTAAAAATGACCTGAACAGGCATACAGCCAAAATGGACTGTCCTCTTGTATGTTAAGTCATTTTCTGTTAAAGAAAACAACAATTATTGAGTAGATATGAATTATTTTGTGGCCTGGAGGTTCCCCACCCTTGATAACAAGTAATTTTACATTTACAGAAATAATTCTACACTTTGTACTTTAATGTACACTTTTGTTAAACACTTCATAAATAAATTTAAATGCAGGACTTTTATTTGAGATACTAAGAGGATGTGAATTTTTTTTCCCCCAGCACTGCTTTAGTCTCTTCATATTTCAGGCAGATGAGCAGGGGAGTGTGTGATCCTCCCGGCCACCTCCTCTACACAGAGATATACAGGGGAGGGTCAGCTGAGGTGGTCATGTTAACGCTATGCTAGTGTTGTGAGAAGGACTAGACAGTGGGAGGTCAGCAGGGGTCACCGTTGCTGTCCTCTGCTGTGATAGGCTGTCACCCGGGGGTGAGGGGGTCAAGATAATTAGGCATGCAGAATCCCAGTGCTGGTGTTCTAACGAAGCCTGAGCTCGTTAACGCAGAGTTTTACACTCAGACCTGCCACTGGACTGTGCTGCACCATCACACACTTACCACACACTCACATGCACAGTGCATGCTCACACATACACACACATATATATACTGTAAGCGCACACCTCTGATTTGTTCTGGTGGTCCAGTTCAAGAGCTGTCATCTTATGAACAGAGGAGCACCAGGCTCAGCCACAAGAGAACGGAGGTGATGCATACTTGTGAAAAGTTCAGATTATTTAAGCACACAATTTTGTTAAATTAAGATGAAGATAGCACTCTGATTAAAGACGATATAAAGTAACTGGAGAGTGAATACCTCTGCCATAATGCTAACACCCTATTTCGCCGTGTTAAAGAAAGTGGAAAAATTCAATCTTCCTTGCATCATGCCTCATCCCGCCACAAAGTTTTCATGGAATCAGGCCAATAGCTTTTGAGTAATCCTGCTGACAGACATATTGAATTGAAAAGAAAGTTCATACAACTCTATAAAGAGAAAATGAGGTTGTTTATTTACAAGCAGGAGAAAGTCATGTCAAACTTTTTGTGCAGTGCAGAGACAGTATTATCTTGCAGTGGGCTTGTATTACATTATGACTTTTGTTGAATGGTAACACACAGATGTAACAAACATATGAACATGTGTGAGTCTGTGTTTTTTTTGTGTGATTTTGCCATGTTGGTCCTACCAGGCCGGCCAGCTGGCTCGCACCAAAACACAACCTGGATGTGTTTGTTTGCTGGCGATGGCCATCTGTGTGTTTGATTCGTTCTGTAGTAAAGATTCATGACATATGGTCCCGTTTAAAACAACCAATGTCAACATAGTTCCCCTTATTGAAAGAAATGACATCAGGGTTTAGCAGAAAGAAAACACTACCACCACATCCTGAAAGTTGTTTTTCAAACTGTTTCTCAATCATATCATGGAAAAAGTTCATGTTGAACAGAAAAGACAAAGGCAGCATAGTTGAAGTTGGGATTTACAAAAGGATATAACTGAAGGTGAAACCTAAGATTTTCTCTAACTTAAATCGCCTTCACAATTATAAAGGCGGCTTTCAGACATGCACTGAACTCTGCACTTTTTTTCCCCGAAAGGGGCTGTGAGAGAACGCAATCCGAGTCAGTTGCTCTTGACTTTTGTCTGGAACTTTCCTGCCAGACCCATACTGAAATGTTCGAGGGAGCCCATGTGAGAATGTAGCAGGAAAATATCCGGAAAAAATTCAAAACGAGCAAGCAAGCACTGACACAAAGCTTAAAATGTATCAGACGATTCCTGTGTCAATGTGCTGTAAACATGACACATGATTTCCACAGCATAAATGATACGTCATGTCCTGAATCCTGCTGCTCTACCCAAAGTCCAACTCTCATCTGATTGTTCTGGACATTTTTCTGTTGTTGTGAACACGTGTGACTCAGACAATTTCCTGCTGCGTTCTTCACATGTGAAAGACAAACGGAGAACTGGGTCCGTACATTTTCTGGTTTCATTTTGCTAGACTGTCCTGTTTTATTCGCCTTTGTCTGTGTTCATTTGGCTTCTCAAAGCAGTAAAAAAAAAAAACTGCCACCTATCCATGAGGAAATTCATTTTAAAATTCGAACAGTATGAAATATTCATTTCTGTGTCTGTATTTGGGGATCTGTCTGCAGTGAATGTTGGAGACTGGGCTTGAAATCACATTTCCTGAGGTGGTCTGATGTTAAAATGTTAACCTCAAATGTTACCTTCCCTCTCTGTTTCCATAGATTCTTCCTCAAGTTTTTCCTGAAGTGCAACCAGAACTGTTTAAAGAACGCGGGGAACCCACGGGACATGAGGAGGTTCCAGGTATGAACCACAATCCTTGTGATTCTATTCTTCTGTTTCGTTTGTCAAGCTTATCCCTCTTTCTCTTCCCCATAAGTCATAATAACACATAGCTTTATGGTTGCAGTAACACAAACAATGGAATGTGTGTGTGTGTGTGTGTGTGTTTCTGTGTAAGTAAATAAGCTATCAGTGCCTTCACAGGAAACATGAGTTCCTGACCCTGACTAGTCAGAACATAAATATACACACAAAAGCAGGGAGTTGGAGAAGTAAGAAAGAAAGAAAGAAAGAAAGAAAGAAAGAAAGAAAGGATGTGGGGTTGTGATTAAGATTTAGTGGGGTGCAGTCGTTATTATTTCCTCATCTTCACAGCCAGAATACAATCAGGAAGACACCACTTTAGTTGGAGTGGAGATGGTGGACGCCCAATAGATACTCATGGATTTATTACCAGGGAACACGTGTGTGAGAGTATGTGTGTGTGATATGTATTTCTGCTGGTGTGCACTCGTGTGTGTGTGTGTGTGTGTGTGTGTGTGTGTGTGTGTGTGTGTGTGTGTGTGTGAGAGACAGGACAGCGAGACAGAGTCGTACAGTAGCGAGTGTGTGACAGTATCTGTGCCTCTAATTGTGCAGCTCTATTGTAGTGGAACCAAAGAAGACAGCTCTGTTTCCCTGGGAGATAATTAAGGGCCGGACCCATCAGGAACTATTGAACAGAGGAGGATAGACACCACATACACACCCACACCCACACACACACACACACGCATGTACAGTCGCAGGGACAGTGTGTGTTGAGGCTGATGGTAATAGCTGTGATAACGGGTTACACTTAAAGAGCTTTTCACAGTTTCATGCTTTTAACTCCTCCTTACAATGATCCCAACTTTGTAATTACTCATTTTTGCTTTTCATTTCCCCCCCCTCACTTTGCTCTCTCTCGCTCTTTCTCTTGCTCTCCTCCTCCCCCCTTTTCCATTCTTACCTCTTTCTTCTTCCACTTCTACCTCCTCTCTTTCCTTTCTCCCCCAACCACCAATCTCCCTTTTTGACTAATCCCCATCCCCTGCTTCTGTCCAGGTGGTGGTATCGACCACGGTGAGCGTGGAGGGACATGTCCTGTCCGTGTCCGACAACATGTTTGTGCACAATAACTCCAAACATGGCCGACGGGCCCGCAGACTCGACCCCGTGGAAGGAACGCAGTCTTACCTAGACCACGGTAACACAAGAGAGTGTGTGTGTGTGTGTGTGTGTATACGTGTGTGTGTGTGTCCCCATGATTATGTGTGAGTGTGAGCAGCATGGCCACCAGATGGTTGATGGTTTAATCCTATCAGGTGATTCCTGCCCCTCCATCTGGCTAATCCAACTTACTACACACACACACACACACACACACACACACAATCACACAAACACACACACACTGGTCTAATGTAATTATGCTTCTTTTTCATAAATAAACCCAGACTAAGAGGTGTTGTTGTGTTTCAGCTGAATACTGATAATCACACACACACACACACACACACACAGACACACAGACACACAGACAAGTGTTGGTTTTTGACAGACAAGCTTTTATTGTTGTGATATTGAATTGAATAATATGAGCTTATTCAGACAATATTGAAGTGACATAAAGCCGAGTGTACCCAGTCTGTTAGAAATACCATGACACACACCCAACCTTCTGTTTGTGTGTTTTTATCCACGTCAAGTTATTATTTAAAAGGATCTGCGGTAATCTTGCATCAGTCTGTCTCACAGAGGCTGGAGATATTGCAGACTTTCTGGCGTTTAATGGAAACAAATGTTGTCCCACAACCGTGTTGTGGGTTTTACTCAACAACTGTTGAGTTCAAATGCATCTCAAATAGTATGTTAATTTGATTTTCTTTTACTCTCCCCCCTCTCCTCTCTAATCCTCCCCTTCGCCCTAGGAACAGCTCCTTGCATTAAAGCTATCAGCCCCAGTGAGGGTTGGACCACGGGGGGCGCTACAGTCATCATCATCGGAGACAACTTCTTTGATGGTCTCCAAGTCATTTTCGGTACCATGCTGGTTTGGAGCGAGGTGAGTTTGCCAGCAATCAGCATCCAGTCTCCGTGTTGTTTCAGCCCCTCGACTGTGTGCTTTTGCCCTCCGACCGTTGGAAGTAATTCAATATGAAAACGTACTTTTCCTCATGGTCAGGCTCTTAACTGTGTGTGTGTGTGTGTGTGTGTGTGTGTGTGTGTGTGTGTGTGTGTGTGTGTGTGTGTGTGTGTGTGTGTGTGTGTGTGTGTGTGTGTGTGTGTGTGTGTGTGTGTGTGTGGGTCTTAATGTTTGTCGAAACGAGGTTTGCCTCTCTAATGAGTCCCCACCAACAAGCAACTGCAGCCCCTCTCTCACCCACACTCCCTCTGTCTCTTTCTCTCTGGAATACTGATCCAATCAGCAGATTTTGATAGCCATCGGCTTAATGCTCGCAAAAACACACACTTACACACGCACACACACATACAGGGCTCACTATCATACTATCCCCCCCACGCCACTCCTCTACAGAATGTTTATTTGTCTTCTGACTCCACTCACCGTGTGCGCAGAGCGACCATGGCTCCTTTCCAACAACAACACTGTGTGTGTGTGTGTGTGTGTGTGTGTGTGTGTGTGTGTGTGTGTGTGTGTGTGTGTGTGTGTGTGTGTGTGTGTGTGTGTGTGTGTGTGTGTGTGTGTGTGTGTGTGTGTGTGTGTGTTAAGAGCTGAGGGGTTTGTTTACAGTGTTGAGAGCCACACTTACACACACTAACATGTGTACAGAGTCTCAGTTCAGTTCAGTTCAAACTGACTCAGCTCTCTTGGCGTTCCTCAGACTGGCTCCTAATGGACTTTGGCCAACCAAATTTTTCATTTGCACTCAACCTCATTATTGATTCCGAGGCGAGAAACAGTTTTGAAAAATCTTAGTGGAAAGTGATTGGTTATGTTTGCCAACTTTCTGTTCGTCTCTCTCTTCCTCCTACCTCCGCATATTTTGCCAAATACTAAAAAGTATTTTTGAGAAACATCCCTACAAATTTGATGCTAAATGGTTTGCCCCGAATAGCCCAACACAGAGATTAATTTCTTATTCATTATTATTAAGATTATGAGACACTTATTTTGACTATTGAGAAGATTAAATTGATTCAAATGTATTCTACCTTAGATATAGAAGTATGTAATCTCTAGCTAAAACGAAATTCAAATGCAGGAACTGTAAATCAAATTGGATGCAAACATGCACCAAATCCAAATGTAAATACAGCTCAGCAAGCGATGCCTGTCACCACATTAACAAGTGCAAATGCAATAATCTCAACCCACAACCTTAAATAAACTTATGAGTGGAGCTCCAGGAAGCACGTTTACGCAAAAGCATCCTTAAAGATTATCACATATTGCAGTGATCAAAACTGGATCCAAAGTGAGATTCAAAGTTAAAGAGGTGTTTTAATACAACATAATTCAACAAAATCCCATCAAAACTTAAGATGGAGGTGTATTTCTGATGTGTGTTTGTGTTCACTGACTCTTGGTCGCCACGTTCTTCCTGCAGTTGATCACGCCGCATGCCATCCGGGTGCAGACGCCTCCCAGACACATTCCCGGGGTCGTCGAGGTCACTCTGTCTTACAAATCGAAACAGTTCTGCAAGGGCACACCAGGAAGGTTCATTTATACAGGTATGTCCACTGTACACACACACACTCACAAACACACCTACACACACTCTCAAACGCACACTCAAATGGTAAAAGCACACACATATGTGCACTCTTTTTTCTTCTTGTTTCTCAAGAGCAGGTTTCATTTTTCATTGTTTGTGAAATGTTTGTTTGCATATGTAATAGCCTTCTCCTGTGTGTGTGTGTGTGTGTGTGTGTGTGTGTGTATGTAGCATCCATGAGTTGCAGTTCACTCTCAGGCCAGACAGTGTTGAACTAATGACTGCAGATTAGTCACCATTAACAACCCACACTCGTTAGAATGTTGCCATAATCAGAGGCTCGTTAAAACCAGCTACAATTAAACAGTCTGCTCTTTATAGCGCTCCATACTGAAGTCATTAGTGAAATCATCCAGAACACCCAGTTTACTAACACACACACATGAACACACACACAAACACACACAAATACCCAATGTTGGAAAAGTGTGTCTGATTTCTGACCGGATCCTTGACTGTGACCGAGTATTTTCCTGCTAAATTCAGGAGAGGAGAGAAAGGACAAAAAGCGTTTGTGTGTGTGTGTGTTTGCTCATTTAATCCGCACATACACTACATGTGGAAATGGATTGAGGTGATGCGATGTCTGGTATTGATCTGGTCAACATGGCTCCATCACACCGTAATGATGACGGCATTCACAGAGAGAGAGAGAGAGACAGACAAATAAAACAGCTGCTCTATGAATTATTAGAGGTACGAGACATTTAATGACCTTGGTAATTAACCAAAGATAAAGATGAGGATTTAAGCCTGATCAATGATGATGAAAAAAAAAGAAACTTGGCATGAATAAATTGTCAGTTTTACAGTCAGTGTCAGGTTCGGGAAAGTTTTAATATTTCCTGTTGAGAACGCAGAAGGAAATGACAAGTTTTGTGTTTCAGCTACAGTCGTTCAGAATAAAGGAAAGGAAGTTTTAACATAAGCTGCTTCCACGACATGCACCCAAATTCAGACATTTTCCTGAAACTTTCTGGAGGGACTGTATGTGATAAGGCAATTCTCATGTCAGTTGCTTTAAATGAGATTGGAAAGATTTTTGCGATTGGGTTTTACGCCGGTGTGCTGTCACGAAAAACATGTGATCTTTACAGCAGAATTTATGTCAGGTCCTGCCTCCTGTACGCCTCAATGCTCCACACATTCAGCTGTTGTTGTGAACATGTCTGAGCCTCAGAATCTCCTGCTGCGTTCTTCATATGTGAAAGGCGAACTGGAAAATGTCCACACCCAATTTTTCTGACATTTTCAGGAGTTTGTGTCTGTAAATGGCAATAAAATCACCTTCAGCAACAGGTTACATACATAAATTCAATATTTACCATACGAAAATCGAAGAAGAAGACAATGGCTGACACGGCGAGGACGTACGGTACCTGAGCTCATTGCTAAGTGGTTTTGTGTAAAGTGCAGTCAAACAAAACAACATTTAGCACATTAAATAAGATCATTATGTTAAATGTTGAATCATTTTCTTTGTACAGACAAACATACTCTGCCTGAGTTCTTCCTTTAATATTCTTCAGTCAAAACTTTTTTGGTCTGACCCTGAGGCCAGCCGACTGGTAATTGGTCCGTCTGGCATCTAACTGCTTTTCCTATTGGGCGGCAGTGACCCCCTGTGACCTCGCGATTGGCTGATCGCTTCAACATGTGACCCAGGAAACACGATCCGTTACTGCGGTTGCCTGACCCCGCCTCAAGGTCGACTTGGTTCTGGAAGTCACTGGTGAAAGGTCGCTGGTGATGAAAGCTGATTGGCCGTTGTGGGTTCTTGGTGCTCTAGCTGTGGTTGCCTCTGGGTCTAAGGACGGAGCAATTAAACACGCTCATGAGCGCACACACGCGATTGTGCAACAACACACGCACACACAGATGTAAAGACACACAAAGCCACACTTGCTTAGAGTCATGTCTTACACAACTTACCACACACACTTTCAAACAGGGGCAGGAGTTGAAAGTAATTGTAAATCAGAGAGATATGAGGGAAAGATGGTGACTAGTCTGGTAAACAGATGGTCTATCACATAGTCTACACTCACACACACACACACACACACACACACACACACACACACACACACACACACACACACATGTACACACGCTGCGCCGTATGGCTGCTTCATCTGCCTATTGGGAAACATTAACATTCCCTGCATCACACACTCTATATAAACACACAATGTTACAAAGTGACAATCAATAGTTCGTCTCACACACAGAGACGTTACATACACACATGACCACACACACACACACTGACACACAGAGCCAGTTTATTTTTAGTGAACGCTAAATACGCCTCACAATATTTTGACTTTTCTCTCTTTTACGAGGAATTTAACTTTAAGTTCCCGACACAACGGGAGACACTGAAAGACTGAAGTACGGAGGGTGAGACAGACAGGAAGACAAAGGAAGAGAGAGACAAGTCACAAAAGAAAGACAAAACGAAAGGTGGACTTTTAAAACCAGATTGTAAAGTATTGATCCGCTCCTAAGTGGATCACACATATACCGACACACATATTCAGATACACACATGTACATACACACATATACAAACGCACGGAGAGTCACCAAGAGAAGAGGAGCTGGAGAAAAAGAGATCTCATCTCATAAGGGGAAGAATGAAGCAATAATTCAGTGGTATTGAACTGCTGGCTGGCCAGAGAATCGATCTCACCACACCTCCTCTCGCCTCCTCCTCCTCCCCTGCCTCCTCTTCTTCTCCTTTTACATCAGCCCTCTTCGTCCTTTCACCCACACGGCCTCTCTGTTTTTTTCCTCGTCCTCCCTTGCCCACCCTCTCCTGTCTTCTTTGCACTCTTTTGTTTAAAGGCTGCCAAATGATGACAAGAAAAATGTCACTGTTGTATAATAAATCTTAGACACACAGCTTCAACACAGACAATATTTTTTTCCCGATTTCGCCATGCCTCTTTCGCACACAACCCCCCCTCCGTCTGCTTTTCCTCTGTCTCCCTCCTCTCTTCACATTTTTATTGTGAAACAGGAGTGGAGGGTCCGTCCTCATGAAACTTCTATGAGTATTGATCCGCAGGCAGCACTGGCCTCTGAAAGGAAGAGCGAGGGCTGGAGGAGGAGTGATGGAAGAACGGAGGGTTGGATGAAAGTGGCAGAAGGTGTAGTTAAGAAAAGGGGGGGGGGGGTTAGCAGAACAGAGGGAGGCGTGAGGAGGGGGGGAGGTAAAGGAGAGCAGGAGGGGTTTATGCTGGGATGCTTTCATGGGGAGCAGGGTGGCAGAATGAGCTGAGATGAAACAGGTTCAGGCTTCATGTCACCAAATCCTCGGCTGACGTGTCCCTGTTGGTTGTTTTCCAACAGTGATGCATGCAGCTGTCATGAAACCTACATGGAATGGAACCTTATTTTTCCCTTTTGTTTGCGAGTCTTCACCGTGCATCCCTCAGGAAACTAGTGGTCTGAGACACATACCATGTGACCCCTGTATTTAAAACTTGTGACAATCTGTTCACAATGTGTTTCCTTAGCATTTTTTTGTATGTAACTCAGTGTTGTTGCTGCTGCCTTTCTTGGCCAGGACAAGCTTGAAAAAGAGCTCTCAGTGGGGAGTCCCTGGTGGAATACATAAATGTTCTTCATGATGTTAGCATGTAGCCCAAAGTACTCCAGACTCTCACAGGGTTGCTAGCCCGGGTTGTAAATTCTTACGGCTCTATTTTAACAGTCGAAGCACATGGTCTAAAGCACACGGAGAAAGTGCACTTGGCAATGCTCACTTGCACCATGGCAGATTTATATTATAGAGACAGATGATGTGGGCCCATCTATGTAAGGCTCAGATTGATAATCCACTCTTTAAATAGTGAAATGTTGCTACAATTGCTTAAAAGCAGCTTTCTTTGGTCACTTGCACAATTGCATGGCGCTGCCTCAAAAGACCAATGCGCCAGCCATTCGCTTGAACATCAGGTCGCCACTTATTAAACATACTACACTTTAAGACCGACACCCATGTGTGTAACATCCATTAGCTCAACATTGTTGGACATCCCTTTTTTGCCAGGTGTAAGATAATACCTCTTGTAATTTTTCAATACATAAAGTAAAAGACCACATTGCTTTTACCTCCTCAGCACAATGGGCAGTGGATGTTGAGATACTGTATATTCTGTGCTGGAGAGAATTTTTTCTGCTGATACTATTTCTGTTCCAGTGCGGAAAGAAATCATTTCAGAAACCCGACCTTTTGGCTCCAAAGTTAACACACATACAACAAATCTACACAAAGCCATCAACAACATGTTGTTCTATTAATAAAGGGTCCGTTGGAGACACTTAAGACCTTAGGGATCCAAACCACACAAAGTCATCCTGTTGTATACGTATACGTATACGTGTGTGTGTGTGTGTGTGTGTGTGTGTGTGTGTGTGTGTGTGTGTGTGTGTGTGTGTGTGTGTGTGTGTGTGTGTGTGTGTGTGTGTGTGTGTGTGTGTGTGTGTGTGTGTGTGTGTGTGTGTGTTATATTAGAGTTGGCATCGGTTAAATGTCTCCAGAGATGCAAACACTGTGGATCTGACACTGGCAGTTAATTCTGACAGTTGATACCCCACCGACTGTAAGGCAGCTGTTTTTGTCGTTTTGTTTTTCTCAACCATAACTGGGTTTATTTTTTTCTTTCTTTCTTTGGATGGTTTAACATATGCTCCCTTTCTCCTCTCCTCCTTCACTTACCTCTCCTCTCACCTGAATCTCTCCTCTCCTCTTCTGTTCTCTTCTCTTCTCTTCTCTTCTCTTGTGTTGATGCATTTATCACATGCGAATCATAAAATCATAATGTTAAGAAATATGTTTCCTTGGAGCAGGGGGAAAGTATTGTTCCTGACAGCTTCACATCTGGTATTTTTACAACTCACAATTTATGAACTTATGCTGCTAACAAATTATGTGGTTTCGGACACAACAGAAACCAGAAAATTGGGTGTGTGATGTGATAATAAAACAGACTTACATATAAAAACCACACACTCATGTGCTAAAAGAAACCCCAAAAAAACAGCACAGAGGACATTCAGCTGCAAGTAATTTATGAAAGCTGGATGTGGAAAGTACCAAATATCACTCCAGCTGCACACTTCACACACACACACACACACACACACACACACACACACACACACACACACACACACACACACTTGCACGCACGCACACACGCACACAAACACAGAAGTACAAACGCACACAACCTGTGCACCCCACACCTACATCTCTTTATCTCTTTTCTCTCCCTCTCTCTCTCTTACTCACACACACCTTAGGTTCAACAATAGGGTGAAGACACGTATAAATAAACACAGACACACACACACACACACACACACACACACACACACATAATACTCATCACTCTGACTGACGGAGCTTTCAGAGCTCGAGTTGATTGACGTGTTGATTGGATAAGGACTGTAGAAGAATGTAATTGCAACATTAAAGTGAACTCTAAACGTTCTTTAAAGCCCTTTAGATTATACCTGCACTATTATCATCATACTGATGCTTTTGACACCATTACTTACTCCAACGGGTCTCTCCATCTCTGAACATTTATATGTTGCATTAAACCATCACACGGATGCTCCCACCGATCCCTACTGTTAAACAGCAGCGCCTGAGTATGTCATTGTAGTTTCAGCGTGGAAGTCATTAAAATACTTTATATATTGTGTTGACTTTCATAATCCATAATGTTTCCAACAATCTTCAAACCCAGAGAAATCCCCAATTCCATTCAAGGTAGTGGGACGTTTCATTTTAGTCGACTTTTGATGATGCTGTGTCCATTCATTTGCCCGTCTCTGCTACAAAAAACACACTGCTAGCCAGTAAGCCAGTTAGTCGTCTGTCTTTATGGTCATGATTATTCATTGCAGTTTGCTGCATAACGTGAATAAAACATTGACCTCATCCATGAACATGATTTGAGTCAAGTCAGGTGTATAAGTGCAACTTGACTTAGACCAAGCTGTGTAGACTTTCTGCTGCCCTGAAGTCAATGGAGAGCTCGTTCCACCATTTGGGAGCGAGGACAGCAAACAGTCGTGATTTTGTTGAGTGGCTACGTGTCCCTTGCAGTGAGGGAGCAAGCCGATTGGCCGATGCAGAGCGGAGTGGACGGGCTGGGGTTTATACTTATTGTTAGAATTAAAATTGCATACTGCACATTTAATGGTAAACGATGTCCTGAGTTGCAGCCGGCGGTTGAGTGCTCTGGTTTAAGAGAATCTCCCCACAGGAGTTGTTGAAAGATGTGTTTTTCTCAAGATTCACAACACTTTTCCAGCAAGATTTCCTATTCACATCTTCTCATTCACAAACCCTCCTCTCTAAAACACAGGCTTCTGTCACCTCCTCGAGATCATGCTGAGAAGGTTCATTATTTTTCAACATGGAAAGGCCTAAACAAAATGTCACTAAATAGGACGTTATCCTTTCTCCTCATTCCTCAACCCACCAGTCCCTGCACCCCCCCTGCTGACTGGCGCAGATGTCGATGTTCTGTATCTGTTCATCATGTGTTCAAACTTACATTGAACACAAATAATATGTGTGAACTATCACATTTTAATACCTTTACTCTGCTTCAACATTAGTTTTCAAACTGTTGCTTAAAACAAGACTCTTGCGTCAGATATCTTGTATTCCAGCAGAAACTGTTGAGCCAGGGAGCCTGGTGATCTGGAAGCCTTTACTATTGTTGGTGGATTCATGTACACAATCATCAGCTTTAGCTTTCTGTTGTTTTGCATCAACTGTGTTTAGACAGACATGTTAGATTAAATATGAAATCCCACTGGGAAATCGGCATATTTTTTCAGTTTTTTTCTCCAAGGGGCAAGAGTCAGTTTTCTTTTTTCCCATCAACGCTACTGGTCAGTGTCTCCTTCCCCCAGTGCTGTATTTTACATTATATGACACTGTTGGGAATTGGTTGAAAACACCATTAAAGAGGTTAAGGGTGCAAAAACAAAGTTGAAGCTTCAAGAAAGAGCAGATGGTGGAATGGAAAATCTTACCACACATGTTTACCCTTCACTGAGGCAAAAAGGAGGGAGAAGCAAATAAGACACAACATCCTTTTTGTAACAGGAAGTGGGAAATATCTTCAAATGTGGCTTTAACCAATATCAGATAGCGTCCACCACAGCTAATGCCTTATTTTCCCATTTTAAAGAAAGTGAAAAATAAACATATCTATATACACATTTAGTATATCAAATGTTGCATATACTTGATTGTATCATAAACCAGCTTACTCTGGTACAGCTTATTTAGATTGTTATTAGTGATACAATCTACTCTGTTGGTTTTTACAAGAGGTGGTACTTTGGACACTGTCCATTTAAGGGGACAATAATGTCGACCGACGGCAGAAAAGTAGAATTCTTGAATTGTGACTTTCTTTGCTAGAACTTTTTACGTTGCATCCACCCCAGCATGATATCACCTCCGAACAGGCACCGTTTTCTAGACTTACTCAGGAAGTGCCTGTCTCATGAGATCTGTCTGTTCTAAACAATAAAGCACATTTCCGCTTCTGTTCTCTGCAGCACTGAATGAACCAACCATCGACTACGGTTTCCAGAGGCTTCAGAAAGTCATCCCGCGACACCCCGGGGACCCAGAGAGGCTGCCGAAGGTAACAAAAATAATTAATGTTCACCTTTTGCAAAAGAATCACAGTGAACTTGATGATGTTCACTGGGACACCTCAGGAGGACTGACTTACACTTACGGAGATCGAATCTGCAGCTGCTCAGTTGCATTGAGCTACACAGAGCTGCTCTGTTATCAAAGAACCAGCACGCAGACACATAAATTCAAAACAATTATGTGTTTATGTGTTCCGTGTGGGTTTTGTTTGTGTTATTTTTGAATTTCTCAGCCGAATATGTGTTTTCAAATCTCTGGTGGCTTGTGTTTTTACCTCTCTGTGAACTCTGCGTGTGTGTGAGCTGCTTAACCCTCGTTTGGAGGGTGAGTGTTTGAATTGTCTCCAGATCAGAAAGTCATATCTGATTATTTGTTTAACAGCTGGAGACCAAGCAGAGCGTTAAAAGGATCAGCAGATGTAAACAATTAGCACCAAAAGATGAGCTCGGCTTTGAAAACGAAATCCTGTCATGTTGATCTGTACATGCAGAGGAGACTCTTTCAAAGTGTGTGTGTGTGTGTGTGTGTGTGTGTGTCTGTGTGTCCTCAGTGCAGGCTCGCCACATTCACTTTAAACTTGGGTAAGAATCTGGGTGGGTGGGGTCACGACCTTTTCAAACAGCTGCTTTCGATTGGCTCCTCCTGCCCACTGGAGCTGATCCAGGATTGGCTGCCTCTGCTGTGACATCATCAAGGCATGGGCGCTGGTCACGATGCGATGATGTGGTGATGCTGCGATGTCATCGCGGCCGTGCCGACACCGTGGCTCCTGCACATGTGTTAGCAATCATTAGTAATGTAGATGCGCATTATCACCATGGGAACCGTGCTCAGCACATCACACACACTCCGCACCTCAAATGTGGCTGAAGTTCGTGGATTCATCGTCATAAACATTTATTGTTCTCACTTGTTTACAGTGGACGTTACTGTACATTACAACGTGTTTAGCCTCGGACGTTAATGGGCTTGTTGCTGTTTAAATGCTGGTAATAAAAAACTTAGAGTCAAGTTGTGAAACTGGACAAACACTCGGGGTTTGTGGCTTCGCTATAATGAGGAAAATTGGGTGTTTTAGACTGTAAGAACATTTGACTGTGTAAAGTTACACTATTTTTAGGACCAGTTACAAATGGTTACAACAGGGAATTTTTCAATCATAATTTTTGCAGATTAGGTAAGAAGTAGTTAATCAGTGTATGTGGTAAAGTTATTACGTCCATGTTGGCCGATTCAGCGAGTTCTCTTGCCAGTGTTCAGAGCCAGCACAGGAAGCCTGAGGGCTAAAACTATAAGACCTATTGTAATAATCAATGAATTTAATACTATTCTCACACTTCATTTATTACATTTTGGTTTGTGAAATAAAACTAAAACTGTGATGCCAAACTTTTAATGCCCAAACAAATATCTTGTTTTTTCCCGACCAGCCGAATGCAGATATTTTGTTTTTCGTAAAGTGTCCCATTGCAGATATAGTACCACCAAATATTTGGCATTTTTGATATTTCATTTATTGATTGATTGGTATGATAATTGGCACTTAATTGTTGGCCAGTGAAATCGTCATTTAACTGACCTTTTGCTGCAGATCATGTTTGTCTTTTACGTGTTTTTGAGCAGAGAGAAAGAGATTCAACATTTTGTTGCCACATGTGACTCATGAGAGTTTGCATCCTCTCACTAATCTGCAATTTAAATTTATTTCATTATTTTACTATAACCAGCATCATTAACCAGATCATTTGATTTCATAACCCTAACCAGAACATGACCTGTATTTGCCGCAGCCATGTTCTTTAACCATTAACATGGATCATGAGCCTATTATAAGCAACATGATCATCACACAAGATATTTTCAGGCAACTCTACAATGAGAACTATCAGGTTGCACTGAGAAGCTGGATGCACTGATCAGGTATCAGATCCAACCAAAGGACGACAGAGAGGTTAATCAGAGCCAAACATGGGGAAGGACTATTGATCTATAAACACAGCGACTTGTCACCGTCTTTTTTCATAGTGCACGAGATGAAAAACAAACTTTAACAGTTCAACTTCTAGAGGAAACCAAATCTCCTGAGAAACCACAAAAGACAATGAGTGACAAAGAATCCGGGAAAACAAATGTGTAAAGATATTTTCTCATAGCGATTAGTCTGAATTGGTCGCTCTCCCCAAGAACTGCACAGTGATCATCAAAGCACCTTCACCATATTTTGCATTTCTCAGAGATTAACAGAATCAAAACGGTACCAAAAATATCCCAGATCACTCACAGTTTTTAAAACGAGACTTTCACATAGAACTCAACACTGACTTAAACTTCTTCTGTTTAGAATTTGGTTCCTCTTACACATTTGTACTTGTACGTGTGTGTGTGTG
Source organism: Verasper variegatus (assembly GCA_026259375.1). Classification (NCBI taxonomy): domain Eukaryota; kingdom Metazoa; phylum Chordata; class Actinopteri; order Pleuronectiformes; family Pleuronectidae; genus Verasper; species Verasper variegatus. Next base: position 8,677,357 of record CM048051.1, read on the forward strand.
TGTGTGTGTGTGTGTGTGTGTGTGTGTGTGTGTGTGTGTGTGTGTGTGTGTGTGTGTGTGTGTGTGTGTGTGTGTGTGTGTGTGTGTGTGTGTGTGTGCATTGCTGGGTAATTCATCATTGTGCAGCCTAGTGGTTGATCGAACCGTGAGACTTTATTACTGCTGCCCACCAGCTGTGTGTGTGTGTGTCTGTGTTAATATGGGTGGGGGGGGTGATAGTTTTGTTTGGCGCCACACACACACACTTGCCTGCTCGTCAGGAGTATTGATCAGCCCTTATAATGAAGTTAACAGACAAGACAACAGGCTGACAACAGACAGACAGAAGGACTGACAGACAACAGACCGACAACAGTCATACAGACAGACAGACAAACAAACAGGCAGATGACTGACAGACAGACTGACAGACGGGGCAGTGGAGTGTATGAGAGGATTACCAGTGGACAGCCGATTCTATAATTGTTCAGTGAACATTCAGGGGATTTTGCTGGACACACACACACACACCAGTATTCAGCTGCCACTTTATGTCACAATGATCTCTTAAGCCTTCATCCAAGTGCACATACAGTTACTGTATAAAGTGATTTACACCATGATGCCTGAAAACTGTTTTCACTGTCCAGTTTAAACTATAACGGAACCCTTTGAGCAATGTGGGGCCGCTGTGCTGCCCCAGTTACACACTGTAAGACCAGTAGCTTCTCAGTACAGTCAAGAGTGAATATTGGTTCAGAATTGAATAATTCTGACTTTTGAATCTTGACAAATTCTTCAGGATCGTCAAAAATCTGAAAATGTTTGATAATAGAGAACCTATACAGCAGTTTTTATACTCTGGTCTAATCACCCGTGAGGAAAATCTGAAACGGAGAGAAGAAGAAGGAGCAGAAACGCGTCTGTGGCTGCACAAAGAAATCAATCACCCCTCTTGGTTTGCACTGCAGCAGAAGAATTAGGACAAAAACAGCCTTAAATAACAGTCAAGGTCTTCTCATTGTTTTAACTTAGTGAATAAAATGTGATGTCTTGGCACGAATTGCATTTCTGCCATTGTGTTTTTACAAGCATTTCCTGCCAGAGCTGAGCATCCTTTATTGTTATTAAACACTTCTGTGACTGTTGGAAGAGAGCATAACTGAAATGCATAGAATTAATAGTGTTGCCACTGGTGGCAATGTGACTGAAATATAATACATTTGATTAAAGTTAGAAAATGTGTTTACTTGACAAGAACAAGCTTCAGGTTTTAATCATTTGGAAAAAGCACTAGTTTGGCAGCATGAAAAAAAAATTTTATACATTAAAGAAATGATTGTATGTGGAAATGTCTTCATTCTGTGGTTTGGTTTGGTTCGGGTTGAGGTCAGGATGAGATCTGCTTACTGATCAGCTCTGGTAGTGAAGTGTCTTGGTTGGGAAGGTTGACCAGTATGTGTCACCACCGTCAGACTGGTGACATCCTTTGTGACTCACTCAGCCGGCATCGCTATGCGACTCATTTTGATGTCATGCATCACACTGAGGTCAGCACCAGCGTGTATGAGTAATCCTGGTGATGCATGAACACACATATACGTGAAACCATGAAACTCTCTTTCTCTCTTCACTCAATCAGCAGTGAGATTATTAGCACTGTGTGTGTGTGTGTGTGTGTGTGTGTGTGTGTGTGTGTGTGTGTGTGTGTGTGTGTGTGTGTGTGTGTGTGTGTGTGTGTGTGTGTGTGTGTGTGTGTGTGTGTGTGTGTGTGTGTGTGTGTGTGTGCGCACAAATCAATACTTTTAATTATGTGTGCATGTGTGTGATTGTGCCCCACATTCCTCCTTGCCCTCATGTTAAGTATGACATCATCCCTGTGCGAGGTGTGACCCTGCATGTACGGCATCCCTAATGGGACATTAGAAGCGGATCAAGGGGCTAATGTACCAGCATTAAGGAAGAATAAGTCGTGTGTGTCATGTCTGTGCCGCCCTGGCACACGCATGTTACACACACATCTGACCCCACAGATAGTCTGCTCAGCGTTTCCACTGGTCCTAATGCATATGACGTGTGTGTGTGTCCGTGTGTGTGTGATGTATGATTATCACATTAGAAATGGTCAGAACAGTAAAAGCACCTCCTGTTATTTTCTCTCTCTGCCGACAGATCTGTCTTTTCTTTCATGTTTCCCTATTTTTTCTGTGTCTGACTGTGTTTGTAAGAGTGAAAATGAAATGAGAGACAAGTGCCCGTCAGGCGTATACTCCATAAATATTTGACAGCAGACAAAGACGATGTAGGACGATCACATGAATCAAGGCAAACATTAGAGATTAAAGCTTTAAAATCATTTTTCGTTGCAGTAATTAAAGGAATCAAAGAAAGGATGCAAATCTGTGATTAAAAACAGAAGTGCTTCAAAGCCACTGTCATAATTCATCATCATCCACTGTAAACCCAGGAAGCAGGTGACTGATCTGCACGTCATCATGCAAACACATAGACATCAAGGATTTAACGCAAATAAGTTTACTGACAACACTTTATGTACCGGTGAAGACTGTGAATAAATGGACTCAAACAACTCTTTCTAAGGTTAAGAATAAACTGTTCCTCGCCGACTATTTGAATTAAAGCTTAAGTTTTATATATTTTATATCTAGCACAGATATTCTTGGGCATGTAAGAAAAGGGGAGAGAGAGAGAGTGGGTAAAACATGCTGTAACGGGACATGTTAGAACCAAGCCTGCGACTGCTTTAGGTCTCAATCGACCACCAGCTCACCTCGTGGTGCAGGTGTCCCACATAGTTCACCTAATGAATCTCAGGCAGATCATCCAGCTGTCCGATCTCAACAAGAAGCATTCAACACAGACTATAATCTGTAAATTGAAATCACCTTAGGATGTGGTTTGAGACTAATTCCTGCCAGATGTTGAAAAGATATAAATAGATCTGTCTCTCCATGATCGCACTAATCAGATGGGATCAGAGATGCATATTCATCGAGTGTATTGCGGTTTTCAAACACCTTTAGTCTCATTCATATCAACACAATGCAGCTGGAAGCAGGACATATTAAACAGCAGGTAATCTGGCGAACAATGCTTTCTTATTTACAGACGCAACCTGAGAGAGATTAATAAGGCGATGCGAGTAGCCGTGTGTCCAATTATGAAAGACGTAAACAGGCACAGTATTCAGAGTGCATTGATCCCGGCAGTCGCAGGCTTTGAGTGATGTCGTGTCTGCAGACCTGATAATGATGATGTTACCAGCGGATCATCTTTCCTTCCCGTTTATCAGCTACTGCCTTACAGGAACCGCTCGAACATCCAGGATCAGGTTTCTGTGAGTGTTAGTGTTATAGTGTTAGGGTTTGTGTGTGTGTGTGTGGGTGAGAGTGTGTGAGCTGCTTAGCTCAACAGCCTTATAATGAGAGGTTAACAGAGAGCCAGCCTGGCTGTAATAATGTGTAAAAGATTGAATTTAGCACCATGGACAGGCACACTAAAACTGCTGACTGGCTGTGTGACCTCACATTTCACCACACACACACACACACACTGATGGAGAGGCAATATGTTCCACCAGGCACAAACTCACAGGAGAGCGCACAGGCAGTCATCCATAAGTGTGTGTGTGTGTGTGCGTGCCACACAGTGCAGGTTAATACTGTGAAGCACAGAGTAATTTTCTCTCTGTCGCTGGGCGGCCTCACGCTGTGGAAACGACAACACATTAACTGTTAAACAAGACACCTTAGACCCCGGGGTGGGAGCCGAGCGAAAGAGGGAGAGATCGAGAGAGTGGGCGGGTGAGGAGGAAGAGAGGAGAAACAATAAAGAGACTGAGAAAAAAGAGAGAGAACTGTTGATGTGTTTGTGGGTTTGGGGAAATAAGTGAGACAATTCCCAATGTGGAGGCAAAGCCGGGGGAAGGGAGTGGTGGCGAGAGAGGTGAAAATGGATCGAGGGAGCAGAGGAGCAGGGGTGGAGAACAGACAGAGATGAGAAAATTGAGGGGGAAGATTAAAACATAACTTCCAGGAATAATTAATAACACTTTCCCTCACTGGAGGTGAATAAAAATGAAAGAACTGTCACAGTGGGGCACATCCAGGTCTTTTTGCGACTAAGTTCTTCACCTCTACCTCATTTTTTATGATAATAAAACACAACATAAGAAAATAAGAACTGTTGAAGGATTGTCACAGCAACAGAGCAGCTCAGGACCAAAACTGCCCACATGTGATCAGATACGAACAGCAATGCACAGGAGAAGATCCCACTGAGCACTCCAGATTTACTTCAGAGTATATTTTAAATACCTGTCACTTCGAGATGTCATGAAGACGCATTAAAAGCACTCGACTTGACAGCAGATTATTTCCCTTTAAAGGGAGTGAAGAGCAATTTGTTTATCATGAATAGATGGTGAAACGGATGTCGGTTGATGGCGTGTTGGTGGGGTGGGAATGAGAGGAAAGAGAGATTGCACATTTTTTAAATCGCTTTTGTGTCGTTCTCTGAAATCGGTCTGCATGTGTGTCTGAAAGCTGTATCTAACATATTGGTGAATTATAATTTAGATTTATTTTTCAAACTTCTGACCCCCAAGACGACATAAGAGGAAGAAAGCTACTTGTGTTTTGGGCATGAAAACTGAACTCTTTTTCTTTTCCGTCATTTGTTCTCAGGAGGTTATTCTGAAGAGAGCAGCCGACCTGGTGGAAGCCCTCTATGGTTTGCCCCATAACAACCAGGTAATGAGCAGATACATACACGAAAAGAGGACGGAGTGTGAAAGCATGTATGTGTTAGTTCTCCTTTCAATAATTATTCTTGGGTTTTTCCCGAATCCTGCAGGAGATCATCCTGAAGCGTGCGGCGGACATCGCAGAGGCTCTCTACAGCGTTCCCCGAGGACACTCCCAGCTCTCCGGCTCCACCCACAGCGGCATGATGGGGGTCAACTCTTTTGCAGGCCAGCTGTCCGTCAACGTCTCCGAACCTCAACAGGCCAATCAGGGTGAGACCTTGGATTGTTTATCATCATCCATTTGCTCAATCGCAGTGTGGCGACGTATTTACATGATATAAGGACCTTTATTAACACGATACATATAATTTGCACTGACAGTCCAGTGCAATCATGTTTTGAAATATTAAAATCGAAGGTCCTGATATATAAAATGCATTAATTGGGATGTGTTCTCAAGTAAGTTGTAATATGTTTCTTATATTTTTGTTCTTGTGCTATTTTGTGATTTTCTTATCTTGCCAAATAATCTTGGAGCTATTGTGAAATCCTGTGAAAACCTTTAGCTATTTGCTTAAAAAAGTTATAAAGTTGTCACTGTGCAGATGTTCCAGATATGTGTCGTGAATGACCTGTGTTCTCATCACTTTGACCGTCTTCCTCTCCGCCCTGTGTCCTGCAGGTTTCGTGCGCAGCAGCAGTAGTGTGTCCCCTCACGGTTATGTGCCTAGCTCCACGCCCCAGCAGACCAGCTACACCTCAGTCACCAGCACCATGAACGGCTACGCTAACAACACAGGCATGACAAACCTGGGAGGCTCACCCACTTTCCTCAACGGCTCTGCAGCCAACTCGCCTTATGCTAGTGAGTGTGCACATTCACCCCCCCGATATGCAAACATATACGTGAATGCACATCTTGAATACAGTTCCTACATTGTCGCAGAGAAGAACAAAACTTTGGTGTGCACATGCACATACAGAGACTAAAATGGACATAAAGTGAAAGTCTCAGATCTGTTGTGTGGAGATCCCCCCCCCCCCCCCCCCCCCCGGGGGTTTTCTGTCTCTGTGTCTTCAAAAACAATCACTAACTCCCAGCCCATAGATCCATTTTGTCCCGTCCGTCTCATCCCTTCTCCGCTTGCCGACTTTCATCTGACAGCCACACCTCTTTTCTCTCTGTTGGTTAATTGCATCTCTTTTCCATTTGGCAGAAAGCGAGAAAGAGAGATAGGATAATGGATGAAGACAGAGGGACGTTGTTTATTTGCTCAAATTTTTCACACTGATGATGACAATGCAGGTGGATGCGGATGTGGATGTTTGACTTGGGAGGAGTCGACTTAAGTGAAAACCTTCATGTGTCGCTTCTCATCAAATGCACTCAGTGCCTTATTTACATAATAAACCACACGGACAAAACTATGTGGGCATGCAAACATTACACCCACATCTGATAGTGGGACAATGGAGAGTGATCTGCTGTGGTGACAGCCTCTGCGACTCTTGGAGGGACAGATCTTTGATTGTGGCTCTGTGAGTTGTCGAACTATGCAAATCAAAAAAAAATCTTCCCACAAATGTTGGATGGGGTTGAGGTCAGGGATCAGTTAGTGCTGTAAACTTGTGTCTAAACCATAAACTGTATATAAAGATGGACGGCGCATCTCCACTTGCTCCCGTTGTACAAAAATGAAGCTAAAATACCCCAGATATCGGCACCACCATCTTGGAATTGTGCAGTAGCGATGGGGAGAAGGAGCCGTGGCATCGAGGTCCCACTGACACCCATGCATGACCAATCACAAAAGTCATTCTCAACATTTCACCCCTTAAAAATGAACACTTGTCCCATCCACTAACATGGAGAAGGTGAGGTTTATGAGCGATACTGCAGCCGGCCACCTTGGGATTATTTGTCATTCATTTTTATACACAGTCTATAGTTGAAACACATTCTCAGACAGGAGTGTCCTTATATTTGTGGACATATAGTATATTCTCACTAGAAGCGTGTAATGTGCGTCAGTGTGATATATATCAGGAATTTATGTCTCACATAAAGTGGAGAATTTCTTATGTATCTGATGAAATTATAAATTATTTTTCAATAAATTAAGAATGAAATAAATCATTTCTCATCTTTATTTTCACCATTCATCTTCAATCCATCCCTCTCGTCTTTATCCCACAACTCACCCTCTCTCCTTCACTTTATTCCCCTCCTCTCTCCCAATGTTCATTTGTCCCGCTCCAGTTGTCCCATCCAGTCCCACCATGGCCTCCTCCACCGGCCTCCCCTCCAACTGCTCCTCCTCTTCTGGCGTCTTCTCCTTCTCTCCGGCCAACATGGTGTCGGCGGCCGTTAAGCAGAAGTCGGCCTTTGCTCCGGTGGTCAGGCCCTCCTCCTCCCCTCCGCCCTCATGTACCAGCGCCAACGGCAACGGGCTCCAAGGTAATTTACCATGACAGCAGCCAGTCAGCCAGAGGATGCTTAAAGGGAGGGTTCCCCCATGGAAACTCATCCGTCACAATCCTCCCCGTTATGTTTCACATCCTCCTCTTCCTCTTCTCACATGACCTGATCAAATATGACCTAATATCACACAAGTTAGGAATTCATCTTTTTGACTTTGTGATCCTCTGCTTTTGCCACTATTCGATTCATATTTGTGTTATTTAGTGAAATGCCTCAACAGTTATTGAATAGACATCCATGACATTTTCTACATGCATTCACATCCTCCTCACAATGCAATGTAAAGAGGAGTCAGAGTTGCGACATCCTCTCGGACTAATGCGCGATCATACTTTGAACCATTGACATCTTAAACCAGTGTTGATAGTCATAGACGACACACTGCTCAGTGTCAAGGTTTTGCACTGAAATGCCCAATCCTCACCTTAACCTTTTCCCCACATCATTACACAAGAGCATCACGTTGCATTGACATTCAATACTTGTGACTGTTTCAGTATTTTTTTGGAAAGACATGATTATTTGCCTATTTAATAACATTTTAGGCTTTTTGTATCCACTTTCTTTTTGTATTGCTTCACCTTTTGGATGAACCAAATTTTTTTCTCTCCTCTCTTCTGTTTTCCTTCTCTATCTTGTAACCCTTCCTCTTGTTACTCCTCTGAACTTCCACCCTTCCCTTGTCATGTCTCGGTCCCCGTCTCTCTCTACCAGATCAGACATTTGTGGACTCTAGCAAGTACTCAACAGCCAGCTCTCTACAAGGCCTGGCCTTCACCTGAAGTATGTTCCTCAGCTCTTTCTTCGGTCCTCTCTGTTAACCACTCACATTTGCTCCTTCCGTTAAACTGACCAATTCATTTAAGACTTTAAACGTTTCATAACTCAATTCACTCATTTTCCTGCTTTTTCACCTCAACTTCACATCATCTTTCTTTCATTGTTCTCTCCTTCTTAACATCACTTCATCTTCTGCCTGCATTACGTTTTCCATTCACCTCTCATCCCACAGCGCAGATCTGTTGCCTGGTAACTCCTCTCTGTCTTTCTATTGGCTGGGAAACAAAAGACAGGAAGTTGGATATTTACAGAAACAAAAAAAAGACATTTGGCACAGTGAATTTATTTCTCTGAGTTACTGACTTTGTTTAGATGTGTGTGTGAAGTTATGCTAGCGTGTGTGTGTGTGTGTGTGTGTGTGTGTGTGTGTGTGTCTGTGTGTGTGTGTGTGTGTGTGTGTGTGTGTGTGTGTGTGTGTGTGTGTGTGAGAAGCGAGAGAGTGAGTAAGAGAGAGCATGTGCGAGCGAGGGTGTGGGAACTCAAAGCTTAGCCTCAAAGCACAGCTGACATAAACACCATGCGCACACACACACACACACACACACACACACACACACACACACACACACACACACACACACACACACAGTGCTTTCCTCTGTCACACACACTCTGTGATCACATGCTGGCAGCTTACTAGGGAGCGATCAACAATGACAGCTGTTCGACTCTCTTGACACTTTATACTGTCAGTATACCTGGCTGTGTTTTTTGGGGGGGTGGGGTGGGCATAAAAACAGAAAAAAATAGTGGTTTGGCTGAAACATTAGAATTTGTAGAGTTTTGTCAAAACAAAATTATTTTCCTTTTCGCAGTTTTCACTTCCCATGAAATATAAAACCATTTAATTATTTCTATGGTCTGTTGTTGTATTTTGTGTGTGTGTGTGTGTTTGTGTGTGTCACTATGGGCTGGGCTCTGTGTTCACACCCATCCCTTGGGTTTAAATACAACACACACCATGATGCAATCTCTCAGGCGCACACACACACATACACAAACATATAGTAAAATACGCCAACTGTTCTGGCGCTGCGTTACATGTGCGTGTTTGTGTGTAAGCATCGTCTCTCACAGCCAACTCAAATGACGTGTCCTCGCTCAGTTTTACTGATTTATTCCTCATTGATGTTTAAATGTCTCTGCAGTCACACAGCTGCACAGATGGGAAAACATATTGATGCGTTTACGAGAGATTTTTTTTTTTTTTTTTTATGACGATGAAAATATTTGGCTATGTTTAAAAAAAAATTCTGTCTTTTTCTCCCTCCCTCTTCTCCCTCTGTTTATTTTTCTTTCCACCCGACAGCAATCCCTGGAATGATTGTCCCACCCATGTAAAAGGTGTGAGTGCATGACTGTGCGTGTGCGTGTGCGTGTGCGTGACTGTGCGTGTGCGTGTGTATGTGTGTGTGTGAGATGAACCAAGCACACTCGCACCGATCCTGGCGGAGGATTTCGGTGGGAGTCAGACTCCGGTCGGGGGATGGAAGCAGCCCTCCCTATCTGAAGGAACAAACCCAACTCAGGCCCTTTCTAACACGGAAAAAAAAACAAACAACTGCAAGGAAACAAATGTTTGCGAGGAAATAAGTTGTTTAGACTTTGTACACCTTGATGCTTTTATAGGAGAATGGCCACGCCTACATCATGACTCTCCATGGACACTGGAAGTGTATTTATTTTGGAGAGAATCCACTTCCTCCCTTGAGTGATTGTTGATTTGTTTTAATTTTTGTGCAGTTAACGTGTGATAATCATCTTCTAACTGTATAACCTACATGAGGGATTTTCTATTTATGAAGTTTGGTCGTTAATGAAGGATTATAATGTGAAGAATACCTAACGATGATGGTGTTGATGAGTAAAAAACCGTGATGATGATGATGATGATGATGATGATGATGATGATGAAGATGATGATGAAGAGGCAGAGGCTGCAGGGATTCATACAGGGTCAAATCCAGCCGACGCAGACAAGCCAAACCAGACACGCACACACTTTCACTCCTCTTTGCCAAATCCACACACAATCTTTCATCTACATTCAATCATTCAGCTTGATGGATTCAGATGCTTCCTGTCTGCGACTGATGCTGATGATGCTCCTGTGTGCTCATTTTGTAGAAAAAGTGCAAGTCTGCCTTTCAGCGAACACTCTGCAGAGAGAAAGAGAATTCAGTCACTCATCAAACCAAGAAGAATTTTGTTTTGAACCATGCTCGTTTCAAGATTCAAGAGAGAGACTAGAATGGCACTCAGTGGAGCGCATACCTCCACCAAATGAAAACCACACTTAAATTCACTGGATACTGATTTGTATTTGGATCCGCACCAAACTGCGCACACATAAATATCAGTACCCTAAACATGCCAGATTTTCCGATCACGACTGATCTTTGTAGAAATCCATCCAGACGTTTTTGCATAATCTTGCTTACAACACAACAACCAACTAATGGACCTGCAGGGGTGAAAACATAACCTCCTTGGTTATAGTTAGTTGGAAAAAGGCCATAAATGAATGACGCTCCAACCTAACACAGAGGTGTGTGATGACTTGATGCCAACAGCACCTTCACAGGATTTGAACCAACAACTCTGCCAATGAGTCTGTCCATCGCTCCTGTGACCTTTTGATTTGTTTTTAAGTTGGACGCAGCCATGGTGACCTCTAAGGGACATGTCTTAAAGACTGCTGCCATTTTGACTTAAGTTTTGCTGTGAGATTTGATTTGATATGTATCTCATATTTTTGTCTTAACTCCCTCTTTTGGTTTGCTGTGACTTACATTTTTTTGTGTTTTGTTTTTTTGTTGTGTGATTAGACAGCCAATCAGATTTGATTGTGTTACCTGATCTAGTGAGAACTAGCCAATGGTGTGTCTTAAATTCTGCGCTGCAAGAATTGTCGAGTCGTTAAATCTTCCACTGAGTCAAAAAAATACTTTCTTTAACTGAGGTGGCTTCAAATCTGCCCCACTTAACTTTGTATTGAAAGGAGACATAGTTTGCCTTTTTTTCGTTTTTCTTTCCTCTAGTGTTATATAGTTTTTTTTGCTTATGTAAAAGGTAAAAAAGTTTAAAAGCCAAAAGTTCACCGTAGTCTGCGCCCTCAGCAGTAAACGAAACTGAAACACCTCGTCAATAGTCGGCATTATCTACACCTAGCAGCTGGTCTGATACACCCCCTAACAAGTGAAGCGAGAGCAGAGGCCGACCTTTCCTACACACAGTGGAAGTGATTGGCCAATCACAACAGATTGGGCCAATTGTTACCACCCGGCTCAAGGGAAGCAACATAGATTAGTCAAACAACAACTAAGTTATGCAAAACTGAGTTTATTGTATTTTAAGGTTAACAACAAGCATAGAGTGGTGGCTGATAGCAATGCTGCTGATCCTGGCTACACAGAGAGGGAGAGCTGGAAGCTTCTCAGGCCTTTTTAAAGGCAGGTGCCAGGTAGGAGGGCTGACTGGAGAAGGAGGAGCTCCAGGTTGGCTGGAAAACATGACACAGGACAAGTTTTGGGGCATAACACCAACTGACCAATCAGGGCAGAGTGAGCTTTATTGGGAGGGGGTCTTAAAGACACAGGAGCTAAAACCAAGTATCTCAGACCGAGGCTGAACAGAGGAGCTGCAGCAACGGTCAGTACGAGGAAAGTAATTCGTTTTCTAAACATTGTTACGAAGTAATTAAATTTATTAACCTCAATAAAAGCATAATACTGTCTCCTTTAAACCATAATTACATCCCACTTTTGCACATATTTTCTTAAGAGGTAAAGACTCCGTGTCCACATGGGACAGTTTTTGCAGCGCAGGACAGAGCAACATGTCTTAAATTAGCAGTGTGTGGAAAGTCCCTGATGGTTTGTTGTGAACGTCACTGCTCCCTCAGCCCTGCAGTCTGAGCACCTCACTGTGTGTGATTCTATAGTCTTAACGCTTTTAATTTGTGTTCTCTTCATTTTGCCAAAGCCCTTATTAGAGATGTTGATGCTCAAACAGTCTTATGCCACAGTTTCCCTGCTGTTCTACACGTGTTTTCTTTGTCACAAGCAGTATAAGCCAATAATGTTATTTTATGTACAACTGTCTGTTTGAGAGCGTCAGATTTCAGATTTGCCACAACGAGAAACTATTTAAAAGGGAATTTTACTGGACAGAAAACCTAACTAGACCCAAACTAAAATTTCTGATTTAAGCTAAATGAGTGAAAAACACCCTCTCAGCCAGAAGTCAGTAGCCTCAGACCGACTGGTGGCAGTATTCAAAAACTTGGTTGAAAGAACAGGAACATTATCAACTATGAAAAATGCCAGAAATCAACTAAAACCCAGAAAACTCACGTCCTTCATTATGTTCTCATGTTCTGATTTGCTCTTGTCTAATGTCAGAGGACCTGAATGTTATTTGATTTTATATAACGTCGTCTGTTTATTAAAAGCCAAACTTCCACTGCTCATTTCAATCAAACTAAAAGAAGCCATGGTGTATTTTTTTTTATTTTTTATAATTTCTAAGTTATGGAAGTTTCATTTTGTATCATCAATGTTAAAGTCTGCATATTTCTGTTGCATTATCTCGACGTAGCATTTACAAATTTGTCAATATGATTGTCTGTGTTTGTCTTTCATGGAATGATGAAGAAAGAAAGAGATGGATGGATAAAATGTCTCTTTCTCTCTCCCTTCTCCTGCTCCCGTCAGGTTTTCTGTCCTCTCTCTGCTCCCTTCCTCTCTTCATTTCCCTCCCCCACCTTGTTTTGATTGTGCTATTAATACTCTGTATGTTTGCCTTCTGCTTTTTCTTTTCCTTCACTTTTCCTTTAAAAAAAATGAGCCACCTATTTATTTTATCTCAAACATGGGTCTGGAGACCACTCTTCTGTTGCTGAGCGTGTGTGTGTGACTGGGTGTCATCATTTTTCCCTTAAAAAGAAAAATGTGATGTTTTAATTAAAGTTGAAGGATGTTATTTTTTTTTTTGTTGTGTGTTTGTATATTACATAGTTTAAATACCTGTACAGGAAGAAATGAATAGAGGGTTTGGCTAAATGAAGTATGATGAAGCACTTGTCAAACAACAGTGAACACATTCATCGCGGCTTGTCTGGATTCAGTGGCGGTCATCATTCACACACGTTATCAGCAGTATCGGTGTGGAAGTACAGAGGAAACTACTGTAAAGATGATAATGTTGATTTTTTTATTATTATTATTTAGAACTTTGAAGTGTAAAGTAACTTTTTGACTCGTCACTATATTTAATTAAAGTTCTTTCTTCTCTGTGAAAAGGCGTCTCTTTTCTTTTTCTTGCTTTGTTGTGAATCACTGTCACTCAAACAACAGAATACAGCAGAGGGGACGTTCTAAAGTGAGGCGGCGACAAGCAGTGGATGTTTCTAGTCGTCATCTTTAGGAGCCAGTAGAGCGTCGATGAATCATCAGGTTGATTTGATCCAGCCACCTCCTGTTTCTCTTGCCTGGTTTCCATCTCCTGTATTTGATTTGTGTTTGGGCTCATTTCACAAGTCGCTTTCAGATATGAACTCCAGAAACTTGGGCCTGGACTTTTTCAGGATTTTGCCTTTCAAATTTTAAGAACGCAGCTTGATAGTCCACGTTACACGGGTTCGCAAAATCAGGAAAATGTCCAGTTTTCAGAAAAGGGGTGAACAGGGGTGTCACTTCGGTAGAGCAAGCAGGAGGCAGGACACAACAGTGTTACAGCACATCATCAAAACCTCTGGAATCTCGTTGTCTTTCCACGTTGACATCTTCATCGTTGTTTCTACATGTATGGCTCGTCTTTTTATCCTGAGAAATGTGTATTCTTTTGCTACCCTCTCTTCTTAGGAACGTTATCAACACATCCACTTACCCGATATCAATTTTCTGTACATTTTTCTGTTCTATTTCATTGGGCTCACTTATCCTTCTCCAGACATTTCACTCGGGGGCTGTTAGGAAATATTCTGAAAAAGAAATCACTTCTCAGATGTCTGATCAGTCGAGTCCCCCACACTCAAGACATCTCACGTTAACTGAGCAGTTTTTAGATTTACTCACCACCAGCAGCCAGCTTAGCTTCATCACTTCACCGTCCTGCTCTCAGACCCCCCCCCCCCCAGCAGTCTGAGGATTGGACCAATGTTAAATTGCACAGACTTAAGTTCATGTGTCTGATTCTGTCAATTTCAGATTTTAGTGTCTCTTCCTTTTTGCTGAGTAAAATCCCAACCTCCCAGACTTTGTCACCTTTCATCCAGATTAGTGTCGTTCAAAGTGCTTTAAAGCTGTAGGATTGCAACATAAATAAAAGTGAAAAGATTGAAATGTGACTCATCGCCCATCACTGACCTCCTCCTCTATTCAAATGCTCTATTCCAGAAAACCAGAGAGGTCCTTTTGGGTTAAAGTGTTACTCAATCTTTTATTTCTTTTTTATTTCTCCATTCTTCATCAACTTGTTTCTGTGTCCAACAGCTCTGATGTTGAGCAAGGCTACCAGCACTGCCAACTATATAGTTTGTGCCCATGTGTGTGTGTGTGTGTGTGTGTGTGTCCATAAACAATACAAATTCTCTACTGAGACCCGTTTCTGTAATGAGACAGATGGGCCCTGCCTGGAGTTTGCTATCAGCTCGACCACAGGCAGTGTGTGTTTGTGTGTGTGTGTGTCTGTGTGAGGTGTTATATTTCTATTCCTATAGCCTGCAGGCTTAATCAAAGAGAAGCCACAGATGTCTTATTGACACCAATTAGTTTATCATGGCACACACATACACACATACACACACAAACACACAAACACACTGTGGACACATCTGTCCTTTTTATTTTACAGTTGATATGAGTACAATTTGTGAATTTCTTTTAGGCCTTGTTTTAATAAGTTGAGTCGATTTGTGTAGTAAATGCACACATGCACATTTTAAAAAAACAGGCCAGTTCAATGGCTTGTTTTGTGTGTGTGTGTGTGTGTGTGAGAGAGAGAGAGTCTGTGAAAGTCTGACGAGACAGGACTGAACACATCCATTAGCTAATGGATCTCTCCTCTCGTTTTTCTGTCTCCTCTTCTTTTATCCCTCTCATCCTCCCTCCATCACCACATCACACTCCTGGTGCACTTAACCCCATCAGGAGAAAAACACACGCACACACACGCACACACGCACACATGCACACACACACCCAAAGCTCCTCCCTTCCTCCTCCTTCAGCTGGATTCAAAACCTTTATTTACACAGCCTGTACATGCTGACAGTGAGCCTTCTTTTAAGGTTTGGCTCCGCTCACAGAGCAGTTTCAAAACCAAGAATATCACAGTTCATTTCAAATTAAAGCAACACAGGACAGAGGGAAGTGGACAGAGCTGCTTTATTACCTGCAAATGATGGTGAAAGTGGCTTTTCATGGTTGAAATCAAAACATACCTCCAAAATAGAGTGCTGTTGTACTAAAACATAACTAGGTTGTAGGTACTTCTGGAGCTTGAGTGAGTAAATGTACATACTCTTCACTGCATTTACAATATAACACAGTGCTCAACAAAAATGACAAATGACAATGCTTTAAATCTATAATATGTATTAAGGTGATCAATCAACCTATTTTTCTTAGCAAATCTTAACTTACAAGAAAAAAAAACATCAGTACTCATTGATACACAAGCTTGACCATTCACAAATCAGTCTAAGCTGTCAATCATGACGTTTCACGCCGTTTTTTTATAGCATCAAATAACTTACCGGAAAAAATTTGAATCCAGATTTATGTTTAGATTTTTTTGTCTATCTCTATTATTTCTCAGGCTGTAGCTTTTTATCTTCACAAACATGCTAGCGCTCGATAAATTTGTCTACATGCACTTGTCAGATGCTTAGATAAAGATGATTACACAAACTACAGAGGTCTACTACATGCATTTCAAACAGCTTGAGAAGCTGAAGAGTGAAGCAGCTGAACCATAATGTGAACTCGTTAACTTTGACGTTTAAAATATTTTACTGGTTAAAATATCTGGTAGCAGGTAGGTGTTCATGTTTCACTGTGGAGTTCCTCTCTATTCCACTGAGCCTCATCTCCTTGTGCAACAGCTGCTCACTTCCTAAACCGAACTCCAGAGGAAAGACCTGATTCACTTATTACAATCAGATGTGGGATTTGTAAAGTGACTTCTCCAGCTCTTGTATTTTGTGTTCTCACACAAAAAAACCAATGTGAGAAACGTCACTCATAGTGATAAACCTGTTACTTATCAACTCAATCTCAACTTTACATAGCTCTGTAGCTATGTTGCTGTGCCGCCCAAAAACCCTTGCTGCTCTGTAGCGTCATTTTAAGCAGGCAGCATGCAGCTGTTTTCAGTGAATAAGCTATTCAGTGTGCTCCTCCCCAGAACTAAACGGTACACAAACATTAGCAACTAGCATGAACTTAGTGGGGAATTTAGCCACTCGAGCCAGATATTTTTTTCTCTCAGGAGTTGGTGGAGACCAAAAACGGAGCCAAAACAGATCCGGAGACCATTTTGCAATGAGTTCACACCAGCTGCAACACATATACGCAACAGTCGTTTATTTGAGTTCACAGTGCTAATATGGGTCAGACCACTCCCATCTTCATTTTTCACTGTTGATCTTTTCAACCACAGTTCTTATTAATGTTAGTCCCCACTACACATGTGTCTCCGGAGCAGAAGTCCAGACATTTTTCGGAAGGGGCTGTATGTGAGAACCCAAAAGTACCAAATAAAATGTCTGTAGAAATTCTAATTGAGTCCAGGCGAGAATACAGCAGGAAAATGTAATAATAATAACAATGTGAATATCTTGGAATGTAAAACAAAAGAAGACAACAACCTTTTGAGAGCTTATTGTGATAAGGGCTGACATCAGGGTCGATGCAGAAAAAAACACAGGATTTCTCAGTGTCTTGCCTCCTGCATGCTCTAGCCCTCAGCCTTAATGTTTCCGACATTTTCCTGTTGCTATGAATGCATCTGACCCGGACAATCTCCTGCTGTGTTCTTCGTATACAGAAAGCAAACTCCAGACAATGTCCCGACCCAATCTTCCAAAGTTTGTGTCTGCAATCGGCTATACACAGACTCTCAAGGTGAAATCACACTGTCACAGCCAGTAATGAATATTGCACCTACATTCACCAGGGGGCCAGAAATACAACGCCAAAGGAAAGATAATGCATCATTTTGCATCGGCTGGATGAGCAAGAAAGAAATTGTTTTGACACATCAACAAAAAAATGATTGTAGCCTCTTTTAACGTGTTTTTATTTTTACAAACATGCTTTTATTTTTTATCTTTATTGTATAGAAATCACTTTGAGCTGGTGCTATACAAATACAGTTTATTATCATTATTATTATTATTATTACTATTACTATTACTATTATTATTATTATTATCATTAGTAGTAGTAGTAGTAGTAGTAGTAGTAGTAGTAGTATAGCTTCGGTGTAGAAAGTGTGGAGTGAAAGTAATGAATTAACAAAAGCAGAAGATAAAAATGATTAGAGAGGAAAGATGTGGGCGTCAGCAGGTGATGGAGGAAGAGGAGAGGGTATCAACGAGTCAGGAAAGATGTGAAGAAGAGGAGGGTGACACAAAGATAATGTGTGAGGGATAATGGACTCTTCTCTTGATGGAAAGGTGGTGTTGCTCTACGATTTGACAATCAAGAGCGGCAGAACAATGAACCCTTACCTTGTGTGTGTGTGTGTGTGTGTGTGCATGTGCATGTTTGTGTGTTCAAGGTTTGGCCTGTGCATTTGAATGAGGTGTGCTAAAGCTAAGTACAGAGGATGACACCCGGCACTGATGCCACTCCAAAACCACTTGTAACACACACTTTCACACATACTAAAAGACACTCACACACTCTCCTACCCACTCACTTAAGTGGAGGGTTTGAAATTGAGCTGGGACTTGGAACGAATACTCCAAACAATTATCGTTCTCTCGTGCGTCTAGTAATCCATTTCCCATGAATATATTCACATCTGCCTCTTTTTTTCTTTCTTTTCCCACTTCCTCCCTCCATCCTCCTCCTCTTCTCTCACACATTTTCACCTCCCTCCTCTCTCCTCCCTCACAGGTGATGGTATGTTTCCCTCGGGCTTTGGCCGAAATGTGACAATACAGCAATCACACTGTTGATTTATGGCAGCGGATGCCTGTCACACAGTGTCCAGACTGTCGTCAGTGGCAGCAAGTGAGACACTGTGGCTTCCTCCTGGAACAAAATTAATGCAATATTTTTTTATTCTCATGTGGAGGTAATTGTAATGTGTGAGGAAGTGGAAAACATATCTTTATATTTTTCAAAATGAAGTATCTGTAACATTATGGTTTATTTTGGGAACTTAAAATGCAGTTGGAGAAGAAAATGCTCCTATTCTATATAGTTATATTTTTTATATTACCTTTGATAAATCCTAATAAAATGTCTGTTTTATTGTTGCTGGAATCAGTTTTCTCTCACTCTGATCTCGTCTTGGACTCTCCTGAATCCGCTTTGATTTATCTCCAGAATCCTCTCTCTTCCCATTTGTTGATCTGTGAATGATTAAATTGTCAGATTCAGGCTCTTCCTCGTAGCCACTTCTAATCTGCGTTCCTCTGACATCATCACTTACTGCACACTGATATCATCGCTCGCTGCCAGGAAGTTGAGACTATCGGAGTGATGACGCCCAGCAATGTGTGGTGATTGGCAGCAATGATTAATGATATCATCCCGTTAATCATCACAGAAATAAGTAAATGCAGCACTTCTGGTTTACCATGATGATGTCACTTCCATTGTATGAAGGCTGTGCGCATATGTGGTGTCACACTACAGAATGTGAATATGATATCATCACGTCCCATCACAGACATTCTGTAGGAACGGTGCAGCCGTCATGTTGATAGCAAAAAATCCAAATGTCACGATCGTGATTTTCTGTTCACAATGCAGAAAGAAAGTGAGAGCAGGACGTCCTGAAACCACAAAGCACGACAGAGTGATACCACGAGCGTGAAGGTGAGAAAATAGAAAATAGTTAGTTGCAGTATAAATGTATGTGAAACTAGAATTGAACTGAGTCACCTAAATAACCCCAATCTCATAATTCCTTGTCCGAATCCAGTCCAAAATGTGGGGGGTTATCCTTTGGCCCGTACAACACATTTCTTCAAGTTTTAAAGAAAATCAGTTCTCTAGTTTTTGCGTAGTCCTGCTGATCGTCAGAGAAACTGCAATAAAAACATAACCTAGTGTAAAAGTATCTCCCCTGGTGAGAAGGTGTATGTGTCCTTTGGGATTTGATGACGACCTCTTGCCCTCAAGCACATGGCCACAACTTTTGATGCTTATCCAAACAAAGTGCTTTTCCTGCTGCAGGAAAACATGAAGCACATCAGTTACTGTCCATATAGTTTAACACTGAATCCCAGCCCAGGTATCAGGTGATTAGAAGAGCAGATGTGAGAGTTTGACCCGAGTGTATGTTGAATCAGAGCTGTGTTATTTCAATCAACAATAAAAAAGGAGCATAACAGACTTTTATATACAGGAAGTATGTATCACTTTAACCTCTCAGAGCGAAGCTCAATTGCCCATAATCCTCTCTGTCTGTCTGAGTGTTGCTGTTGAACCCAAGCCAATCAAAGATTGCCTGTAACCAGTCAACCATATGTGTGGGTGCGTGTGTGTGTGTGTTTGTGTTTTTAACTTAAGTCTTGTATTAGCTAATTTGAGTATCAAGTACATACAGCTCACACACACACACACGCACAAACGCACACACGCTCACACACACACACACACACACACACACACACACACACACACACACACACACACACACACACACACACACACACACACACACACACGCTCACGCTCACTGACACTCACCCCTAGTGTTTTTACAGTTTCCCAACATGTCCCCAGTGCAGCGCTCTGAAGCTCTGTGCTGCCAGCTGAGTGCTCAGGCAGGAGGTCTGCAGCCTGCACTGACCCCCTCAGCGACCCCTGGGAGCCTCTTTCAGAGAACCATGGCTCGAGTGTGTAGCATCGCGCACTGTGCGAGGTTTGATCTCCCGCTGCTCCCCCGCTGCAGTAAACACAGAAACACACCAAAGGGGATCGAACAGTTCTCAATAGTTTATCAGCTGCCACAGACTTTTAACCCTTCAGTGCAGCAGCTTCTCTCTGAAACAAAACCTTGTCTAAAAAAACACATAAAGTTGTTCTTACAGCAGCACCATAGTTCAGTCGTGTGAGTCAAGTCTTTTTTTATAAATACAAATAACAATTTCTGAAGAAATTACCATTTAAACCTCTACTGAAGCTACAGTTCAACACAATCATTTGAATGAGATGTTTACATGAGTTATTTGATTTCTCTGCATAAACTGAACTAAACCATCACAACCTTAACTATGTGTTTATTATTGTTACTGTGACATGGTCCAGGTTTGCCTAACACTGGCATGTGTGCGCCTGGTACACTTGTGTTATGAATAAATGAGTTAAGTGATCATTAAGGTTGTTGACATGCTGGTATAAATATTATCCGACTTTTTGCCTCCATCCCTCGAGATGGAGGCACAAAACCAAAAATTGAACAATGAGCTTATTATTATGAACTAGAGCATAAATCAGCATCTGAATGTGATAAGACTGTGTTATGAGGAATAGTCTGATATTGCTGCAGAGCAGGGACATGGTCATTGTGCATGTGAACAACAAATAGTCCATTTTCCATTTACCTCACCATAGACGGAAATGACACCTGAAATAAAACCTTATTTCAAAATAAGTCTACATGTCACACCATTAAAACTATGCTAATTTTCATTAGTATTTATGAACTTTAGCGACACTAAAATGCTCAATTGTCAATAAAATGAAATTCAAAGGAAACTAAAGCTGTATCGAACTAATACATTTTAGTGTTCTGGTGTTTTAAAACTGAAACAATCTCTGTTGAGTAGTAAGAAGTTATCTCCCTCCATACAAAGCCTCGCCTGAAAGCCTGCAGTTGGTTCCTTATAGTTGCAGAAAATAGCTCCGAATGAGAAACATCTACGTTGAAAAGTAAGTATTTCTTTTCTAGGCCCAGAGATGAGGTGGAACTGATACCGACAGTAAGCGTCGGCAACTTTCTGCCTCCACAGCTTATAGTCGAGTCGTGACTGAGACGAACCCAGCAGGAAGCAGATGCCTGTGACTGTGTTATCGTTTCCATACGTCTCTGCTGTTTCTCGTCCACACTGCAACACAGCCACAGAGTTTTCAAACTAAAACGATGCCAACAGCGTTTCCAAACGTCTCCGTTTCAGTACTAGAAGTAGTATTAGTGTGGACGTAAACAGTACAACGCGTATCAGAATGTATTAATGTGAATGTAGCCTAATATGCAGGTGCTATTAGCTGTTGCCGGTACACGGTCCTATGGCAGGTACATGCAGTGAAGGTGGCTTAATGGTTTGACACCTCATAACTTTAGACGACTTCAGTCATCACTTTCTAGTCAGCACACACACACACACACACACACACACACACACACACACACACACACACACACACACACACAAATGCATAATTTATACTATAGGTCAATACACTTGAGTCCAGGATGCCACACACACAAATACTGTGTGGCATACTGTATGTGTGCTCCCTCTCTCACACACAGGAGTGAACACACACACACACACACACACACTCACACACTCACACACACACACACACACACACACACACACACACACACACACACACTTACACTCACATCCAGCTGGGTTGTTTTTCTAAGGGGTGTTTATGTGAAGGAAGTTGGATCCTGAAACTCGCTGCATACTTCACATTTATGAAGGTTGGAAACGACCCGACTGCTGATATGATTACACCGAGGAGCAAGCAGGAAAAAGCCCTGACATTCTCATATGGAAGCCATTATCCTTTCTCCACATCACTTTCTTTCTCTATTTATCTCTTCTTCAACCCCCCACCAACCCCCCGCCCCCCTTTCATTCTCTTGCTTTCTCCCCCTTGTTCCCTTTCTCTTACTTTATCCTCTCAGTTTCTCACACGCTGTTTGTGTTTATGAGTGTTCGCATGGATTTTACGACCACTGTGACTTTTGTTAATGTCGACGGAGGCATCAGAAATTAGATGCACAAACATGGAGACACACACACATACACACACACACACACACACACACACACATGTGGACAAATACAGTGCAATGGATTGATTAACGGCTATTTGGCCTGACTTTCCTTTCTGGATCAGACACAGTGTGAGGCATTAAAAAACAATAATTCACTATCAACACACCACCATATCCCTCTCTCTCTCTCTCTCTCTCTCTCTCTCTCTCTCTCTCTCTCTCTCTCTCTCTCTGCGTACGTGTGTGTGTGCACATGTGTGTTCCCCTCATAAGCCCCCTCCACCCATCAATCCACTTCCAAATGACATCAGAAGAGTGAGGAGTGAGAGCATGACTGACAGAGACCAGGACAAGAGAGGGGTGTGTGTGTGTGTGTGTGTGTGTGTGTGTGTGTGTGTGTGTGTGTGTGTGTGTGTGTGTGTGTGTGTGTGTGTGTGTCTGTCTGCGTGTGCGCGTGTTTGTGTGTGTGTGTTCGGACAGAGAGAGAGAGAGAAAGAGAGAGAGCTCTCACGCCCTGGATGCTGTAATGAGACAATCATCTCTTGCTGAACAGAGTTAGTGTAGACAGAAGACATACACATAAACTGTTGCATGTGCGCGCACACACACACACACACACTGAAACTGAGATCCACCCTGGCTGGCTGCAGCTCGGTTTCCAAACATTGCATCAAATTCCCAGAAATGTGACAACAGAAACCTGAGAAACCAGAGCAAGTTTGTCACTGACCTCCAAGTCCCACGGACTGAAGAGTCCACACTGCATGTGTTTCAAACTCATTTGAAACTACATTTAAACCCATATTCTACTTGGATGTAAGAACATTCTTTCCTTCTTCCTTCCCATCTCATTGTTTTGCTGCGTGACCCTGTAATAGTTTTGATTCACTCTACTCACTTTTATGCCAAGTTGTACATCAAAGTAATGTGATCGCCTTGCAGTTCACTCTACACAACTTGGTGTCATGATCAGGAAGCTTGCAGTTGTTGTGAGTTCATTCTACCTGACTGACTGGCAACAGGGGGTCACACACTAATCGATCTTTACCGGGAGGAACCGAATGCCGATTTGGCTCCGACCTTGGTTTTTTGTCAACGACTTCCAACATTTGTCCATGAGTGGAAAATCGGGCTAAAACTCATGTGTGAACTAAGCATTATTGCATAAACAGTTAATATGTGGCCAATGAACATAGTGCAGCAGCTAAAGAGACAGCTATCGACTTCAAGAGGCGGTGGGGTACCAAAACCGAGGTAAAAGGAAAGTAAACATTGATCTGACGTTCATCTGGTGGCCTGAAGCATGACTTCAAATGGATGATACTGTTGCTGCATGTGTGAATAAGCAATTGTTTGCTTACAAGTTAAAAGGATCTGTCAGTAGTGTGGTCACCACCAAATGGCTAAAATAAGTTAGTGCAGTTCATATACATGTCACAGTCATGTTTGTATTATTCTTTTGCCATTTGAAGTTATTTACACTTATTTCTGTCAAACTTTTGTGATTGTTCCATGTTTCTTCCCATTGGAGCTTGTTGCTGCTTTCCTGGATCTCAGTCATTTCTTTAACTTTGACAATATGTTACTGCTAATAGCCGATGGCCCAGTATTGAAAACAAGTCACAAGTTGTACATAAAGTCAAATTATTCTTTAAGACTATTCCGGTTGCACAATGTTAAACTACAGTAACATGCTATTTAAGTCTGTCGCTGGTTCCCAAAAATACAGACACAAGATAAATGCAGCTCCAAAAATAAAAAGCAGATGTAAATGTAATGTAGAAACAAAACTAAAAACAAAAAAAAACACAAAAGTGCGCTTGTATAAAAGGAAAAAAAGTTTGTGGTTTCTCCCAAATAGAAAAGACTGGGATGCATTTCGAGGAAAACTTTCACATTTGCAACACAATAGTCTGAGGTCAACCACACATCACAACCAGCGAGGAGCAGGAGGTCGAGACGGACTGTGAGAGCAGAGATACTGAGAATAAAAGAGACTAAATTAAATATTATCTGGTAAAGACAGAAAGCTTTTGTGGTGGCAGGACTTGTAGGTGTCCCCCGGAGTTTGACATTGTTTTACTCCTGCCATTGCAGCCGCAGTGTTGGGTTCTGGTTCAGGTCAGCTCTGACATGTTACTCCACTGAATACACTGGTGCTGCTGTGGGACAGCCTGGGAACGTGGCGGGGAAAACACAGAATAAATGAGATGAGAAATGTCTCTTTGTTTGTTGCAGAGAAGAAAAAGGGAGGGCAAAACCACGTGAGTTCATCTTAGGAGAAAGTCTGAGGTTTCTTTTCTCGCTGAGAGCACGTGGTTTCTTCGGTGTGGATCTGCACACGTCAGCTTGTATGTATAGAAAAGCATTTGTGCATGAATATCCAGCTAGAGAATGGCTGAGTTGGGTTTTTTTTCCCTCCACCCTGCGGTGTGATTGGTGATTTGCTGTCTTTGTTGATGAATTGATGGAAACCTCTCTCCTGTGGTTGGTTGAAGGGTTAATCTATCATTCCAGACATTACTCTCATCTCACCTAACTAACTTCTCTCCTTTCACCTAATCAGTCCGTGTGCTGTGATGTTGAATTGTAACAATATACCTAAATATGATGCACATTACTCTAAGAATCGAATTTCTGCATTTTTCCAGTAAACCACCTGAGTATGTAATATTCCATTTCTGGTAACCAGGGAGAAACATTCACCAAATTCAGCTTGTCCTCAGTGTTGCAACAATATGACCACAATGCAATCTGACCACATATTTCTTAAATTCAACTCTTTATTGTCTGAATTTCATTTTGTAACATCGCTGGATGTGAGACATGCTGAAAATGCAGCAGAGCGCTCAACCACGATGTAAATCTGGTGAAAGTGCATTTCAGTAAAAGTTGATTGAGGGGTCTGCTTGCTGACCACAGACTTAACACGAAGTTGGACGACACATCTCCACCTTATTCTGTTAAAATGATGCCAAAATATTCCAGATACAGGGACCACCATCTTGCCCCTTGACATTATTTGGAGCCTGAGTCAGCGCAGTAGTGATCATGGTGTGGAGCTGCGGTATCGAACTTTTATTTAACATGTGCAATGATTTTTTTCAGTTTGGCCCATGCCCCACCCAGTAACATGGAGCAGGTGTGCTGCAGCCAGCAGACAGGGGGCGATCAAGACTATTTGGCTTCACCTTCGGAAAGCTCACACAAGAATGCTCCATTAGTGCCAGGTTTAGCCTACAACTGAGAGAAGCCTTCTCTTCTCTTGTATTTTAAATCTCATACTAATTATCTTGCACCCACACACTGTGGATGCACACAGACCCACAACATGCCTCCATTCCTCTTATACAACCACCTCTAGCCTAATTTCCTTTCCCCTTCCCTCGCATCGCCCCCTCACCCTTTCACCCAGTGCTTCTCTCCACCCCTTGTCCCATTCAATGTATGTAGTGTACTCAAGGCAGCGGTGTTGGTGGTGGTCCAAAGGAAAGCACCTACCACACACACTTCGACACACACTGCGAGGGTGGTAATCCAACTTTCTGTGAACCATGTGGAAACCATTGCGTTGTAATCTGTTGTAATTGTGTTGTATTTCAGAGAGAGCTGGTCTACATTACCTCCTTCATTACCACAGTGTGTGTGTCTGTGTGCGCGCGCGCGTGTGTGTGTGTATGTGTGTGTGTGTGTGTGTGTGTGTGTGTGTGTGTGTGTGTGTGTGTGTGTGTGTGTGTGTACACTGCTAAGGACGAGAGACAGAGGGAGAAAGGGAGAAAGGGAAAAGAAGGGGTAATCGTGTCCAGCATGATGAGAAGGTATTCATAAGTCATCACAGTTTTTATCAGAGAGGTAAAGGAGACAAACCACTTTGAGAGTCCTGAATAGAATTGTCTGTAACATAGCGGGCCAGTCATGTTGTTGCACAGTTGATATGTCCACAACAGTTTGAAGTGGTGGTAGCAGTCGATACAAATGGACTTTGAGTAAGATGTAAGATAAGAGAAGGATATCGAAAAACTTGCATGAGGCAGATGCATTAACTGTATTTATTTAAACATGAGACAAATATTTGTGTAAGTGCTCAGCTGGGATGAGATGTCATGTCATGTCTCTGGACTGAGCTGTAATGCAGGTTTCATATCTTGTGGAGGCAAACAGCATTTTAAACCTATTTTCAGGGTGAACTCATACGACTTTTCAAGCTTTTCAAGTCCTCTTATAATTCTGAAATAACTGCCTGGGGGCGCAAACAAGGGCTGAGACTTTCCTATAGAACTGCACTCATACCAGTGATCATGGTTTATCTGTACAGATGTTACATGATACAACAACAAAACCACCTTTATCCGCATACCTATGATTGCATAGTTAGAAATTATGGATTCAGGGCTGCACAGAATCCCAAAGTAAATCTAGCAACAACAAAAAGAATCTGCAAAGAATCAGGGGAAGTGTTGAACTTCAA
Source organism: Verasper variegatus (assembly GCA_026259375.1). Classification (NCBI taxonomy): domain Eukaryota; kingdom Metazoa; phylum Chordata; class Actinopteri; order Pleuronectiformes; family Pleuronectidae; genus Verasper; species Verasper variegatus. The sequence goes on from CM048051.1 coordinate 8,704,096, forward strand.
TCAAAACATCCAAACTACTAGAAATGTTGATTATAGCTGATAGATGATCATAACGTCCATTATTATTAACAACTAATCACATTAAGTCTGTATGACAAGCAAATCAGCATTGTACAATTTAAAAAAAACAGTCTATTCAGTTGAGACTGACATGAGGGAGAACTGATCAAAAGAACATGTTCAAAACAACACATTACTCAATTTCCCTTACATCAGTAATCTTACTGATTGGGAAGATGGATGTACGGAGGATTGTGATCATGTGATGTTGATGTCACATTGATGGTTATCTTGCTGCTTTACTTTCCACTTACCTTGTACTGCAGTGACACTTGAATGATGTTCTCCTGTTTGATGTTGTCCTGTGTGTAAGTTGAGATCCAGTTTCACCCTTGGATCAATGGAGTATTGTTTTGTTTTTGTATTGCATCTTACAGTATCGTATCATTTCATATTGTATTGTCTCATATCGTACCGTACCGTACCTTATCGTATTGTTTAGTATCGCATCTAGTATTGTATCATATCATATGGTTTAATTTTGTTTCGTATCACATTTTACAGTATTGTATCATTTCGTATTGTGTCATGTCGTGTCCTTATTGTTCCGTATCCTATCGTCCATACAATTCAAATGGTGATGTAGGAAAAAATTCACAGTCCTCGTTCTTGGATAATTATATCCTAAAGTTGAGCTGAGGTGAACATGAGGCTTCACCCCTCCAAGTTCAGGAAATGAAGTAATCTGCAAATTAACAGTCTCTAAAGTATAAAGTTCCATCCCTGAAGTTCAGCAAGGGACCACTTTCTGAAGAAAACACAGAGAGGGAATTTTGTCTCTATTTTGTTTTATTCAGAACTACATTAGGACACAGACTAAGCAGTCACATAACAACCAGAGCTACACAAAACCCTAGAGCTTTAAATAATGCAAGGTCAAACACAAAGCAAAAATCAAACTGCTCTTGAGTCTTTTTAGTTCACCACTGAGGGAGAGCACTGAGAAAAGGCCTGGTTCACTCGCTGTGTACAGTCACAGATCAACGGAAACTTTTGGAGAACTTGAGCCAATCACGCGATTCAACCTCACAGGTTTGAGAGCAACCCTCCTGGGTGAACCCGGAGTGGAGCCTCCTAGTGGCATCACTCACCGAACTGTTCAGCGGTCAGGCCTGTCAGGGCAGCTGGTGATCGATGCGCCGAGTTCCTGGCTGCACACTCACCTTCATCCATCCTCTGGAGAGAGCAGAAGAAAGAGCGAAGGAGTGATGGAGGAGAGGAAGATGGAGATGTAAGCATCAGGAGGAGAGCCAGAGAGAAGAAGATAGTCCGGTCTCTCTCTCAGCACCCTGTAGAGAGAGATAAATACGACGGGCAGTCTGATACATGAGCTGATGAATGATTGAGCTAACACCTCCTACAACAGCCTCCACGCCACCTTCCTCCTCTACACATCCTCAATCCCTCTGTTTATTTATTTACTTCAGTAGAGCAGCATAGGACCAGAGTGGAGAGATGATGAATGGAACGGAAAATACAGGGCAGGAGGAACATTTGGACTATAAGTGTGTGTGTGTGTGTGTGTGTGTGTGTGTGTTGTACCCCAAGCCTCGTGAGAACAGGTTTCAAGGCATTTCTTTTTGCAAAATGATGTAACTTTAGTTTAGTTTAAGTTGGACGATGAGATGATAACATGCAGTGATGACCAGGACTCAAAACATTGAGGCCGGCGTGGAGGTGCATTAGGATTCTGTTCCTCAAACAACTCACTGTACTGACGTCACTGGGAAAGAACCCAACTTTTCTCTCAAGATATAACACCTGAAATAGCTTGTTTTCCTTTGGTGTATTTACGCTGTATTTTTCAAAAGCTAGCACAAAGGAAATCAACAGACGTCTGTGTTGTAGAAGAAAACAAAGTCACCGTCACAGGAAAAGCTCTCATTGCTTCTTTAAAATCCCTTCTTGCAACTTTTCTTTTTGTAAAAGCTTTTACAGATGATTAATATTGGTTCTTATTTGCACTTTCTATCCATGTTTGTTTAAATCATTTTTCTGCTCATGTTAAATTGTTTTATCCTCATTTTAACCATTTGGTGTTATTTCTTCCTTATATGTACATGTTACACTTTATAAAATTGTTAAGAATCATCATTATTATTATTATTATTATTATTATTATTATTATTATTATTATTATTATTATTATTATTATATTGTTAGGTAATACTGTTCATATTGTTAATATTAAACATGTCAACATTTTAATTGTTAATTGAGCTTAAGCAAACTGCCACTTAGCCAAGATGAATAACTCATTCAAACATATGAAGAACTATGAAGACAGAGCCGTCATACAGTTAGCTTAGCTTAGCATAATAACTGGAAACAAACCTCTCAAAGACACTAGAACGTGTTATATCTTGTTTGTTTGATACATACAAAAACACAATAATAACCAAGCACATAGATTTTACCTGAACCATTACTTTCTACAGTTCTGACGGGATTGCAAGGCAAGTCAGAGCAATGACAGAGTGAAAAAAGAGACATTTAGAATGCATAGAAATTACGTCCCACTGCTCAATTAAAATAAACATATCTTTTGTCAAGATAACGTGAGGTTAGACACATTTGTGCTGAGCAATCAGATGACGTAGATGGAAGTCTATGAGGCTTCAGCGCTTATGAAGAATAGGAGGGAGACTGAGACTGGACAGTGGTGACAGCATCGTGTTCATGCTGGTCACATGCCAACTCAGCCCTTTTACCTCCAGGCTTGAGTAAGAGTAGTTCACTCAAACAATCTTCATTCATTTAATGTCATTGTTCTTTGAGGAAAGGAGCCTTCGACACAACTGGGAGTAGAGGTCTCAAAGTGGTCCACAGTCTTAGGTTGATTGGAGACTTTACATTGCCTGTAGGTGTGAGTTTGAATGCTCGTTCTCTATATGTCCGCCCCTGCGATAGATTGGTGACCTGTGTCTCGCTCCATGTCCATGGAGATTGGCTTCTGCAAGGATACGTTGATTAGATAATAGATGATCCAAATTAGTTTATGTGTTATTTGTTATTTTTAATTTCAATTGCATCATATTGGAGAGCAAGTTTCCAAACGCCAAGAAGCTGGAAGGCGGGTTCAGTGTATATGTATCTAATTCATTCTTCTGAGTCTCCTTGTTTCTCAGCTTCAAATATACAGAGCAGACATATAGAGAAGTCCATCAGAGGGAACACTTGCATCCAGGAGTTCAGTATGTGTGTGTGTGTGTGTGTGTGTGTGTGTGTGTGTGTGTGTGGTTTTCTTTGCTTTTGTATAAATGTTTACATGCCTCTGGAATGTTCGGAAATGTGATCTTCTCACCAGAGCGGGCCAGTAGCCACATAAACACACACACACAATCATGCAGACACACACATACAGCTCTGGTTGGATGTGCTGGTTATACGGTTGGTTAGATCAGTTATTCAATGCATTCCTTTTCCCATCCAAAACTGAACCAGAGCATCAAAAATGTCCTGGAGAAATTATTTAGGCACACACACACACACACACACACACACACACACACACACACACACACACACACACGCGCGCGCACACACACAAATACACTCATAATTCTTGTCCTTCTATCTTAGTGAGGACACTCGCTGGCATAATTCATTTGCCAGTCCCTCACCCTCACCTTAACCTTAACCATCACAACTAAATGCTTAACTCTATCCTAAACCTCATTCTAACCCTAACCCTAAAACCAAGACCTTACCGAGCATAGACGTGGTAAGGTCTATGCTCTAAATGGTCCTCACAAATATATAAGTGAAAGTGCACACACACAAACACACACAGAGGACAGTGGGCCACGAGTGGGTACAGCTCTTCTGTTTGACACCTAATGAAGCAGGCCTCAAAGACCTTGCACGAGCTGCCATTTTATATCCTGAACACACATACACACACACACACACGCACACACACACACGCACGCACAGGCACAATCCCGTCCACGACTCTGAATAACAGTCACAACAAATGAAAGTGGCTGTGAGGGGGAAACTTTCCTCATTGTCTGTTTTAATTTGAGTCTTATTTAACGAGTCGAGAATCAAACGTGGAATAAGGGGGTGGGCGGCGGGCGAGGCGTTGCACAGAGACGACAACAGACGCTGAGAGGGGGAGAAGAAAAAGAGAACGACAGGGAGACATCAGACTCCATCAGTCTGAAAATAGAGCAGTTTTTTGTTTCATCCGACAGGGAGAGGTGTCGATAATTAGGCTCTGTCAGGTAGAGTGGGAAGTGTGTGTGCCTGCGTGCGTGTGTGTGTGTGTGTGTGTGTGTGTGTGTGTGTGTGTGTGCAGAGTCTTCCTGACAGTATATGCTGAGAGCATTGTAAATGCAAGGGTAATGGTTGTCAGTTTGCGACAGCTATAAATGGCCCTTTAGTTCTCTTCTCAGCACTACATTGACACATACACCTTCTCTCCACTCTCTCTCTCTCTCTCTCTCACACACACACACACTCAGAACTCAGAACTCTAAATTAGTGTGAGGGATTTCTTTTTTTTATGTTCATCGACTTAATCATCATCAGCACAAACACACAGCATCGTCTCCACTCGGGGGAACAGCACTGGGAACAAAGATTGTGAAGGTTTCCAGCTTGTTAACATCAGGTACGTGTGAATAAAAAGAGACAGCGTGAACCAATTTGACCAGAAAATCATTGTAATTGAGTATTTACTGTTACATAAGCAATAGTTTTACGTCAAAGAGATATGGGATTAAATCCTTTCAGTCTGAAAAACGGTGACAGTAAATGAACGAAATTGTTTTTTTCATTGTATGTATACTTTGCAGGTGTGTGAGTAGTGATATATCACTTCCTGAAATGCCTTAGGAGGTTTTTATGATTTAATATATGTTTGCTCTGTCAGTGTTCATCGATCCCCCAGTTTTTATTCACCTCAGAAATTTGTGTTTTGAAATAATCTGAGTGGAAACATTGTGGAAAATTTGTCATGCACAAAAAGGAGGAAGAAAAAAAAAGGCAGAGCAGAGCTGTCAGTTTTCTCAATAAGGACCCTCCTCGCAATTGAAAGACACCAATTCATTCATTAAAAAAGGAAAGGGAATTTAATACAGTTAATGTGGGAGGATGAAACTTAATGCTGTATCACCATTACCCTCCTCAATTACTTATTAAATCTTGTTAAATTTACTTGATTATATTCACACAAAAGTAACTGACAGAGACGTGCGTTGTTTCAGATTTAATTTTTGCAAGAGCTTGAATAGAAAGGTTTTTGTAACCTCAACTATGAGGTGAACTTGACCTCTGCCTGAACTCTAACCTTTCCTTGGAATGGATGTTTTCAATGTGAAACAATAAAAACAAAAAGGTTAACAACACAAAACTGGACAGGAGAACACGTTAATTATGAGACACAGAGGTGAAGAAATATAGTTTTCTAAAATAAATAGATGTGTCGTGTGAGATGGTAAACATGTGGTAAAAGATGATCAGGGCGGTCAGGATAAAGTGCAAATGTGTTGCTTTTGAAAACTAATCCCTCTGGGAAAAAAACAACTTCTTAGCCACTAAAATAGGTTTCTAAACTATCTATCACTCTCTGTGTCTCAGCTGCTCATATAAACACACACCCTCACAGAGGTCACAGTTCAGACAGCTGGATAATAACATTACATCTAATGGATTCTCATCTGTTTATTCATAAATGTTTCCTCTCTCGGTTTCTCCTAGTGGGCAAGTGCAGCTAGTGTGTGTGTGTGTGTGAGAGTGCATGCAGAGAAGGCCCTTTTCCGTGGTTTCACATTGCATCTCTGGGGATGTTGTGGTGACTATACCCAGAGTGCTTTGCTGCACAGACAAGTCAGTGTGGGGAGTGAGCTGATAGTTTTATTACATTACAGTCAGGCACAGAGACCCGACTGTAGACCAGCATCAGGATGTACTCTAATGTACCACCAGCTAGGTGTGTGTGTGTGTGTGTGTGTGTGTGTGTGTAATGGCTTTATCAATCTATATAATACCTCTATGACTTTTTGATGTAGATTTTTTATTCTGTAACATTTCCATGTGTCTGTAGCTGATTATAATGCTTTAGATAGATAAAAAAAAAGTGTGTGTGTGTGTGTGTGTGTGTGTGTGTGTGTGTGTGTGTGTGCGTGTGTGTGTGTGTTAGTGTGGTATATGGTTGGTACACGGTGGCATATGTCTTCCTCTGATGTCTAAATCATCAACAGGCCACAGGTGCGGCCTAACACCCGCTGATGAAAGCCGCCGGTAATCATGGGAACTGTGGTGCAGATAGAGGTCCCTCGACAGGCCGCTGCTGACAGCTGGCCAATCATCTCTGCTGAAAACATTTCCCCTGATGACATCATCGGACCTCAACTGTGGAGCGGCCTGCCAGGCTGCAGAACCGAGAAAGAATTTAAAGTCTCTCGTCAGTAAAATGCTGTAAAATGTGTCTTTACGTCTGAGTTTCAAGGTGGAAACTGAAGATTTGTGAAATATAAGCGTGCTCAAATAGAATTGTCTGCAAGCATATCAGTATTATCAGCATCTCATTTTAAATACATCTACAACTTTTCCAATCAAATTATCTAAATGTTATTGTAAATGTTGCTTTATTAAAGATATACCATTTACAATGATGTATGAGAAAGGCATCAAGTCTGCACATTATGCTTACAAATGTTAGATATTTTTACGACTTGGAAAAAAGTCACTGGAAAATAATTGTTGCACATTTAATCAATTTATCGACAGATCATTTAATCTCTCTTTGTTTCTCCTCTGATTTTACAGAGTTGAACCTTTTTGATCAGACCAGTCAAACCTATTGATGCTTGTATTTTATTTAAAATTTTAATATTCAGCATAGGCTTGAACATTTGAAATTTTCACACCTAAATTACACCTGAAATATTTGTTTTGCTTGTGATCCATCAAAATGAAGCAACGTCTGCTGGTTGTGAAAATGTCAACATCAACATAAAAAGGCCTAGAGTAAGTAGCAAATAGCTCCAAGAAAGTGTTTTGTCAAAAAAAACTCAATTTGTTAAAAAATGTTATGCAAACGTCGACTGTCTGACCTGTGGGAGCTTCCTGTTTCCCAGGGGTGATGGTTATCAGCTCAGAGAGGCAGGTGAGCACAAGATGCTGACAACTTGTCTAACGATTCCCAGCTCGCCAGGAACGCAGGAAACCGACCTTAACAGTTTATCACCTCATTAGTCCACTATTTTTACATCTGACTGTTACCAGGTTTTTCTTTTTTTTATGACTGCTGGTGCTGTGGGTGTGGATTCACAGAAACTAAGAGCTCCCAGCCACAGAAAGCTATCTCTGTTTCATGGACTACAAGCCCACTCCTCAGTGGTTTGGTGTGTTGCTAATGTGAGGTGACAGGTAAAACTTCTCCTCCATAACCAGCGCCCACAGCTGAGATTCCCTGTGTGAGTGTGTGTGTGTGTGTGTGTTAGTGGCGGTGCAGCGGTGCAGCCAGCAGCGTGTCCAGGCAGTAATCGGGTCGTAAACTCCATCAGGTTCTGTTTTCTCTGGAAGACTTTGGATGGATGGAGAGGAAGGAGGAGGGTGGGCGAGAAGGAAGGAGGCAGTAAAACTCTGGTTAGCCCTGTCAGCTCTCCTTCAATCAACAGCGAGACGGAGGGAAGGGGGGGGGGGGGGTCCCGAGGAAAGCCGGAGGAATGAGGAGAACACCAAACGTGCAGGGGGAAGTCAAACAGGTTGGCAGGGAGCAGGAGAGCAGCAGGACAAAAAAAAAGAGGCATCTTTGGTTTTTAAAAGTATTTGTAAAAATGGTTTATGGAAGGTTACAGCCGTCTGCGGCGGCAGATGGTCGGAATTTGACACATGTGCCAATAAACAAAGATTATTAGACTGAGTGTGTGTGTGGTGGGGGAGCTTCTGTCCACCAGTCACAGCCCTGCATCATCTCACTCGTCACTTGTCTCCAGTTTGTCAGTAGCAGTGGACACATGTGGTGCAGGCAAACACCCACGCACACACACACACACACACACACACAAACACACAATCCGGTGACTTCAGAGGGCATCTTTGGGTGTGTGTGTGGGTAAAGAGGTGGCCGATGATAGGTCGAGGCTGTGTGTGTGTGTGTGTGATGATGATGATGATAATGATGATGATACAGAGTAAATGGTCAACTCCGTCAGGTTAGGTACAACTGCTGTGATGAAAACACAGTTTGATTTGAGTGAGACAGACACACACACACACACACACACACACACACACACACACACACAGAGTTTGTGCAGTGGCCTGTGCAGTCATCCTTATAAATACTTATGCATTCACTTCCATTCATTACCGACAGCCTCACCAAAACCTTATCTCTAACTTTAACCATGACCTAAGAAATTATTTTCTGCCCCTTTAGGACCCCAGTTTGGTGCCTTTCTGGTCTACTGGTCCCGAGAAGATTGGTGTTTATGCTGGAAAAGGTCCCAAAGAGGTTACAAAAACAAGTGCACACACTTACACACACACACACACACACCTGGCCTGGTTTTCTGTTCTTCCACTATCAGAGACACGTTCCAGCTGTTTTCATGTGGCACGTCTGTCCTTGTTGCAGGAGGACTAATTGTAACTGGATCCGGTAACAAAGCTTTTCTGAGCTTCCTGTTGTGACTCGCTGCTCCTGTCAGGGTTCAAACACTTCTCCCACACACTGACCCAAACAACAGACACACAGTTTCAGCTCACATCAATGTCACATCAGTTAGAAACTATACTGCAATGCTTATGTATGTGTACTGCAAACAATTGAAAACTTGGTTGAAGTACTATTTTTTACATATTTAATACAACTTCCATCTTATGTTCATTGTGGTTGTATTGGTAATTTTCTACCTCCAATGGTAGAAGAACATGAAGATATGAGAACATGACAGATTTGTTAAAAGAGGTCAGATGCAAGACAATTATGAAAACATTAAATATCGTCTTTCAGTTGCCAAACAGTAGGTGTTGGGTGCCCAAAGCCAAATGATCTGCATCACCTCCTGGTGGCTGGCTGCAGTATAGGTCATGAACCCCAACTCCTCCATGTTAGTGGATAGGACATGGACCAAACGAGTACAAGTCCAAATTATTTTCCATAAGGATGTTTTTTAGGTAGTTCTTATCACACTAACGTATGTTCAAGTCTTTATTTGTTTGGTTTTAATCACTTATTTGATCCTGTGTAAAATTGGGTGAAACATCATGATTGAGAGCTGAGCTTGACTCGGGATTGGTCGAACTAGTGTAACGGTGAGACCTCGATACTGCGGCTCCACATCGTGATCACCACTGTGCAGACTCTGGGACACCTGTATCTGGGATAATTTGTCTTTTTCATTGTACAATGGGAGGAAATAGAGATGTGGCATCCATCTTTATTTACAGTCTATGGTGTAAAACCCCAAAGCATGCAGCCATGTTTTTGTAGACGCACTTTGAAATGTGTTCCATCCATGTCCCATCTTTGAATGGGCGAGAACAGATTAAGCTAAAATGTAGTAGTGTAGTGTTGCTAAATTGAGTCTCCGGTACGGTCATGTGCACTGATGGTGCAGATGCTGCTGCAGCCTTCCAGTATTCTCAGTTAACCCAGTTATGGTAATTACTGTATATCAGTTTCTCCAATCAATACGGTAATGATTTATTGCCTCCACCGAGGTCAGAACATTTCCACCGCTGTCAGTTCATCTGTCAGCAGCTCGGCAGCATCTCACCAACATTGTTCTACCAGATCTGTTGGACACCGACCACAAACCTCTGACCGAGGAGCAGTTGACCAGATGTCTCTGGTGATCTGGGATCTCTGCCATCTCTGAGTTTTTCTTTTTAGCCATGAGATTAATACAGAGCGAGAACAAATTCAAAATGTTATGGTTGCAGTTTGAAAAGACAAGATAAAAAAGTTGCACATCTATTCAACCACATGTATTTTTATATCTGCAGAGTTATATCAGTGTTGGCTGCACTGACGGAGCGCTGGTAAATCCCTTGTTTTCACTCGTAACAGAAAGACTTTGAGAAGATGATTATATAACGAATGTGCTTGTGTGAATGATGTGACGCATTCACACATCTGAGCTGTCTTTTGGCAACCGCTGAAGGGAAGGTTATTTTCAAAGGTTTAGTCGCTGATTATTGAAGGCGATTATAAACATTCACAAATGTTGACATTTCAGTTCTCGTATCAAACGCAGTGTGATTCATTCTTTGTCAGAGGCGTGTGAAAAGCAATTAAGTTCTTAATGAAATATCAATTTTCACATCTCCACTACTTTCCACCACTCTCCTCCTGTAATAGCATACGCTCATGCACAAACAAATGTACACACACACACACAAACTCACACACATGCACAAACACTCATGACACCTCATGAGATCTCACAGTCAGTGTTTGATGCTGTAAAGATTGTCAGGATGCGTTTTTGCCAGAAAGCCCATGGGCCTCATTTTCATTTCTCATCTTTAAGAACTGAGAGGTGCTTTCACGTGTTAAACAAGGTGTGCGTGCTTGTGTGTGTGTGTGTGTGTGTGTGTGTGTGTGTGTGTGTGTGTGTGTGTGTGTGTGTGCTTGCCATCAACAGTTCAGAGAAGAAATAAGACAATATACAGTGCAGTGTATGATATAGACTGAAGTGGTAATGTATGTTTTACATAATGGGACTGATATGTGAAGTGTCTGCAGATAGAGGTGAAGGGAAGAAAGAGATGAGGGTGTCAGGGGAGAATTTAACATGAAACACAAATGTATGAGAGTATAGTGAATGTATCTCAATGTCACAAAGACAATGGACATTTTCCACATGACCCATTCAGCCATTATCTATACCATTTGTCCTCAGAGGGTCGCAGGGGGATCTTGAGCCAGTCCCAGGTGACATTGGACGAGGGGTGCAACCTAGAGAGTATCAGAATATTGTAGGACACACCGAGAAAAAAAGAACTATTTACTGTCACATTCACACTCACCCCTACACCTACTTTAGTCTCCAATCAGCCCAACCTGCGTGTCTTTGGACTGTGGGTGGGAGCAACCAGGAACCTGCAAGGTAACAGTGTTCACCATCAGGAAGCCCCCTGTGACCCAGAAGCATTAATTCATACAGGATGTCCAGCTATTGTTTTTCTCGACTGCCCTCCCAGTCAATGAACAGCTATTTTAGGCGGGAGGCAACAAAAATGTGAATGTCTGTCCTCTTCAAGTATAACTACAGTGTACAACGGATATCTAGGATTGATGGTCAAAGTCCTTTTAGGAAGTTTGTAAACCTAATGTCCATACAAATGTATTTGTATTTCTGAGGAAAAGGCAGCTAGAGGATGTGGTAAGAAGAGATGAGTATCCAATAAGAAGATATCATCAGTAACTTCAACTGAATGATTTATAATGTGGCTGCAAATATTCAATATTCAACACATAAAAAAAACAACATGTATCGATTAGACTTAAAGGTTAACATTTCATTTTTGTTCTTATTATTTGTTGTAATTATTATTTTATTATCCTTATATCTAACATTTATCAACTGTGAGTTTGACCGAACTTGACTGAGTGAAAACATTTGTAAATCTACGTCACTGTGATACAATGTTCAACATAAAAGCCTCATTTAGCTTGATGGACAAAGTTATTGGGTTCTACTGACTGTGCATGAAAACACACGCTCACAAACACACACACATGAACACACAGTGACAACACAAAATGTAGCGTTTAAGCACTACATGCTGTAGTAATTTACAGTGTTGTGTTAACCTCAACTTAACTGTGTACACTAACCACAGCTACAACACAGTAAAGCAGTGCTGCCACATGCTGGGTGTGTGTGTGTGTGTGTATGTGTGTGTAGGGTATAAGACAATTTCAGCTTAGCATCACTTTTGTAAACTGACTTCCTAATGAAGAGTTAAGATTTAAGGTCTAATTGCAGCAGAATGGTCTAGACAATCTGGTATTTACATGTGTGTGTGTGTGTGTGTGTGTGTGTGTGTGTGTGTGTGTGTGTGTGTGATCCGTTGCGCTGCTCTAATTGAGCAGCAGTTGCTTTAATGACTGTGATGTTTATCAGGGTGGAGAGGTCAGGTATGATAACGATCCGGGTTGCCAGGTTTGGTCTCGGAGTTGCAGGACATGGTCTTATCAGAGGGCCTGCACTTATTATGAAGCCTGTAATGAGTGACAATAAGCATTTAATGAAGAGAGGGAAGGGCGGCTCTGTTTTCTGCTTCATTCCCACAGAGCTGAAAGTCTTTTATTTGTTGCTCTTCAGGCTTGAGTGTGTTTCACTTTATTTATCAGGCAGTTTACTGGTAGACGTAAATGAGGTTTGAGCAACTTTTGGGGTTTAAATGTTTATCCAAGAATTCTTCTTTGACTTCGACACTTTAGATGACATGCATTCTATGAAGTGGTGGGAAAAAATGCTCAAACTGCACAGCGAAATCACTTTCAATAGATTTTTAAATGTTTAACTTGTGCTGATCTTTGGTGGGGGAAAAAAGTCTAAATCTATTGTTGCTTAGCACATTTGAGTTTCAACTTATAAGGCTCTCGTTTTTGACATAAATCTAGTTCGAACTAATTTAAAATGCAATTCGTTCTAACGTTTTCAACTGAGAATGTAAAGACAAACACGTCAGACACAATTGAATAATTGGTCAAATTTCCAATTAAATGTGACAGCCCTAAAACTAAATTTACTAATTGTTACCTTGGCCGAAGAAGGATATCTTTTCATCTGCATTTGTTTGTCTGTTTGTTTGTTATGCGGCAGGATTATGCCATTTCCTGGAAATTTTGAGGAGGGGTGTGGCATGACACAAGGGACTGCCCATTAAATTTTGGAGTAGAGCCGAATAAAGGGGCCGAGCCAGGATTCTTTTTGACTTTCTTTCTTTTTAGTTTTTTTCTGTGCGGCTTTATTAATTGACGTGTGTATGTGTGTTTTGTTTTTAGCATTTATGTGGTTTTGCTTGCTTTACATATGTACTTCTGTCCATGTGCTTTTTGCCTTTGCCTTTTTCTTCATATGTCCCACAGTTATGTCATAGGTTCATTAACTATTTAAGCTAAGTGTCTGTGAGGTTGATAAGAAAAATATATAAAATCATAAAAGGTGATTAAAAATCCATGTTGATTCTCAAACATGTTCTTCACTTCATAAAGCAAACTGGCCTCAGACTCACAGTCTGACCTTTGACCTTTCTTCTTCCAGTATTCTGCTAAGTGCAAACATACTACATCCACAGACACATAGAAGCTTAAACACAGTGGTCTAATGGTTTCCATAAAGTGTTCATCAGTCTGTGGCCTGGAGGGAATGACTGGTAGGTCGTACTGTTGAACGTGTAGAGCGGCTCGGGGCTAAGATCAGGTCCTGGGCGAAGCTTGGGGGCAGCTGCAGCTGCTCATTTGTGGCCACCCAGGACAAGTGCGCGTGTGTGTGTGTGTGTGTGTGTGTGTGTGTGTGTGTGTGTGTGTGTACTGAGTGAGAAAGCAGGACAGATGCAGAGGTCTATTCATAGTGCACAGAGCCTGATATCTCTTTCCTGCTCTGAAAACTGTCATCTCTCCATCATTCTGACATATTTCTGTCGTTCTGCCGTCATCATTCCTTTAAACCTTCGCCAACTATTCCATCATCCGACCAGAGGGAGGACTTAACACACCTGAGAAAAGAGGAGAGGATCGGAGATATAGAATTCTCACATCAAGGTTTAAAGCAGCATTAAATAATTTTTCGGCCACTTTAGGGCAGTGGAAAATTGACATTGTTGTTTTCATTTGGGGAGCAAACATATGGGGGCAATTAACACATGTAGACATCTTCACCTGACAAATGTCCAACATTAACTCTTCTCTTGCCATTCATGGTATCAAAAAAGGAAAATTGTTTAATTTGTATAATGCACTCATATGTGTTAACTCTGTGAGCTATACTAAGTCTCCAAAGACTGAGTAATCAACAACGACCAAGCCAAAATGAGACGGTCTGGTCTACTGAGGATTTCTCGTGTCACCAGCTTGCCCCAATATTACCATTTCATCTTAATCTTCGTAACCAGATTGCAATGGATCCTGGGATAGGTTGGCCTGAGAAGGATCCACCCGTTGGATCCTTCATCGCTCAGGAATGGAAGGACGCTTTTGTTGGCCACATCTGAAGGAGCCTTTGAAATGGGACAGCCTTGACGCACCACTGCAACGCAGACGGTCTTCAAGTGCAACCTGCGAAGGATGCGGCTTCTGAATTTGGACACTGCTAATGTCTGGCTGTTGTTTGGTGCTGCCCTCTGGTGGAAACAATGCTCACAAGTCAGTTAAGTGAAGGGCCGACACTTAACAGCAACCGTTTACTTACACATATTTGTTTGTCCCACTGATAAATTAAATCACTGAAAGCATTATTTCATCATCAAACTGATTTCACTCCCTCCTCAGTTTTCACACCACCACACTTGTCTCTCCTGACATCCCTCTTGTATTTTATCCAAACAAGGGAGGTTGACTCCCCACCAAACTTGGGAAAGTACTCGTCCCCCCATCTGTCATCCCATGCTGCATTTTGAAGGCCCTCAGGGGAAATTTGCCCTTGAACACTGACAAGAGAGCAGCCTCTCTGCATGGTATCCCAGCACCATTAACCATCGCTGGGATGTTACAAAACTGGGCCCATGTCCGTTGTGCCGGTTACAGCTGGTTGCATCAGGAATCTGTTCTCTAAACACACAACATGTGATTTAGTGATTCAGTATTTATAAACACTCTCCTCCTGTCTATTTATTTATCTATCTATCTATCTATCTATCTATCTATCTATCTATCTATCCTTGTTTAAACTGGAGTGCACACACTTGCCTGCCACTCTTGCTCATCTTCCTGCAGCTATCGCTTTCTCTGTGGTGTACAGGTCCACAACTGCTAACACCCTCATTAGCCTAAACACACTCGTGCACAAAATAAATAAATAAATATAAAATACACACACACACACAAACAGGCCGCAACCTGCCCAGCAGATACACATTTAACCATGATGCCTCGGGGGACAGCCAGAAGGTAGCCAGAGGGTATAAAGCCGAGAGAAAAAGAGATGGAGAGAAGAAAGAAAAGTGCAAACATCTGAGGTCACATTCCTCCTGGTGCGGCGAGCTTCCATCTTTGATTAAAATCGATTTAAGTTTTGTAAGTGAAATGATTAGTGTTAAAGTTAAATGTGTGCATATATTTGTGGATCAGCGTGGTGCGTGCCACCCCACAGTATCTCGGCTTCATGACTCTGACAGACAGTCCTCTTGTTAATGTGAGCCACATTCTTCCACACTTATGAATATGTATGCGAGTGGATGGAATCTGCTACGAGCAGACCACATAGAGCCCCTGACGCACACATGCACACACGCACACACACACACACACACACACACACACACACACACCTGAATAACAGAGAATGTTAAGAGATGCACATCAACACTCTTCTGTAGCTGTTCAAACAGACTTAACCACCGTTAAATGAACTCGCCGAGATTTTCAGAGACTGAGAAAAGAAACCGGAATGATTCACACGTCTCTTGAAGCTGCTTTGCTCCTGCACTCCATGCTGTCACTATTAGCTACTGCATGGAGAGAGACAGCAGCAACTTATCCAAACTGCTCACTAACAAACGAGTAATAAAATCTGTCATTTATATGTCTGTAAATAATAATGTTTTTACATCAAATTCTGCATCTTTCAGTTAGAGCTGAGCCTCATAGGCCTTTTATAAATGTTTGCTCTTGTCTTCCTGAAATACATTAAAGGAGACATATGATGCTTTTTAAGTTTTTCTTTCCTCGAATGTGTAAATACTGTGCATATATTTATCTTTATTATTTTATTTACGTGTGTAAGTTCTGCAAAGTTAAAAAGCCCAAAGTCCAAAGTAAAGGGACCTACTCCCCCTCACAGAAAACTCTTCTCCTGAAATGCCTCCTCAGTAGAGTGATACTTCTGCATTATTGTGATGTCATGTGACGTGATGATGGCCCAAATTTGCATGATGCACACCGAGCAACTAGTCTGGCACGCCCCCTAACAAAGCCAGATCAAAGGACATTTTCACCTATTCACTTTGGTGAAATTAGTTTCTTGGGCAAAATGGGAACAATGATTTCTTTCTATAATTTTCTAAAGAAAATGTATATTCCAGTCTCTAAATTCTATGTGACATTGTCGCTGGACTCTCGATTGTTCTCTATCAACTCTGATTTTTTTGTGTGCGTTTGACTGGAGGTTTCAGCGATGTCTAACAGGCATCAGCACCTGTTGTGAACCAGACAAGTGCAGAAGACAAGCAGAGTGAGTTGGAAACACCTCTGACATGTTAACACACTCAGGGCTGAGGTGGCTAACCACAGTTCTCTGTATCCACTGTGATTAGTGCCACAGCAACTTCCTCACTTCACCTCAGCACACACACACACACACACACACACACACACACACACACACACACTCTGTTATGCTGTTAATGCGTGACAGTGATGTGGAGCATCATTACACAGAGACAAAGCAAACTATTTTTGTTCTGCGAAAAACAAAACAGTATTCAACACTTTGTAGCATTCTGTTCGGAGACAAAGTATAAACAAGCAGTATAATTATGGGCTCATTTTGAGACAAACAACCGATGTCTGTGTGTTTGTGTGTCTGTTGGTGTGTATGTGTGTGTATGCAAACACAATTATGCTCTCTATCAGGGATGAGATGAGAGGAAAGGGATGAAAGATGCTCTGTCTTACTTGGCAGATGACAAATAAGTGACAGCACACACACACACACACACATCAATACGCACATTCACTCATATATACACATGTGTAAAAAATTCACACACACTCATACACACCCACACACACACACACACACACACACACACACACTCCTAACAAATTTGTTTGAAAAGTGAAAGAAGTCTCACGCTGTCATTACACAGCTCAGGGCTGTCATTTTAGTGTTTCTCATCAGTACATCACACTGACGAAAAATGTGCTGAAGCAAACACACACATACACACATACACACACACACTCGCATAGATAGACTCACACTTCCACCGCACTAAGCTAACAAGTGTGCAGAATCATTGTAACACAAACAGAGCGAATGCACAGCCAGCGTCTCACACACCCTCCTGTGTTTCGACAAAACAGCCTTTTTTAGTTCTGACGAAGCTCCTACAGTAAGTGCTAATGAATACAAACACAGATATGATGGATACAAGGACGTATGTTCATGTGGGGTAATATTAGCATCAAAATCTGTCACTTCCAGCCTCTCAAGGGAGAACGACACCACTGGCATAAATATGGTGGTTTTTAGTGTAAATATCATATAACATTCACAAATGGTGAGTGTTTACCTCCACAGAGGAACGTTTTGGAGAACAACAGTGATCTTGTGACGTCCATCAACATTTCAGGACTAATTAGAGCTTTCACTTTTAAAATCAATTGTTTGTTTTATTTTCATTCTTAAAAACAAAAATCTTTAAATTTCAAATTTCAAATTTCAAATTTCAAATTTCAAATTTCAAATTTCAAATTTCATTCCCTCAAAGGTGTGTTTATGGATTAACCGCAGCATTTACTGTCATTTAAGTTTTCATTTGACTTATGAATGACTTACAAAGTCAAAATTATACAAATAAATTCTCTATACATACACACAACACAAACAACCCAAGCACACAAAAAACCAATGAACCAAAACATACTAAAAACAAGAAGACAAGTCTACAATCTACAAAAGCTTGATATCAAACATCGATATCAACAAATATGATTATATTGTGATTGTAAACATGACGAGCTGCATGTTACTACAAAATCAGCTCTGAAACTATGATTTAAAGATTTTTTAAATCACTTTTGACCCCTGAGGTGCGACATGCAAAATCCAATTTTTTACTCTGATAAAAAATCCTGTATCATAACAAACATTGATCTTTTGTTAACTCAAATCCCCCCTTGTCATTCTGGAGTAGATATGCCGTTTTTAATACAGATGCTGGAAGAAAGACAGTGAAAAGGGGAGTTTGGAGCTTGACTCACGTTTCTAATAAAAAGCTCACTGCTTCTCCTTTTCCCTGACATGACAAACATGAAGGGAAACAGGGGAAATAAAGAGCGGAGTCGTTCTTTAACCTTCTCCAAATGTATTTGTACTGTAAAGTTAAAATGCATCCCCTCACTTAGGTTTTTATCTTTAAGGTTTGGTTTTCAGCAGCTGTGAGAGTTGGGTGGTTTGTCCAAAGGAGGTGATGGACAGAGCCATACTG